>BSCJ01000050.1:0-61389 GCA_027943355.1 Dothideomycetes sp. NU200 | reverse complement strand
ATTAATTTAAATATAAAATTAAGTTTATTATTTTATTTATAATATTTTAAATAAATCTTAATAATACGTCTTAATATACTATTACGTAAATAATTTTAAATTAATTAAAACTACTAAAATCTAATAAATCTATATAATAATAAATTAAAGTAATTTATATAAAATTTCGAGATCTTTAAAAATAACTATAATAATAAGCTATTACTAATATTATTTACGTTATATTATTTTATATCTTTTTCTTTTACTTTATTAAATATAATTAAAAAGAAGTTAGATAAACTTAATAAAAAGATCTTAGGTCCTAATAATAATGAAAGATCTTTATTTCTCTTATTAATTAGATAAATCGAATTTCTCATATTTTCTAATAGAAGTATGTCGTCGCCTTCGTCGTATTAATTATCGTTTTGCCTGTGCGCTTTTAGATGCCGTCTTTTCTTGCTCGGGTCTTGGCAGAATAGTTTTTTCGCGAATAAAGGACAGTCTCCTCCTTTCAAGTTATATCGGTAGGTGTCTACATGGCGCGAAGGCAAAACTTACTTCATTGATCATCTACATGATATATTCGCACATGCGACGAGAAGGTCATGTCAGCAATGGGACCCATTGGCTCTTCTCGCTGCCTGTTCTGGCTTGGTTGGCCCGCCGTTACACGCTATGTCCACTGGTCGCGGGTCAATGAGGCTAGCCCCATGAGTCTGACTCGATGACCTACTTCTGACCACGCAAATTTAGGGTGATATCTATCAAGGGCCCTCTGATTTCGGGCCCTTGATAGAACAGTGCGCATATGAATAGGACATAACAACAGTGTCATTTTGATGTGAAGATGTTTGATCCCTTGCACAGCAGCGACGCCAGTGAGAGTAATCATAGCCCATGCCAAATAGAGCGCCCATCAGATTTTACCAGCCAACGAACGTAGCCAAGGTACACCATTGTCGCTCATACACTCTGCTTTTGTAATCATGGAAAATATCTCGAGATACGATGGAAAGCCACTTCAAGTCAACAGCAATGGCAGCTGGGATGCGTCTGCCTCTTCGGCAGCACTTTTGCCCTGCTCAATGTCCTCGTCGGCGACAAGAGTGGCCCGCCACATCAAGTGCCTGCGCAACATCGACCTCCATCGCCAACATGGCGGTATCAGAGCTGAATGTCTTCTCTTGTTTCTCGAATATGTCTTCAGCTTGTGCGCAATGGACCCTTCGGTTCAAGCTCTTCTGAGAGGTCTCTTGCTTTCAGTAGTGAAGTCCCTTCATTGTCCAGTGCATCCCCAGTAGTGCCGTTGACCCGCTCTTGGTCTGGAGGGTGTCAGGAATTTACGTCCTCTGGGATGTTGTAAAGAGTGCGTATGATTACATCGAGCTTACCTTGAATTATGTCTTTGCGTGCCTGACATGGAGGAAGTTGTGACAATACTCTGAGAATCAAAAGATCTTGGAACAACAAAATTGATCGTCGTCTGATTGGTCCGCAAAAAGTCCGGTTGATCCGGTGCCGACGACGCGACCTTCGGTGTAGTCCTTCTTAGAAAGTGGAACGGTCACCTTCTTGTGGCTGCTGAAAAGCTGAACATATTGGTCAGGGACGTGCAAAGAATCTTCAGCGGCGGTCAGATAAAAGCACATACTGATCTGCCAATCATCCAGAGACGATCGACTACTGTCATATTTCCTCGAGGCTTTCACCTGACAGCACGACCCCTTTTTCTTCCCAACCATGCTTCTGCTGCGTCCCTGCTCGCCCAAATCGTCTATTGTCCTCTCGAAAGGAAGGATGCATAAGCAAAATGTCTCTGAAATTCAGCCTGGATGCAGAGATAGAGGTGAATTGTAAGATACGGTCTACGTTTGCTCTCAGAACACAATAGTCGCCCACAGCCATATGATAGATGTCTCAATACTACCGAGCGACTACGAATAACTTCTCTTCATTCTCGGTTCCACCGACAAGATTGGAATTGTCTCTAGCAAGGTAGACCCATCGCAATCTGAGCAAGAATGCAATTTGCACACGTATGTTGCTGTCGAAGCTTCCCCCCCGGTTCACTCTTCTTCTGGTAAAACAAAGACAAATCTCGATGTGAGCAGAAGGAAATAAAATGCAGAAGCTCTTGGCTTGGTCAGATGGCTGTGAGATCTGTGAACTGGATTACCGTGTTTTGGTTCCTTCAGGGTGAGCAACATCGCGGGCGCCATGTTGTTGTATCTTTCTTTGTTGGTGTCCGAAGAGTGTCCTCTGTGTCATGCGTTCTCGGTGTGCTGGATGTATCCGCTTCGCTCGATCTTGACTGTTCCTCGAGGCTTTGTATCTGTTCTTCTACTTCAGTGCGAAAGGCAATAAGTATCACAATGATAGTCTCTAGATCTTCGCGTGACCACGCATAATATGGCCCATAAGTGTAGATTCTCAGATAGTCCTTGTCGTCAAGGTCGTTCAAGCAAGACTGTGAGGACCTCAAGAAAGCAAGGTATCCAGCGCTGGGCTTGGTGAGACGGACGTAGATCTCGTCGGCATCCTGCGCCAGAAGCAGGAGGCTACAGACAGATTAGCGTTGCACTGAAACCACAGAAGCACAGCGAGAGGATGAGGAAGCAGGACCTACGGGAGAGTATCGAATTTGCTACTCCGGCAACCTAAGCAGGCTATCATCTCGAAGGCTTCTTGTATCATTAGCGAGTCATCAAGCACACTTCGGACTGTACGCTTCATCTCGGCAGCGCCAAAAACAAACTCCGGGCTATGCTCGGATATGAGTGCGCCGTCCACGATAGCAGTGAATTCAATTTCCATCTTATGCTGGTTATTGCTCCACCAAAGTTTAGATGGTTTCCCCTGAACGCCAGTCTGGTTGATCATGCTTGTCAGAACAGCAATGGAAGAAACGACTGATTGCTCGCTTTGACTGCTCGAGAAATGGGGTCTCTTATCGAGCGATTGCGTTTGGTGGTCTGTGAGGGGGTATAATTGAGCTTTGCTAGTCGGGTAGTAAAGTCCGTCGTCAATAGCGTGCTTGCCGATGTGGAGGCCTTCGAAAAGTCTTCGGGCAGGGTTGACTGTATCAGAAGAATCTTCCGCAGGTGAGATCTCTGGTATGCTTAAGCCAGGTTTGGGTTCTGTAACCTTGGTCGGAGTTTCGACAACGCAACTACGACTAGACGTGTTCTTTTTCTCCTTCCTTGGCGCTTGTAATAACCATGTATTGTATTCCTCCATATCCTCTCTGTAAGCTTTGTCTTGTTCTTCTAAGGGGGCATACAGGTTCGCAAGGAAGGAGAGATAGATCTGCCAGGGCCCGCCCTTTACGTTTATCTTCTCCGAGAGCATGAGACCATCGCAGTGCCGATAATGAGTCAGAGTCTGGAGGTTCTGGGGATCGATCCGATCTAGCACGTGAAATAAGTTTTGCCATGATGAAGTGTGTCTAACAGCGACACGTGCAGATTCAATTGAGTCAACGGACAGAAAGCGTAGTTTGTCGGCAAGTTGCCCAGACTCTTGTACTCTCAATACTGGGGTAGTACGACGACCTAGAACACCATACAAGAGGTATTGTGATCTTCCTGCCTTGGAAGCAGGTTGATGGTTGTACTTGGCTCGACACATCTTGGACGAAATCTTGCAATCCGCCTTAACTGCATACTCATGTTCTTGAGCGGTAGTAGGTAACATTTTCTGATATTCACAGATGAATTGTAATGATGGTAAGGCCGGGCAACATAGCAGGATAGTCTGCCAACGAGTTTAAGAACGGACCGTTATAATCTCAAGGTCTAGATTGAATCTACAGCTGTAATCGTGATCAAGCTGATATACAACTATGCGAAAGCATCTCGTCCATCTGCATGATTGCTTCCATTATCGGGTTGCTTGAGATCAATACGATGGTTTGATGGCAAACGTATCGGCGCAGGTAGCTCATAAACAATCATGTTGTGTACTTACTTGTCGGTTAAAAAAAAGTGTTTGTCCCAACTACACGCGCTAGTGTGCTGGCATTGTTGATGGATGGTCCGTGTCCATTAGTCCAGTGTCGCCGGAACGAACATCTGGACTACCACCTTGTTTGGAACTGTGCATCCTTCTCAAATCTGGTTTGTTCTGCGACTGGCTTGCAATATAGATTCCGCATTCATACGAAAGTCGACATGGAAACCCTGTTTCATCAGTATGAGCACGAACTCATAACTTCGATCCAAAAACTTTATTGGATGAAGGACGTGTCATGCGATCCTTGCCATCTCGCTGACTTCCATCTTGACAATACAACTGCTTCTATCCGCACTCACACCACACCATTCCTTGATGTTGCCCAGAGCGAGCCTGCAGTATCGATGCTCGCAGATTGGAAGGCTGACAGTGGAAAGACCCTAACTTTTCATCACATTCCCGATGTTCTGTGTAGACTGTTGCTTGCTATAGCACGCTTTGACGAGACAGTCTCTCTAGACGATGTTTATTCGTATGTTCAACACCCTTTCATTCCCTAGAGATCAAGTATTAGCCGATTTATTTGGACAAGTCACTTATTTCCATCATTCACTCACTGATACCTTTGGAAAAAGTACACCACCCTTCAAGTTTGTCCGTATCCTTTACGAAGACCGTTCATTTCCTGATGGTCGGAAAGAGAGATGGCAAAGCGAGAATTGGGTGGAGTACACCCAAGATCACCACTATGTCCGCATATCCATGGTTGCCAACGATGCAGTCGAACCGGCAGAAGACCACATGCTCTTGCGCTCCGAGGCACTGTGTGTCTTGATCACGGGACTGACTTTATTGGAGGACAATATGCCGCCTTCATTTGAACCGCGTGCCTTGCATGTAAGTGAATGACCTTCTACTAAGATTATACAGAGCCTTGCTTACATAATGCACTAGGCCGTTGTCTTCTCCGTCGTTCGTTGTCATGTCCGCATTCTCCGCTTAAGCTTTCGCGAGGGAACGCCACACATAGCTTACACACGCTACTACAATATGCTGGACCTGAAAGACAGACAGCTTATGCTTGCTAGCATCATTCCATACCCGGAATCTTCGCAGCAACAACCTTCAGCCGAGACAGCATCGATTCCTCTTCCTCCATCAATTGAGATCCCCACTCATGTTACTGCAACCCCTCCGCGCACCAGATAGATCTCCACGTGGACTTTTATAGCACCTCCTGGTGCTACAAATCCTTCTCCTCGTCGCTAGGTCTCTTCCGCGGAATACTACATCACGATCGGTAAGGCTCCCATTGCCTCTTGCTCGTAAGGTCCATGGCAAAGGGCTCTGCATAACGCTGCTGGATGAACAATCAAGGTGGCAGTTCCCACCTCTGAGGATGCCAACGAAGACACACCTGAATAACGCTGGCTCCTTTTCATTGTTCATTTAGCAATTTGCAGCAAGTTTAATACAGTCTTGTTTCAAGAAAGATGCACATTGGGGTAAACCACTGGCTATCGTGCGTCCGGACGAAGAGGCGCCACTGGTTCTCTTGATGGCTCGAGTTGGTGCAATGAACGAAAGCATGATGCTAGTTAACTTTTCAGGTAGAGCTGTCAGACTATCTTACATATTGTATTACAGTCGGTTCCTCTACGGTTTTGCGATGCGCGACATGTGTCATGCTACCTCGTCATGTATTAGCTTGTCGATCGAGTGCCTGTGGAAGATCAATCTAGTAAAAGAGTTTGGAACACAGCAAGCACCCGTATCTGGTGTATCTGTAGGTCATGGTCTAATTCTATAATAAGAGCAACCAGTGGTCTCGAGTATGCCGCTTTAGTCTCAGCTCTAGTCTAATCTATCTATCAGAAACTCGTTCCTCGAGCGACTTGACTGTGCTTTGAGAGGCGCAGACAAGTATCTTATGACTTCCACCATCTTCGCCAGGAAGCTGCATTCATCTTAGTGCGCCTCGGTAGAGTACTGCCTGTACTTGGCAAAGTCGGTTCACAACCTCTCTGGCTCACAGAAGTATAAAAAGCAAGAAAACTGATCATTGTATTCGTCGAAAGGTGTCAGGTATGAGAACCACAGAGACTGTCCATTGTGAACATACCTTGGTCTCTGCAGCGCCCTCGGAACTCACTTGATCCGGAGGGACATATGACAACAACCACATAACAATCAACGGGATCGACCATTTCAGACGGTCACGTGGTGTGCTCACCCTACGAACAGCACACTTGCAAACGCTGTTATAAAAGCTGTCTTAAAAGCTGTTATCCTAGTGCAACGGAAGCGCTATTATTCGAGGCTCTCGAGCAAGACATCTCTGCCATGTCATGGCAGGCGTACCTGTGTACGGCTTGGGAGCAAAATGCAATGCTGTTCTCCGTCGAGGAAAGAATGGGAAGACAGGCCAAGCAAGGAAAGCAAGCGATCTCGCAGTCTCATCTGCCTAATACAGGTTGCGGTATGCCTACGCTATCCTAGTCACTCGATTGTTCCCTGTCTTACTCGAGAAATCTCCTCATTGATACGCAAGCCCGTATCGCATGGTCTGCTCCGTGGCAGACCAGAATCTGAAAAGACAACGGCTTCAAGTTGGTCCGGAATGCATGATTTAAACGAACTGTCTCTGACGCCGACATGAGGGGGAGGATTTGGCAGGCAGATCCACGATGTACCCAGTCTCCGGGGTCCGTGGCAACTTGATACATGTATACACCATTCTTTTTAGGATGTATCCTAGGACATTGCTCAAGAAGTTACTCCCGCTGTACGCATGTGTATATAGCTGGCTCTCTTCCCGTGCAACTTCGCTCTTCTTCTTTCTGTTAGTCTATCTCCATTCACGAGCTGCGCCGAGTCCAGTCGGAGCACGAGCGCGTGGTCGCGCCGAGTTCGACCATGACATTTCCAATATTCACCATCTTTTGATTCAGTAACAGTTACCAAACGCACACTGGGCAGGTGTATACGCAGGCAGATGAACAGAGGTTACGATTTCCAGCATCATATTCCACTCATGCATGAAACATACCCTCCCCCACCGTTATCCGAGGTCTAGTGCAGTGCCGGAGATTGCTCCCATAATTTCGGTGTCTGGTGCCTGCGCTGTAGATCCCTCGATGTCCAATGGACGATCCAAGACTTGGCGAGGCGACGAGACAATTTGCGGCCAATCAGACTAGGACTTTCATGGTCATGTAGAGTGCTACAAGCGGTACTGGTATATGGAATATGGTGGGCGGCACTCACTTGACCTTGAACCGATGCTCTCACTTGTCTTGTACCCAACTGGGACACATATTACGCACCCGCACCCAAGGGCTTCTCCGACTCTATTAGGCTTGCGGACTAGGAAAATGTTAAAAGGATGATTGCAGATGGCTTCGAGTGGTGAGTTAAGATGGAACTTGATAATAATTTGAAAGTATAGCTCTCTCAGGAACGATGATGCCAATAGCCTGACTGTAGGTTGTTGTGTGGCTCGGCTCATCCGAGTAGACCGTAAATGAAGATCGGGAGTGCTCTGGCTGCCATGTTGCCTAATGGTGTGGAACATCTTGAAGTCTGTGGTCTTCGATGTCCCTTAGCATTTCCCCACGCTCCGCATCATCCACCACTCTAGCCCTATTACCCACGCGAACACGTGCTCTAGCATAATCCAAGAAAGCCCTTAAAGATCTTGGAAACACAGCCGAAATCCCTGCCAACGACTTTGACAGAAACACTTTGACCCCAGCCCCTGCCTTCACTCTCCAGTGGCGTTTCGTTGCAGCAGATGGACCCCAATGGTTCATGACATGATCAGCGCCATGAGCAGCGAGATCCCTAGAGCTCCGCCTGATGTGGCCTTCACGATATCTGTCTTGGTGCTGCCTTGAAACGCCGCGAAATTTGCGGCTGCGGCTTCAAGCCGCTCCCCCATCCATCTCCAGTACCCTGTGCTAGCTTGTTAGGAATTTCCACCGGCGGAGGTCTATGTAATAGCTCAAATTTAGCCTCACTCCGTTTCTTGTACGAGTTGGGTTCTGTTACCCAGCGAGTCGCGCGGCCTGCATGCCAGTCGGTCCAATCTAGCAAAGCAGAACGCAGAAGCTTCGTTTGAGCGTTCTCCTCGAAGACTTGCTCGTCGTGGACTTTCTTGAGAAAGATTGGACGATACTCATCGCTGAAGAGTGGAAGGCGACGGAAGAGAGCATCAGTCAATTTGACAAGATGATCTGAATCTAATCCGATGCAATCGTCTTCTGAGATATCACAAAGAAGGTTGTAGAGATCTTCTTTGGTGGTGAGTTGCCGGTTCTTTTCCCAAAGGGGGCGTGGAGTCCTTGGGAAACGTGCTAGACTTGAATTAGTTCAGATATAGACTTTCGTGACTGTAGGTGCTTACGAGGGACTGGAGTGCTGGACTGTGAGGAGGTGGTACGCAACCTCTCTTGTGGATCAGACATGGTATCGGCCTGTAGGACTGCTTCGTAGTTGTGTACACTGGACCATGGTAGGAGTCCTGATAGCGTAAAGGGCATTCTGGATTACGTATGCCAGGCAGGTCCTGCTAGATTGCTGCGGGATAATCGATTTGGACCACGACAATCAGAACAAAAGGCTTGTTCACAAAAGAAAATCACCGCCGATAAAGTGATGTCGGTATTAGATCTCCAAGCTGTTGAAAGTATCAATGCTGCAAATAATGCGGCACTGACAACCAACAAGGGCAAACGAGAGAGACAAAGAAGAAAAGACCAAAGTGCGCCATGTACTCGATTTTGCTGCACGGACTGCGCCTCCTTGATATCACTTTGTTTACCACGTTTGTGTTTGCTCCGCTAGCGCCAGCTCATGTGATGAGTGGACGATGTGGCAGCACTCTGATATGTATGTCGCTAAGGAGGTTACGGAGGTTACGTGGTGTCATGTATTGATCTTTCACATTGTCTGGAATTGATCTCATGGCCTGAATCGAGCGGACTTCTCAAAATACGGCAAGACCAGTATGAGAAGAAGCCACCAACAGTCCTTTGCCACCACTTCAATACACTATAGGATCATCTTCATCTCTTCAAAGCTCTCACACAATAGACAACCACTTGAGATTAACTACCTGCAACCTGTTCGACGGCGTTGAAGCCGGAGTGAATGACCTTATGGGACAATGCGCACTTGCCAAAATACTTGTTATGAATTACGAGGAGCTCCAGCGCGGTGGTAGTAGACCAGTCGCAGACGTCGTTGAGCGCGTTCCCATGTGGTGTTCACCGTGGCAATTGATCTCGTACATGATTGATCTCCAGAGTCCGCGTCTCTGTGGGACTATGGTAATCATCAGAGTGCTCGGTACTCGGAGAAATGGAATAAGATCAATTCACTACCCACCTAGAGATGTAGAGTCGTACTTGGAGGATTATCCAGTCCCGAATCGAATACGATGTCTATAGGCAACAGTGGCAAGGTCGAACCTGGTACAGATCGCATGCTGGCTGCCAAGTGGTTCCTGCTGCTCGTCTCAGGGAAGGTGTACGTCGTTCCAACTACGTGCCTAAGACGTCGAGTAGAGTTGATGACCGATGTGGATGACACTATACTCGCAACGATCATCTTTGGGATGCAATGCGCCCTTGTTCGCAGCCCATCATCTGTCTCAGCATACACTATCACAATCTTCGATGGAGTGCGCTGTCAGTTTCGTGACATCATGTTCATCCTGTCCTACTATCGCAAGTGGAAAAGCACTCTCTTTAGGCACTTCCTCCATTAGTAGCAATTCCCACCCTAGGTCAAGCCACGCGATGTGGATCCCTGCCTAGTCTTGTATCACTGCTTGGGTAAACGTGAAGGTGAGATCAAGCCTGTTAATGAGACACCTGCCGGTCGTGGCTTTGCCATTTTGCGCAAGATTAGGGATGAGATGATTCTCCAAGAGATGGACACTATCGCGGAACCGTCCAGTCTGTCAGCTGTGGTATTGAATGCTCGTGTCCAGGACGTTGCGATACTTTTCATATATCTTTTGTCGGGTTCTCGAGGCGTTCCCACTCTCCGTTTCTTATCGATTGTGCTATCTCTTCCTGTGATTCTCCCAGTAGGGTGAATGATTCGTGCGCCCGTCACATACTGTTCTCGCACATGGCCATATATACCCCTAATAGCGCCACCATTGAATGCATCATCGAATAGTGCAGCATTTGGGCCGAGGACTCGATCCCGCCATAGAAGCATCCACGAGTATTCTTCCTTCTTCTGCCACCCCATGCCAGGCGAGCACACCCTGCAGGCAGGTCTGTCACGCCTAATGCGCGCGATCTTCGATCAAAAAGAACAAGTTGTCTTGCGCTCCAGCTTTGCGCTGCCTTGTCATTGAGCGCAATTCATCTCGAATATAGCAATGCCTCGACAAGTGCCTGTTTCGCGGATGTATGCATGCAACGACAAATGTTTACTGACGGCTACAGCTCTTGTTCTTCGTGCCGTCGAGCCTATGGGAGCACACTCTCCTGGCACTTTCTCGACTTCTTCAGCTTCAAGTATCGAAGATTGATCTACTATTCTTCTTCCTTGTTCCATGTTATTTAAAAGAGAAAGTCGGAGCTGAAGAGGCGCCCGGCCATTAGATGCCAGCGGAGCGTGGCGATGTCCTTGACGCTGAAATTGACACACTGTCTTATCCCAGCACACGGCCGCACGCCCCAAACACAAATGTGTCTGACCATGAGATCAGAAGTAGCGGCGGCACTTGGACGCTTTATACTCGATTGGCTGCGAACGTGCCAGGGAGGTCTTGTGGCATCTCAAGCTTTGAGGAATGATGTCTCATGGTCATCCGAGCTTTTGGACAAATGGCTTTTCTAGTGCTTTTGAGTGGTAAGGTGTTACCAGGGAAGCACGCTACAACGGCACTTTGCCAGCTATCTCATCTTGAGGATTTCCACGGATGATGTCGCGTCTTTTCATGCTTGCACATTGTCTCAGACTTGCTATCAGGTTAAGGTCATCTTGGAGATTGTCGTTGATTGTCAGGTGCCCATCGATGGCTTCTGTCCCTCGAGTGCGACACTCGCAGCCTTGTTACTTCGACTGATCCATATGGTGAGACGGTACTCGTTTCCTGGTATTATCTTGTACAAGACAGCATATCCGTGACACAGCATCAGAATCAGTCCTTTATATCATGAGGAAGAAAAAGGGCCACTCAAAGCGTGGAAGTACTCAAAGGAGTCCCTTCCCAGGTCGGCCATGCATTGTACGTGGTGCAAGCCTCTTACCAAGTCATAAATATTGGTCAGTTCCAACATGAATGCGAATCATATGAATATTGAGGACTTGTTCCGTACTGCTGATGCTGCAAAACCTGCCGTGAGATGACGGCACGTGAATCTCCTACAAAGCGCCATACTTGACAGGAACGAGACATGTAATTGCACTGAAAACACGAGAGCCATGCCGCTGAACTCATCAGACGGAAAAAGCTTAGGCACCTTAATTGGCAAGCTCGATCGAAAGAGGCAACCAGATTTCTGTCCCGCGTGGTCTGCCAGTACCAGACATGTACCGTGGCTTCCTGGTCATGGAATCTGGAATCACGGCCGTCAGGATGTATTGTCTAGGCCATACAGGACGCCATACGAGACGAAGATGATGATTGCCGAAGGATGCCCATGCAGGACTCGGTAAGTCCATACACATAGCGGACAAGTAATCAACAACCACATTCTGACGAACAGTAATGACCTCTGGAATGAGTGCGTATCTGTATGACCTTCCATGGCGTTGGTGGAAATGCGGCTTACCGCAGGCTTCATGTGCAGCGGACGAATTGCAGGGCTGACGAGACCGGGTGTGTAGAGGAGGAGGCATCGTATTTAGAAGAACGATGAATTGTCTATGCTGCAAGAGCTTGAGCTGAGATTGAACGATGACGTGAATTATATCTTGGTCAATAATGGCAATTAGCTCAAGGGAAAGATGATGGGCGAACTCGTCGATAGAAGGTAGCTCGGAGATAGGACATGGAGCTAAGGAGTCATAGATGATACTTTAGCAGGGCACAAGCCAAGGCAAATCTAGGGTCCGAAACGACGCGACGCGAATTGCAGATTTCAGCGGCTGGCGTGAGTCTGACAGGGCACGATTATGCGTATCTCACACATGGCCCGCCCTTCTTTGTTTCATTAGATTGACTCCGTAACCCTGAATCCGTCACGGACGGTTCGGCGGCCTCCCGAGATCCCCATTCCTCTCCCGACATCTTTGACTAAGGTAATTGCTTCTACCTCCCTCTCAAACTGTTCAGCATTTTCAACGAAGGACTTCTCGTGCCTGATGAAATCCACAACATCCCGAATAACGCTTGCGAGGTTCGAGATACGGTCCCTCGACTCCTCGATCATTTTGACCTTGGTTTCAGAAATGGGCTGCTCGCTGGTCTTTTTTATGAAAGATTCATCTTCCTTAATGTGTTTCACAACAAGCCGAGCAAAGCATTTGTTGTCCAAGACTAGCTTTCTCGCTTCCTCGATCATTTGGATGAGCTCAAAAAGCTCATATTTGTGACGATCATCGCCATCCGACATCTGATATACGCAATGCTGTATGTAGTCGATCTGAGATTGTTCCAAAAAGCTCGATGGTTGCTTCTCTTGTAAAGAAGGTAGAGGTGGATCTCGAGATATAGTAGTCCCTGATCTCATCATTCCCTGGGTGCCTTGGTCAGCTGCCTGCTCATTCCGGATCTATTAGAAACAGTTATATAATGCAACATTGGTCGTGGATCAAATGTTTACCTGCTTAGACTTCTTTCGCTGCTTCTCTGGTTTGGAAGAGGTTTTGCTAACGACAACACGGCCGTACTATCGGTTGGAACTAATAACGTTTAGTAGGCATCGATTTTCCCGTCCTGGATTAAAGCAGATAGCTCATCAATTCTAAGCTCTAATTATCCTATCTCGAGAGTTGCATCAATCCTACGCTCGAGTTATCTTATCTCCTCGAGAGTTGCATCACTCTCGCTCGAGTTTCATGAGCACTAACTTGAATTTTGCAAAAGTTGTCGTTAGACTACGTTCCTCGTGCCGACCAGGTAAGATACACCTAGGCGTTGATTATACAACACGAGGCTTCCTATTCCTCTACGAGTGATAAATTGATGTGAGCACGTACACATCAGACAGCATAGATCAGAAGTTTCCAAGTACTTGGTCTAGCTTCCGAGATCAACTACCCTGCAGAACATGTGGGAAAAGCACATGTGAAAAACGATTCTCGATAAGGAAGTTTCTATACTTCTGCGCAAAAGGTTGCCCTCTACACTTCCGCCGCTAGAGTCTTCGCTAGTCTATGTTGCATGACAGCATAGTTCTAGGCGCAATCTCTCGCAATTGTCGCGCAGATAGAGGATTCCACAGATGCATAAATCGCCCGACATGATAAGGACGAGTATCTTACCTTACCTTATCCGTATCGTGTGCCAGTTGCGGGTCCGAGCGGCTGGCGCAAGCGGGAGGACGTGACGGCTGTGGGGAAAGGTTGTGAGAAAAGACGAGTCGCCCAGCCTTCATTCTCATGACTCCAGTCGTCTTCCGCCGCTTGGGCGAGGTTGCGGGTGATGCACAAGACGAATCTTGACGTTGCGACAATGGCGCCAAATCAAGGCACTCGAGTACCTTACTGTGCAACATCAGACTTCTTCTCGGGGGCAATCTTCTTCTCAATGGCAAGCATACATACGCGCATCGTCTGCATGATGCCTTCGTCAAGTCCCTCGTCATGATGCTCCCCTGTAATATTCGTCGTCCGCCTCATCGCCGGCTGCACCATACTCGCCGACAACGACGTTTTGGTTCAGGAAAAGGTAACATAAGAACAGCACCAAAACAATCACTCTCCATGCTTTTTGGCTATCACCTTTCTTCCCCTCTCCTACTTCTCCTCTTTTCCCCCTCGCCTTCGCTTTCGTCGTCGTCGTCGTCGTCGTGCGTGCCCCTCCTCTAAGCCATCTCTGAATCACCCAAGAAGAACCTCGCCCGCATCCTTCGCCCCGCCCATCTATCTCCACCAAGACCATTCTCTGTAGCTCCGCTTTAACCCAATTTGGACCCACGCTCAACTTCGGCGCGTCTGACGTCAAGCTTCGACCTTGGCCGTGCCAACCCGCAAAGAGGAGAAGCGAGTTCCATGAACTTTAGATTTGAGATTGCAAGGATCAACCTAAAAGGGTTTGAGACAAGAGGAGGTTACTGCTGCTGCTGGCGCTGATATTTGTGCTGGTGTTGCTGGAGTCGGAGGTGTTTGCTGTATTTCTGGTATTTTCGGTGCTGCTGGTGCTGGTGCTGCTGCTGGTGCTGACATTTGTGCTGGTGTTGCTGGTGTCGGAGGTGTTGCGGATATTTTTGGTATTTCTGGTGCTGCTGGTGCTGCTGCTACGGCACAGTGAGGAGATCTTATGAACAGATGAGGAGTACGGAAGGGGGCCTAACAAAGGAAACAAGAAGCCAAGGACAGTTACAAGATGAGGATACGGATGCAATTGAATCCCCCATCTTCTCTCGAAGACTCAACGCTCCATCAATTTCATGAAGTCGGGCATAACGGCCTGGGGCTGGTGTCATTGGTACATTCATGCCTCCGCCCTTCGTTTTCCCCCCTCTTCTCAATCTTCTTCTCAATCTCCTTCTCCGTCCACTTCTCCATCCATTTCTCCAACCATTTCTCCATCCACTTCTCCATCCATTTCTCCATCCATTTCTCTAAACACTTTTCTAATCACTTTTCTAAACACTTCTCCATCCACTTCTCCATCTCCTTTTGCTCACAATCGCTCGTGGCTGTACTGCATTGCAATTTGTCGAAGCGGGATTAGTATCGCGTATGACTGATCCTTGGAGCGCTTCTCTTGTTTTTGCCTTGCGC
The DNA here is from genome assembly GCA_027943355.1 of Dothideomycetes sp. NU200. NCBI lineage: Eukaryota > Fungi > Ascomycota > Dothideomycetes > Dothideomycetes sp. NU200. The sequence goes on along the minus strand of BSCJ01000050.1, from coordinate 46,536 downwards.
TTCTTTCATTGGTGGTATCGACAGCCGGGTCTGTGACCTTTTGGCTTCCTCCTCCTCCTCCTCTTTTTTGACATGCTCTTCCTTGACTTCCACTTCCTTGACATGCTCTTCTTCGACCTCCTCTTCCTTGACCCTCTCTTCCTTGACCTTCTCTTCCTCGACATCCCCTTCTTTGACATCCTCTTCCTTGACCTTTTCTTCCTCGACCGTTTCTCTCTATGATCCGGGCTACCACTTATTACACTGAGAAGATGAAGAGCATGGGTACACCAAACACTACTAAAAGCGGGGTCAAGTATCGAAGACGTTTGCGAGAAGATCCACACAGCCAAGGTAGGTAATATATTGATAACGCATCCGCCGGCCACCTCATATCGACGCTTTATGCATATACTTGGGGATTGTCAACATTTGCTTGCACGTGTGACCCAGCAATTCTTCTCTGCAAGTTTACCTCATGCCTTCGAAGATTGGGACAAGAGCATGAGGTATCCAGGGTACGCGGCGTTGTCTCGGATCATTATCGGGCCAAGCAGAATAAGGCACAACATGGCCGCGCACTGCTTTGGTGGTATAATTAATGTCTCCTAACATCTTTGTACTGCCTCATTTTATCAGCCCTTGTCTTTGGTAACATTGATCAGTCTTTTGTCGTCCGAAAATCAAGAATTGAGCGCCTAGTGCCGCCTCTCGACGTGCGAAACACGTCGTCACCTACGCGCGAAACGCCAAGGTCATTACAATCCATTGCTGAGACTGTTTCTGCTTGTGCTTCCGGAATAAGCTCTATATCTGCATCTATGTCCTTGTCTGAGGCCGGTAGGGCTTCTAGTTCTGCTGTCGCTTCTCTCCCTGGGTCTGCCTCGAACCTCGACTCCAGCTCCGACTCTGCCTCCGCAGCCAGCGACTCCGACTTCAGACCTGTTGCTTCACTTCACTCGTCCGAGGCGTGTACCCTCCGTTCACCCGAGCGTTGTTGCGCGGCAGATAAAGGCGATGCCTTGGTCGTCTTTAACGTCATACATTCTCTTGCACAGGGTTTACCGCGATTTTCATCTCACTTAGATACCAGCTGGCAGACATATCGTCTTTCGCAATCTGCATTTTGCGAGCTGCAACATTATCTGCACGAAAATCAGATCAATTACTTCTTTGACGACAAAGTGAGATACGACTTTCGCCCGAAATCTTGCTGCTTTATCCTACGGATGCCTCGACGAGAACATGCCATGTTCAGCGCGTCTGTCATCTTTGCTATCGATAGAGCTTTGGAGAGATTACGTACCGATCTTATCGACATACGTAACGCGGCCAAGGAAGATGAAGAGAGCGACAATGGCGCGGTCGATCGAGACAATGGAATCGACGTCATCGGTGTCGTTGACCAATACGACGAGGTCGCGGCACGGCGCAGATTCAGCCATCACCTTGCTCAGATCATCCCCGCCGGATCAAGTGATGTCAAATTGGACCAGTCGACTGTATCCCCAGATCATGTCTGGCTCTTTTTGGGACATAGCAAGCCCACTCTTCTTATGGAGATCGCATCTAGCCAGTCTTCGAAGAAACTCTTTCGCGTGGCCCCGAACCACATCACTAGCTCCCTTCTGAACACCATCCTCGTGCTCGGCTTCAATCTCTCCTGTCCTGTGCCTATTGCATTGTCCGATGCCTCTGCAGCTTCGCACGCGCGAGAAGCAAGCGATGCAGTGCTCATGTTCCGTGGTAGCATAACCAATGGTGTGGGCAGCTGCGATCCGAATCCACCCTGTCAGGTCTTTCGCCGTAACGGCCGCGTTGTCGATGCAACAAGATGGTCGACATCTACCTCTGTAATCTACTCCCCGAGCCTGTGTACCGGCGCTTGTCTAGTCAGCTTCACCATCATGTCCGCCTCCTTAAAACCACCAAGATCTCAATAAGCCACAGATACCTCAGCGACGAACTTGACCGGGCCATGTCCTGGCCTGGTCTTACAAAGACGAAGCAGCCTGAGCTCAGAGCCGGCGTGACCAAGGTCATTCATACTCGCAGCACGCGTTCTGAATAACCTCCCGATCCGAAGTCAGATTTCTAGAGGGCTGAAGAGGTCGACTTCACGCCTCTGCGGTCGGGTACTGCGTGAGGATGCGACCACTATTTAATGCAGGTGACTTGAAGAGTTTGGCAGATCAGCGGTAGCACTCGGCCTGATCCTCTCCGAGCACGACTCTCCCTACGTGGTGATAGACTTTCGGCCTCGTGGTCGTTAGCTATGCTTCTTTCTTTCGATAGCCAAATTCATCTACCAGCTGCTCTGCATCTGACCCAGTTGTTTCTCTGGTAGTGGTAGACTGTACATAATTGATCAGTCTGTTGCTTGGGCACTGTTTCCGTCATCTACCAGAGCGAAACCAGCTTGCAGAAGCATCACTGATGAGTTTGACACATCGGGGCTGCACGCAAGAGATAGCATGGCCTTGCTCAAGAATGACGATTTGTAATGGAGTCGTATTCTAAAACTTTTCTCATATTCCAAAACATTAAGCACGGCCTCATGATGGTCAATCACCCACTTCTAGTTAACTATTAACAGATTATGAAGCCGGCTGTAAGTCGCAATAGCAGGTTCCCGAGATGGGGGTACCCTGTCCCCATTTACGGCTGTTTTACCTCTGAAAGTTCCGTGCAAGGACGCGATTGTCCTACTCTCCTACTGCTTGACCGCAACAAAAGGAGTATACCGCGAAAGTCGTCACTAGGTGATTTCCAGATTGTTGAGAAGTTGAAAACAATGTGAACCGTTGGCCACACAAAAAGGTGAAGGTGCCATTGCCTTGCAGGTCCAGAGGTCAAACTGATGGCGCAGTATGGTGAAGATGTCACTGCCTCATAGTGCAGAGTTGTTGCTGCCAAGGGCAGTGTTGGTGGTGCTGCAGGTCTGGGATGTTTGTAAGCCCTTGGGTCCTGCTGGTTGTACTGCAGAGTGAGAACACAATTGTCTGGTAGATCCTTGGGTGAGGGAACCCATGAGTGGTCGCGGGAATTTACAGGTGGGCATAGTCGAACATGCCGTCTCTTCTCGCTGATGTTACCTTTGCACCACTACTCTCAGCCGCAACTTGAGTGGCCTGTCCGAGGACCCTGTCATCATCCCAGTGGTTGCCATAGTTGTATTGGTAAATGGACTGGAAAGGTTGTACACCATGCCCTTCATGCTTCGATTGAGACGCGTTGGATGAGCAGCTGCAAGATGGCCTTCGTTCCTGCTCCCGGGCTAAAAAGTCTCCGCTCGGTGTATGTCTGGAATCTTTGATGGCAATGTAGAAAGCGACCAGGAAGGTAGAAGTTTTGTTTGAGGACCTTCATGACAGAGGCCACGACCATGTGCATTGTGGTGGTAGTGGTGTAGCTGTCACTGGAATATCTCTGTGGGCGCAAGGTCAGACACGATAGCTGAGGCTCAAATGGGCGGAGAGGAACGTGGGGACAGGGAAGTGGGGAGTTGAGAAGGGGAGGCGGAAAGGGCAGCTTGGGAGATGCGAGTTGCAAGAACTGGGAGAGCGGAGCTAGGGACTTTGGGAGAGAAGTTGGGAGATACGAGCTGGGAGAGCAGAAGGAAACAAAGGAAGCAGAGAAAGAGATAGGTATGAGAGGCGAGGGAAGATGAAGGAAGGAAGGGGGAGTGTTTACCATCAGTGGTAGGTCTTTATGTGAAGTTCACAGGCCGACAAACGTGCGCATCTGTGCTCAGTCGACGATGTAAGGGGTCATCTCTGTTCAGCGCCAGAACCATGCTGGACGAGACTTCCATCGAAACGAACGTATAGCGCCCAACTTGTCCAGTTGACATGCGGTTGCTCAGAGATACAGGACTCGCAAGGTGGGAACTCGGTCACACATACTTGTGACCGACTGTCATGGCATGTCGCAAGCCTCGATAGCAGTAAGAAGAAGACGCCAACGACGAGGAAGACGGCAAAGATGGCGAGGAAGACGACGAAGATGAAGATGAAGAGTACGCAGATGAAGATGAAGATTGCGCAGACGACGAGGAAGAGAAAGATGGCTTCGATGACGAGGAAGACGGCGCCGGTGTCGAAGAAGATGCCTGTGTGAAACTGTTCCTTAGCGAGTAGAAAGACGACAAAGAGGCAGAGGCAGGCGGTCATGCCTGGTGGTCCGTGGTTGTGACTGCTCTCGCCCTCTCCCCTCGCATGCTGAGCTGCTCCTGTTGGATATGTTTGTACCTTCATGTGTGTAGAAGCTTTCATATGCTTCTCTTATGTGTTAATTTAATTCCTTTGTTATCCTTAGGGATAAGTAGGCATGTAGCTGCCTCTCTAGATCAAATCAAGCCTTCTGATCTACACTTGCTACAGGTTATGAGGCGTATACCAGTATGACACGCGAAGAAGACTGGGCTCTGGCTGGGCTCTGGCTGGGATCCGGCTGGGTCTTAACCAGGTTCTGGCTGATCTCGTCGTCCATCACAGGTGTTCACTGGCGAAGCGATGATGAGTCGGGAAAGGCAGAGAAAAGTGTTTTCCGGGACAGTCGATGACCCTCTCAACTTTGACTTCGTGTGATCCAGTGTCGTCTCACGCACTAAGCCCACGCTGGAGACAACACTCGTTACGAGGCCACGGGCGGTGTAGTCCAGCGCATCGATACAACGAACTTCCTCCAGGCTTGCATCCATGACAATGATTCCAATGTTGAGCTTATTCGACTCTCACCAATGACGGCAAGCGTTTCCCTACCCGCGAAGGATCGTCAGCGCACAGCCACGTTGACCTGACTTCCGAAGGATCTATTGGCCGCTTACCTGTCCGATATGCCTCTCCGTTTAGACAATGGTATGGATCATGATGACATGATGGCTGCTCGCCTCCACAAATGTGACCCGAACCACGAAGGCACCTCTTCTCGTGTTGTACGGGTGCATCAAGCGATCGACTGGGCACTTCTTAGACCACTAGCTCGTGGAGTAGAGAGTGGTCTCGAAGGTTGAGGCAATGACCACTGGATGGCAGGTCATGAGAATAATTGAATTGCTTGCAGTGCGATAAGCCAGTGGAGCGTCTGGAAGTAAGACGACGACTCGAGTTGGAAGGACTTGTTGGCCTTGGCAGTATGGGACAGGTAAGGTGCCATCCATCACGTCTGTGTCTTGATCAGCCTCGAATCTCGCTGCGAGCTGCTGCAACAACTGATTGATGGCCGTACCCGAGTCTTGTCTGTCGTTGTGGTGGTGCTGCACCTCTGCTGCATTGATGGTACCAATGTCTTGTATGCCATTGAGTAGCTGCTGTACATGGCCAGCAGCGCAGCTTGTCCTGTTCTGAACCGTCTTGGGCATGTCTCTCTCCTCAGTGGCGGACCCATTCTTCACCTGGGCGGCCATTGTCGCCTCAAAGATAACAAACATCTTCTGAAATCCTGACGAAGACACGTCATGTTCTGTATGGTTCTATCAGGCATTCACGCCGATTGCAGGACACGTGCAGTGTGAAGTTCCAGAATTTGGGAGCTGAGCAAGGTGAGAGAGAACGATTGACTGTTGCCAACAGTCTGCCGATCATTGCGGACCGAGCCGATCCCCAGCTGTTCGCGGAAAGATGAACCTGAAACTCAAGGCTGGCGTGGCTGGGAGACACCATCCTGCCGCAATATTTGCCTAAGGTGTGCTGCCCTGCTTCACAGAGCCCATCTTATTTCCGGAGGAGATTGTCTTGCCTTTTGTATCGCGTGTTATCGTCTCAACGTCGCATCGGGTCGATCACTGCAATGTTGCGCTGTTTTATATCTTCACAGCTGTCACTTCTTGCAAGTCTACAATTGAAGACCTGCTTCGTTGTTCCCTCTACAGCCATAAAGCCACGCCTTGCCCGCAGGTACGAGTCACAAGTACAAGACTCCACGAGATATCATTCCATTATTATTGGCCGCCGTCTTTAGCAACTCAGGGTGCTCAAACCAAGGTGTGATTCACTACTTCTTCGCATGGGACAAGTGCTAACCGCGTCATGCCAAGATTCGCAATAATCCGACCAGGCCTCCAGCAGCCTTTCTGAGCCTTCAGATCTAAGTCCTGAGCATCGGCATGGGTTAGTAGCTCCGGGAAGCGAGTGAGACAGACCATGCAACAAACAGATCTCTGAAAAACCCCCAAATGAGTTCATCATGGATATGGAAGTGAGCACCTCAAGGGCCATGTCAAGCTTTGCTCACATCTCCTCTACCAAGTCGCTCTTACTCTCAGTGTTTGGGCACGTGGCGTGGTGCTGGGCAAACGCGGCCTGGTGACAAGGGCCGGTGGCCTGGTGCCGTCGCGTTCACCAAGATCGCACCCTTCCCAATTACCAAGATGCACTGCATCCTCGGCGTCGGCACCCCCAGCATCCGCACCCTCGTCATCCGCACCCTCATCGACCGCTTACTCCTGCACCGCTTACTCCTGCACCGCTCACTGCTGAACCGCTAACTGCTGAACCATCAAGATGTATCTCACCCCCATCATCCATCATGAGCACTCCCACCTCGTCTTCAAGTGCGTTTGCCACAGAGCCTCGGCCCGCGCTTGTGCTTGAGGAGTGATATCTGGACCACGTGCCCTGGTGTTAAGGGAGTGGCCTGGTGTTGAGGGACATGATCTGGTGCTGTCGGAAATGGTCTGGTGTTGAGGGAGGTCACCTGGCACCATGGGAACGTGGCGTGGTGTCTGGCGAACCGATCGAACCAACCTGGGCCTCTACAGCCCCATCTCCACACTGCCGCCGTAACCTCCGCTTCTTCCCCAAGCACGCTCACCACGAGAGGCGCCACGATGACATGGCTGGACACGATTCCGGTCCCCGTTCGCTTTGATGATATCATGGGCTCCATTGGTCAGTGCAGACTTCTTCATAGGCCGTACATACTCCGACCACGTCCACTTCCTTCACTTCATCCACAGGTACAAGAGGCGCCACAATAACCTCACTGCTCACGACTTTCCCAACTTTCCAGATTGGTTGCCCAGGTCATAGCTGGTTGGTGAAGACTTTTCTCCCCAGCACATGCGTGCTGCGATCACTGCTGCTTTAGCTCCGCGTGTACCCATCACGAGAGGACGGCACAAGGACCTTGCCACAGGCGGCTTCGCCCATGTCTGTATTGATGGTGCTCTGGTACTGCCGGTCATTGCAGACCTATCTTCACACAGCATACGTACTCCAACCACTTCGGCACTGCTCCTCGCACATCATCTCAACCTTCTGTATCGCGGACACTGATCGGGTCACTCTTGGACATTGCTTACCTTACCCGAGGCCACCATCTCTGACCCAATTGCCGCACTGAGAACGGTCACCGGGTCATCGTAGGACAGTGTGAGTCTCTCTTCAGGATCTCTCACAGCCTTCGTCCCGCTTACAGTCTGAAGAGGACGATCAAGTCAGCATCGGCAGAGCAATGCAGGTGAGCCGATCGCCATCGGCCAGCGCATACCTAGCACAACCCGGTCAACTAACCGGCTTCTGTGTCACCTCCCTAGTCTCTGTGTCGAAGATGGTAACAAGAGTCATCGCCGACTATGCAGACCAATATCACCCGATCAAGTTCGTGTGGGCAGGCCAATGCAGGCGCATCTACACAGACTGCACTCCGAAACCCCCATTGCTCTCCCGTTGTCATTGTCAAGGAAGGTGACCAGGTCACCACTGATCACAGTGCAGACTGCCTTCCAATAACTTCTCCACCTCTTCTCCTACGCATTCAAGACAGAGATCAAGTCATCGTACGGAGGCTAGTGTAGATCCTCCTCCGAGGTGCTCGGACTACTTCTCCTTCATGTCTCCGAGAGGGCGAGCAAGCCATCATCGGCGGGTCAGTGCAGGCTTCCTCCTGTGCCCTCTTTCCTCACTGCCATTCAAGTCTCCAAAGAGGCGGCCAGATGACGATGGGCAGACCACTGCACGCGCATGTCCGGAAACCACATCTTGGAGACCCCGACCATCCCACCAATATGACAAGGACACTCAGCAACTCTGATTAAGTAAGGTTGGCATCTCTATTCATCCAATTCAGAATTGCCGATCTGCTTCCGGTACTCAACAACGACTAGAAGCCGACCTCGTTCAAATTGCACCACGCCGTAGCGGTGAAGCACTAGCATCGGCCAGTCCGGTCTGCCAAGAAAGTGGCAGGCCGGACTCTCGATGTATTCCGAGTTTATTACACACACCGCCCCTTCTCAAGAGACTAGTGGGCCAAGCAATTCTTCGCATTGCCGCTACATCTATGCATCATCGCGGAGAGGATCCCAGATACCCTTTTCCACCTCTCTCATCGCCCTCGTCCTCTCTCCACGCTTGCCGCGCATCGTAAACACCAGACGACAGTCGACGCTATCCGAGCTCACCTTAGAGATCTACAACCTTGGGCCTGATCGTCCCGTCGTTCCACTTCACCTATGCCGACCGTACGCCCAGAATATGCAGTATACCTCCAGTCATTCTTTAGCCATCGGAACAGCATGTAACCAGCGATTGTTGACAGTATACCTGATAACTGGCCGCTGCGGCCTCCTTCTTTAGGATTAATACACGAGATACCTATATTTGGGGTGGCAGCCATGCCTAATAATTGTTTCGGCCACTGAATCCTTCACAACTGCAACCTCATGATCTCTCACAACTTTGGAAATCGCCCAGGTCTTTTAAACATCTTCAGGGCATGGAGAGCGCCCCTTTTGGAGCTCGTTGGAAATGTCATGCTTTAGTATAGACAAGGTGAATGAGGGCCAGGGTACAGAATACAAACTATTCGACTCCACATCAAACCGCATGGAGAACACAGCGTTTCCTCTTCTCCACATCTATAGCGTATAACACTGCATTAGTAAGCCCCTTGTTTTTTCACGTACACAAGTGCAACAAGCCAGGGCTTCTGGCTAGCATGGCCCGTTTTGACCACCCCCAGAGAGCGCTCTTCGATCGCGGTGTCTGTGGAAGATTTCGAATACACCCCCCCCCCCCACCTCCTTGCCCCCGCCAAGATAATTCACCCAGTTGGTACTATACGTTAGCACCTGATGTATGATCTGACAGGGCAGCTCTTGTACTTTGTACAGCGCCGGGCAATATCATCCAGAATATGTTTTGAGGTGTTGAGAGACTTGGACGGCGATCTGTTGCTTCAAGGCTAGGGGGGGGAGAATGGACGATAGCTGGGCGTAAGTAGGGACAAGCCATCGCGGCTCGCACTCTTCGCTTCCAATCTCCACATCGATCTCAAGAACTCGACGGGTTGGTCGCAGGTGTGTACCGAGCGGCCAAGGCCAATGTGCCTTGGCATTCAAACCATGCCTCCGACAAGAGGAGAGACGGTATGTTGCGTCCTTAAAAACGCGTCTCAAAGAGGGACTGTGGTACAGCCGAGGAGATACCATCCACCAAGACTCTTGGAGGACGGGTATCATAGGAGGAACAACCCCAGGTTTGTCTGACTTGGCCAAGGTCTCAGCCACGATATGTTATCCGCCGCAGATGACTAACATCAAGGTCGATACTCTTTTTCGCTGCAGTGATGTGGGCTCAGTACGTTAAGATAAGTTAGTCGTTCCTCTCCCATCCGACCTCCACCTCTTTTCCCCCATCCATGCCACGACCTGCTCAAGTAAAATGGCTCAATCGTCCCCATGCCTGCATTACGGTCTTCAGTTATGGCGTATAAGAGCAGTTGTCCCGAGCCCAAGAAGCAGTCCAAGCATGCTCTTTGAAGGTATAGAACTGATCATGCATATATCTTGAGAAGCACTTATGATTAGACAGCAGCTCAAGTTGTTGACCGAATGCGCACTTACCTCTCACGTATCTGCACTAGAACATGGTTAGTTCAAAGTGAATGCTGCGCGATTTTGGATTGTTTGGAACTGTTCTGTTGCTCCTAGTACCATGACGTAAGACAAACGCCTTCCATTCACGCTGGATTGATTGATTCAAAAATACCACAATGCGCGATATAACCATTCCTCCTATCTACTATATTCATCCTTTGTTCCCATTTCTCATCAAACCATTACTCTAAAGAAACACTCTTTTCTCTCATTTCGGCTTTAGAAAGTCATCAAAGCTAAGCAATCAACACTCACTATAAGATGTCCTCACTACTTTCCAAAATATTGGCTAGATTGACATTTCAAGATAACGAAGAAACTGAGCCGTTACTCAAGAAAGAATACCAGATGTCTCAGTTAGCAGCAAGTGAAGAGCACGAGATGACGGAGCAAGCATCTAACCGACCTAGAAAGCCCAGTACGTTATCATCTAATCTAAAGGACATACATAAGCCTAACAAGCACCTAGCCATGCTTGGCAACAATATCATGCTTCCTATCGACACAAAGGAAAAAGTCAAGATGTTGATACTTCTCGCATGGGATATGACAACCCATAACAACCCTCAAACCCAGACTTTCCCAGCAGACGAGCTGGCTGATATCATGTGGACATACTGTTGTGGAAATTTCTTGAACCCAACTCAAGTGCTTGTGGATCCTACTATGACGATTCCACCTTTGGAAGATGAACTCAACAAACTCGCTGTACCTGAACTAGCCGCTCGTTTCAAGATCTGTTTCAGATTCTATTTGGGCGGTCTTGTGTCCATGAACTCACAGGGACTTGCAGGTATCATCAACCAGTCACCGACGAGCAACTTTGGCTAACGATAATACAGTATCCCATGACATCCCTGTCGTGCCCCCAACGAGTTCTCACTCCTCACGTTCCGCACTCCCATCAAACGATGCCATCCCACCACCCCAGAATGCAGAAAACACACACCAAGGACTTAGCAATGTCTCGCCCCTTTACTCAGCAACAGATGACCCCGAATCAGCCGGTGGAGCCAGTTCTGACTCAAAGAGAAGGATCGACTATCCTTCCTACATCTCTGGCGTCATCAACCTTGGTTGCAATGTCATCATCGCTGGAGCAGCCCTCAATTCACTGGAGAAAGCCTCGCCCGAGTGGCTCTGGGGCGTGTTCGGAATTGGTGTAGGCTCAATTCTGGTCGGTGGAGGGATCACGTTCTATTACTTCAAGTGAAGTCTCTGATCACTCCTCTAATGCTTCATCGATGGTCGTCCTATGGACCATCTGCCGTACATGGACAGCGTACACGAGGGAATTTGGGGAAAGTAGGAGGACGTGGCGTGGCAATGTCAAACACAAATTGGCATGGTGTTGGAAGTGTTTATTCTCATTGACAAGAAAGCATGGGGAGGCAATTGGTGTTTTTCCACAGCTGTCATCACAGTACGGACTGGGCGGTGTTTCTGATACAATGGCCACTCAGTCCTGCATCTAAGAGTGGAGGAGCAGGTGTCTTTTAGTCCAGTTCTCTCTCTGCCTGCGTGCTAAGCTCGGTCGATTTCGAGGAATGACGGGTTGGGACTTCAATTTGTTGTTGCTTGAATGATAGTGCATTTTCTCTTAATGCAAAAATCTCCTCGCTTAATGTTTTCACCAATGAAACCCACGTGAGAGAGACTTAGAATGACTCTGAAAGCATATCACCGTACTTCAATATATACGTAATCCTTCGCCGGTTCATGTCTTGCAAAGGTGGTATTCGAACAGACCCTGATTTGCCCAGGCCAGTTCTCTGCCGCCTACAAGTGAATGATCGGGGTCTTTTTGCAAGACCTGAAAAGTGCCTCATGTCATCAACGGATAATTCCGAGTGAATATTGCCCATCAGCTTTGTTTAAGACAAGGAGCCTTTCTATCCTGTTCAACTAGAACAATATTGCGGAGACTTGTTCCACGCACATCATCCTTTGGCATTTCTTTTGGGGGATTACAATGAGTTCAAGCCATGCTTTGAGCAACGGGTGTGCTCTCTCTCGCAGCAATACCTCGTCAAATCATGCTGGCATCAGCAGTGGCAGCGGTGCACAGCGTCATCTGACCACCGGCACCGGTACTCGCACAAAGCACGTTCTGCAGCTCGCTGGATTACTTGACCAGGACTCAGAATCGATGCACAATCTGCTTGCAACCAACTCGACAGCCCCAAGCCGATTAAAATATGCCGTCATGACCAACGACAGATTCGTGCCGTCAGCTCAGCTCGGGTCCGATGGTGTCCAGCATCCGGACTTGCAATCATACAACAATGAACACAATGCACTTGTCCGTTACTTTCATGAATTGTTATACGACAAGAACCGCGGGTCCCTTGTGCGTGCAATAGGACAGACCATACAAGTCCTCAAGCAGCTGCAGGAGATGAACATACGATGGCCGATGGTCTATTCGACACCTGGGGGTTCTGCAACCCCCTCCCCAAGCCATGTTCGGCGTCTTCTTGGGTACACACAGCCTAGCCCCGCTGCCTCAGAAGCGTCCTCGCTCTCTCATGACCTTGCACTACCAGGCAGAACCGTTGGACAAACGCAGCAGCAATTACCTCCTCCATCGGCTTCACAGGCGTACCACGAATTCTCTGTGCTCAAACTTGACCTTAAAATGGGAGGTCTGTCACACTCAGACATCGTCCACTCTCTGGAGAGACAGTCAGTGGCGGCATTGCTTGATACCCAGATCAGCAATAGTATCCGCCATCTCATGAAACTTGCAGAACGTGTTGAAGACAAGTCGAGCAAAATCTTAGTTACTGGCGATCTCAACGCTGGTAAGTCAACCTTCTGTAACGCACTGCTAAGACGAAAGGTGCTCCCTGAAGATGAGCAGCCATGTACGGCGATATTCTGCGAAGTGCTGGACTCTTGCAAGAACACAGGCATTGAGGAGGTACACGCTGTTCCACACGGCGTTGCGTATGATCACGACGATGAAAGAACTTACCGCACCTTCTCGTTACAGGACCTTGACCAGATAGCGGCTGACAACGATGTGTGGTCTCAATGTAAGCTCTTTGTCGGAGCCGTCAACTCCCAATCGCTTCTTAACAACGGAGTCGTCGATATTGCCCTAATAGACGCCCCTGGCCTGAATAACGACTCTTTTAAAACGACAGGGATATTCGTAAGACAAGAGGAAATCGATGTAGTTGTTTTTGTTGTTTCTGCGACTAATCATTTCACCATCTCGGCCAAGGACTTCATCATCAACGCCGCCCATGAAAAGGCCTATATATTCATTGTGGTGAACGCGTTTGACAAGATTCGGGACAAGGAGAAATGCCAGAGAACCATCTTGCAGCAGATTGCGCAACTCAGCCCTGGAACCTCCAAGGAGGCCTCGGAGCTTGTTCACTTTGTCTCCAGCAATGCAATCCCATGTTCGGCGCAGAGCGGAGATGACTCTACGGACCATTGCGATTGCACTTCGGAGAGCTTTGGATCTCAGATTAGCTTTCCTGACCCCCAGGCTGGTGGAGAACCACTAAGCGTTGAAGGATACTCAGATGAACCAAGCAGATCGAACTGGTCATCACCTCATGTCACTGACTGCTTAGGAAAAGAGCAGCAGGTTATTGAGGATTTTGAAGATCTCGAGTCGTCCCTTCGTCGATTTGTGCTTGAGAAACGGGCCCGCTCAAAGCTTGCACCAGCAAAGACTTATCTGCTAAATCTCCTCACCGATGTGAACAGCCTCACAAAAAGCAATCGCGACCTGGCTCAGGATGAATTAGAGAAAGCCACGCAAGAGCTCGAAGCCCTCGATCCTTGGTACGAGAAGTCTCAAAAGGCTCGTCTAGACGTTGATGACAAAACGGAAAAGATCATCGAGCAGACAACTTTGGACATTTATCGCAGCACTCGCACGACACTAGATGCTGCAATCACTGATGATGGTGGACGTCATCTGGATCTCAATCTACACTACGAAGGATTGCTCAACATCCACCAGTATGCCGACGACATCAAAGAAGCCATGCTTGCTTCTCTCTCAACCACTTTACACGAGTGCGAGGAAGAAGCGAGAAGGCAGACAGTGCAGGGTATAAACACTATCAAGACCCTCGGCCTTTTACATCTAGGCGACAACTACGTTGATTTGAAATTTCGCCCCAACATGATGTTCAAGACCAGAAACGACGCTCTGGCTCGCCGGATCGATCTCGACCTTGGCTTCTGGGACTTTGTCAATCCATCATCTGTCTTCCACCTACCTTTCTCATTCGCACAGCAGGATAAGATGGCAAGCACGAGTGTGGTCATGACCGTCGCCGGGGTCATTGGAGGCCGCTTGTTCGGTAGTGCAGGCTGGGCCGACCACTTCCTGCGGACTGCCAAAATTCTCGGCAGCAACAACATCCGCAGCCTCATAGTCCCCGGTCTAGTCTTAGCAGGTGATTATCTCCCTACATATTCCATCTAATACGAAGGACTAACAAAGTGGTGTAGCCGGCATCACCATCTCGTACGCAGTGAGCAGCCTTCCTAGAACCCTACCACACAGACTCAACCTGAAATTAACGCGCAAACTCTCCGAGCTCGACTACGTCCATTCCAGCGCAGCCCGCATCAGCGGCGAGGCCCGCCGTGCTCTGGAGTACCCCGCCAACAAGCTCCGCGAGGCATTACAGCACGATGTCGACAAATTGCAGGAAGAGCGCACGGTCAAGGGCAAGCAGCAGAGGGAGAGCGAGGTTGCTGGAAAGTATTTTGGCAATCTTATGAGGCAGAGTGAGTATCTCAAGGGCGTAGTCGGAGCAATCGATCTCGAAGGTACTGCGTCAGAATTTGCAGGTCGTTGATTGATAAAGTTATACACCAAGGGGATATTACACTTCGTAGGCACCACCGAATGCCAAGCCTAAGACAGTCACATGGGACTCTCAGGAAAGCTGTATTTGACATAGCGCTGCTCCGACTTTTCGAAGTAGAACCTGCCCTCGCTGTCAAGCCCCTTCTGCTTCAGATGATCGGTCACATCGCTCCAACTATCCTAAGTTTCAGTCATAATGCCTCGTAGCTTGGAATTCCGAATGACATACTCGCCAATATCGTGACCGAAGTGGTCAGTCTCGATCCATCTGAGGGCCAAGCCGCTAGGGTTGGCGACCTTGACATAAGCTGGGTGGGCCATTTCATCGGTTGTCGTGATTCTGTAGTTCTTCGGAAATGATAGATATGGGTTTGGTGATGGAGGAGAGACTGGAGGGCTGGTGGGCTAGAATTGCTTTTGTAGACATCGTGAGTTTCACAGTGGTGTTTCTTTGCAGAGATTGTGTTTTCGAGTGTTTTCGAGGACCACCAGATTCACGATGATGCTTCTTTGCTGAGAGCCGGTGTTGTAAGTCAATACCAGCACTGTACTGACAAATGGACAGGAGTCAGGTAGAGGCTTGAGAGCCAGCCAGCTACAAGATCATCACTACGATCTCGAACTATCGTGCAGGCGACTTTCCTAGGCTCAGGAATACGGCCAGAAATTGCAATGTTCTTCCCGTAGCCTTATTACTCTCGAAGCAACGTCCATTCTGGTCTCTCGCAGTCAGAATGTGCGTTGGACAGCTTTAAACCCATCGATGAGACCCACCATATGTATATCAAGGCCATTGCGATCTTCTGTTCTAGTAGCAGGGCTCAGATTCCGTCCGGGCAACTTGAGGAGTCATGCTGTATTAGTCTCCCCTGTCAGTATTGCACAAGGCAACGAATATTGCTTAATAGTATTGAATTGAAGTTAAAAAGAATGATTATGAAACATACAAGCTCTCTGGCAACGCTGTCATCTTGTTACTCAATAGTCAGATACAAAGCATATTCAGGGGTGTGTCGGAGAGTGGACAGATCATGGCTTATCGCCATCGTTGCACCTTCTAAACAAGGTCCACTTTGTCACCGTCTAAGCCTGAATGCTCAACTTCTACAGCCAATACATACAACATGACCTCAACCAAAAGAAAGCATGATTTTAATTTGAACAATTTGATAAAAAGATGGAAAGCATCACGCGGGCAGCTGCATAAGGTTCATCCTCGGGCATGCGAGCAGTCGGGAAGACGCAGGTGTGAAGAGAATGGGCAATATGTAACTGGAGCTGTGTTTGATCGCTAGGTTGATCGAGGTTCTGGCGCTGAGCTCCACTTCCGTCAGCTCGCGTACCTTCATCATCAGCAACGTTCCAGAGGGCGGCAGACAACGGGGCCGGTCGGCGCCAGCAGGTCAATGCCTGAGACCACGGCAAAGACTGCGGAGAAGACAGCCGGAGCCCCTCACAAGGTTCATGCGATGGAGATGAATCGTCGATCAGCATCACTTTCCTACAGATCCACGTAGGTCCGCGGCCTTTCTTTTGCTCTTTGTTTGCTGGTCCTGACTGACGCCCAAGGCAGCCATGTATTGGTAAACATGAGGGCAAGTCGGGTTCGGCCTCCTGACGCGGTCCCCAGGCGTGGGACGAGAAAGGTTCTATGATCAGCAGGCTAGCTCATGCCAAACCTCAAGAAGAAGTCTGGCTGAGCATACGCAGTCAAGACGCCTAGCCACGCTGGCTCACAGCGAAGAAGTCTTCAAACAGAACGAGACAGCCGCAGATTGGGTTTCCACTCTGCGTGCACTGCAAGATGCGTTGAGCGTACTCGCCTCATATCACAACGAGATTGGTGCGTCGAGTCCGCCAAAGGCGTAGTCGGCAGACCGAGAAGAAAGGGGGACAATGTGGATGAAGTGGGCACAGTCATCATCGAGGCATCTGCAGGCAGAGTCGACGAGGATGAAGTTGCCGAGGGCGAAATCGACGAGGGCGAAGTCGACAAGGGCAAAGTCGAAGTCGACAAGGGCGACAAGGGCAAAGTCGACAAGGGTGGTCGATGAGGGCGAAGTCGACGAGGGCGACGAGGGCGAAGTCAACGACGAGGGCAAAGTCAACGAGGGCGAAGTCGACGAGGAATTGAAGGCGTTGGAGAAGGTTGAGATAACATATTGAAATTCAGGTTCAAGGAGTTTGGTCACACACGTCTACTAGGCACTCAACCTTCCAAGCCATCTTCTTTCAGGGCAACCATTAAATTCATCGGCAGCTACCCCACTCCTTCCGCTGCCACTGGACCACCCCCCCTCCCCTCCCCGGTTCTCGTCGATTTCGGGCTTCCATGAATGTATGCTACTGGTGACCAGACCCGAGCGTCTTGCTCGGGGCAAATCTGTTCGGTGTGGGGACCAACCACTGATCTTGACAAACAACTAACCTTGTTTGGCTACAACACTATTGGTTCAGGCCACTCAAACCTCGCAAGATGCGATCCGGGAATATTCTGGGGCAATATTTGCAGCTCTGGGTTGACAGCCATCGTCAAAGGTCTTCAACGCGAAAGATCGTCGTCGATCCAGGTTCCATTCCTAACCTCATTCATCACACCGGGCAATTGTATCAATATATCACTCCGATCTTCTTCTCGGTCCAGCTCCCCATCGCTCTGTAGTCGGTTCCATTGCGCGGAAGGATTATCTTTTGTCAGAGTGTATGTGGCAAATTCCACTCTCGCATCCGCAACTCATCCTGACCAAACGGGTTATCGGCGAGGGGTGCAGCGGCGTTCAGCATCTCGCACAGACTAAGTCAAAAGTCCAGTGCCTCGCGGATAAAGCCAGACAGATCATTCCGAGCTTAACAACATGCCGTTCACGCGCCGTGGAGCCCCAGAAGCCCGTTTGTCACGAGGTTGTTGGGGAACGCAATGGCTAGAAGAGTTATAATACGTGAAAGTCAAAGTCGCTTGCTGCCGTTTTTTCCACAAGTGTAATAGAGAATGCCGACCTTTTCTCAGATAATGAAGAGGACGACGTTGTCGGCAAGAATGATCTGGGGAACTATTCTGTCTCTTGTCGCCAACGACAAGAGAGTGTATTGTGTATGGTAGAGAGGCAGCAATCGACCATTTTCCTCTTTGCCGTCGTTATCGCTCTTTCTCGAATGACTGCCAAAACATGAAATCACTTCTGCAGACCGTGTTTGCGGTCGTCTCTTCGTTGAGAGCAAGCCAACGTAAAAGCCACAAACAAGATTGGGATACGGACTCTGACGATCTCCGCAACTTTCGGATAGCCACCCTATCTAAAGTCTTCCCGATGCTAGAGGCGTGCCCAATAAACCCTCGTCGATGAAGTCTCGCTTCACACCCACCCCCCCCCCCCCGCCAGCCCCAACAACGCACCCTCTCGAGGCACCCCTCAAGACTTTACCAACTTCATGCCATCCTTTCACAGCCCATTCAGGCTTTGAGGTGGGAAACACTGCACGAGCTTCTCGGCTTTGGGCTCGTGAAGATGACCATCGAAGAAGACAATAATGCGTAAAGCCCTGAGCTGGCGGCCGCGAATGAGGATATCGAGATACGTAGATGCATACTCGGCGAACTCCTCCGGTAGAGAAGACGGAAAGAGTCTACTCTTACAGTTGGAACAGCAGAACAATCTTCCATCATTCAGCCGACCATACAGATGCGATAGTACTAGATCGTGCTCAGTCCCGAACCTCGTTTCCTAGCCCAGAGGAAGGCTGTTCTTGACCGTCAGTGCGAACACGCTACAACAAGGCAGCTAAAATGATAGTATGTTACACGATTGAGCACACGGTATACATGATTGATCTCCCAATCCTCTTGACTGGACCACGGCTTCTCTTTCACTCTCAAGCTTCTCGAGTCGATCATATCCCGTGAAGGGGAAAATGCTTAGTCAACAGCGGTCAGATTCACCATGCTTGACCTTCGGACTGCGTTGCTCCTGCCTCGAAAGACAGCAAAATTTCACGCCTTGTTTTCCACCACATTGTGTTGGGGAAGATGATCCACCGCACCCTCATGGCGCGCCATTTGTCTCAAACATCAGACAAGCTGCATCAGAGTATCGACGCCAGTAATCAGATCCTCGTAGTACATGAAGGGCTTTACTGAATTGGCTGTTCTGCCCACCAGCTTCGACGAAGAACAATCTAAGCTTACATCGGTTGTGGAAGAGTACTAGGAAACAGGGACAGACGGGAAATCTATGAGATCCGTCATGGGGGAGCCACTTGCCTTCTCAACAACATGGTACTATCCCACCATGCACCTTTAGTGATCGTATACTACTGCTCATCTTTGATGCCCTTGCCAAGTCAAGGATTACACGGAACAAGTCAATAACTGCTAGTTCCGGAAGCCGGGCCGAACAAGGAGAGCCGAAGCCGAAGCAAGCAAAGACCTAGTATGTGATGCACTTGGCAAGACTCAAGCAGATTGCATTTTGATATGTGGAGAAGGTATCGTAGATGTTTTCAATTGAACGCATCCATACCATCTCCGGCGTTGACATGACTTTGAGTGACTCGACCGCAAAAGATGACTGGCAGGACGAGTTGTCCACCTATGCCGATTCTCATCATAACAAGAGAGGAAGGGTATCGTCAATCTGATGTTATTTCTGGTATGCATGAACGATTGAGCAAGACAAGGAGTTTCAGTCAAACGCTTGAGGCCTTAATTCTTGCAAGTTGGACGCGACACGAGACATGAGGAGGATTGATGGGGATAATCCAGTTCAACCCACAGATGTGGGATTATATACTGGTCAACCATCTTGAATACTCATCATCAATCTTGACACGAGTCGATGGAGGCACACGTCGGGTATTGCTCGCGCAATACCTTCACCTCTCGTTATTTGGTATTGCCTCACAGTATCTTGCCGATTTTCCAAACGACAGCGGCTTTAAGCGGTGGCATCATTATGTCATCGTCGTGGATTTCAGACGTGACAAGTTCAGATTGGGAAGGGGCGAGCCTCCGCTCGCGCCGAAGCACGCAGTACAAATACTTCCCTTCATTTTCTACAAACCTATCGACCTTGTCATCAAACCATCCATCCTTCTGGTATCCTTATCCTATTATTCTTATCACATTCATACCCAACCATTATGCACCAGCAATTGAATGTACTCCCGGCTGCCGTTGTGTGAGAGGTAAGATACTTCCATTGACTTACCCGTCCTACTTCGCTTCCCATCTTGTCTGGTTCGCTGACCATCATCTAGGCTTCAGCAGCCGCTTGAGGACTGACGTGTCTAGTCAGCATCGACGATGGCACGTCCGCTTCAAGAAGATGTGCAGATGAGATCAAATCTGAAAGATCTCGTAAGCGAAGTCAATTTGTTAGAACGTGATGCTGACGGCAATACTGATTTGAACATTAGAATAATCCCAAAACTTTTACTTAGTTCTCTATTACTACACAGCTAGCTGGGCATTTCGATCATTTTATGAAGGATTCAAGTCATACTGTTGATGTACTACCTGCCACTTCACATCAGTGGTCGCAGGACAAGTCTGATAGCCTCAAGCCCGACGAATTTCCCATACCTGTTCTAGAAGCTGTACAAGCAAATCTCCCCGGTGCATCATCACATTGCGAGCACGGCGTCACACTTGGCCCCACCCGACCATCACAGCTACAGACACGGATATGGTCCCCTCCAACAAATCACAATTCGAGGCAGCGGAAAGCGAAGAGTCACGTCTTCTATGCTCTGACAATACCTAGATTTGTTGCAAAATCACCATCTTGAAATTGATTGTACCGTCAAACGTTCGCATACAGCCCCTTGTCTGCAATGTGGTCAGACATGCAACGCTCACATGGCTGCGAATTATTGTACCCTTGTATCAATGCCCATAAGTACGACATAGACCTTCTGTCGTGCAGTCCCGGCGACAACGACTGTGCGACATACCTACCGAACCTTCCACATAGGTCATCAATGATGGGCATTGCCAGCGACAGCTTTCTGGGCGGCTCTGCTTGTTTGGATGGTCTACCTGCGGCATCGGCATAGGTTGAATGGACTACTAGTGCTGTCGCCAACGATCATGTGCAACCCATACCACACAGCAGCTGGCGACTGCTGTATACCTACACCATATCTACGCCATATCTACTTCGCCATGTCTAAATCTATACTAAGTTCTCGATGAAGTATGGGCCTCGGGCAGAACTGGTCAACGGGTCAAGTCAGTAGCTAGGGAAGCAAAGGCTTGGAGACAAGAGACTTTGGCCCAGCACAGAATCAAGAGGAGGCGTCCAGCAGCTCAATGGCAGATACATCATATAGAGGTCGAGGCAAGCTACGGCCCGCGGCACAAGACAGCTGAGGTGGTATGCGGCTTCGTAGCCACGTTCTTCTTCGTCGAGCCTTGGGGGTAGTCACCGATGATCGCCTTTTTCGCGGCCTCTCTACTACCTCAGATACTTTGTTGTTGCCCCACATCAGGATGACCGGATTATTCTCGCCGACCTTGGGCTCATGTCTCCGGTTTTGGAGATTTCTGTTCGAAGAAGGCGACAGCTGACTATACCGTTCGATACCACATCCACATGGAACCAAGTTCTCAATGGCGCTGAGTTGGCGTGGCCGCCAATGGTGCCGTCGAATCAAGCTAGCGGACTGTTCCGACTAGAGACATACATCTGGCCTCACTTCATGCCAGGCATGGCCTTATTCAGCTTCTCAAAATGCACGATATCGTCATGACAGATACAAGAGAAGGCGGTGCTACAACGGGACGCTTATTGGCTTGAAACAAAAAACAAGGGAAAAAAGAAAGGAGGGAAAAAAAGGAATACGATGAGGCAAGCTCCTTACTATTGGTTATCTTTCGGCTTGGCGGTAGCTTCTTCACAAGGCAGCACATTCTCTTCAGACAAAGGCCACTGAGGTCAGATCTCCGTTTGTTCAAGTTAGTATACTATAGGCCCTTATGAACCACAGCTACTTCTCCACCTTTTCAAATCCCTGCAGCCTTAGTGATCAAGATTTTGACAAAGCGACCCTCGAGCAACGTGACTTATAAATGTTCAACGCAGAATTCGACGGGCCAACTTACATGTCGCAGTCATTACTGTAGCAGTGCATTACTTCGTTAACGGAATGAGACTGGTTTTAATATACTACTCTGCTATAATCAGGGTATTTGTAGGGGCAAAGGTGCGTTGAAACAATTTTTTTTGCAAAAACTCTACAATTGTTTGAGCGACCGACGTTAGCGATCTCGATGAGTACAAGGAATCTTCTGCGTGATCTACCGTCGTAATAAAGTAAATGTACAAGTAAGTCGGCATCTCGCAGACGGGTTTGTGCGCTCGTGCGCATCCATGGGAAATCTGGGGTATGCATGAACTGCAGTTCGTCCAAGCCGGGTAGTGGTTCCGCAAGCGTGCACGTGGCAGGCTTCAGGAGGACCGTGTGGAAATGGAGATAAGAGTAGCGTAGCAACCAATGAGATACGAGGACTAGTAGGTATTCCTGACCAATTAGAACTCTTGTTTCGTCGAATACTTTCACTTTTGACTCGATCTCTCACTGTCCGCACCAACAGCATAAATTTCAGACCAACATTGTCACAACGCCTATCTCGCGGCAGTCAGAGGTTACAGTCTTCATGGTCACGCCTGTGAAGCAGGAGAACCAAGACTTGGCTAGGTGAAAGTCCGCTGATCAGAATGGCTGTAACCGGTGTCAAGACAGTGCGATGTGCTATTTCCAGCAGTGCGCATATCGTGGCCAATTTTTGGAAGTACTTTCAATATGCACCATCAATCGTGCTACAAGAAAAAATATTTGACCATTGATTCTAGCATTGTGTGAGAAGGTCACTCCAATAGACAGTTGAAAGCCAGCAGATTAACTTGTGCTTCACAAAATTATGATTGGTGTTTCCAGTTTCGATCTTTGCGAAGATGTGGGACTTGATTTTGTACTTCCTACCATCCTACCCATTTCTTTCCGGCTCCATCAAGGTAATGTGCCTAGCCGTGAACACAATGGTCACGCGGTTCTCAGGTTTCTTCCGTCCATGCTCGGACGCTGCAAATTTTGTTCGGATATGCAAAATCCATCGGAAAGTTTCTCTTCACAGGAAGCCTAGTGATTTATAACCACTGTTTGCTCTCAGATCTGACTAAACTCAGTACAGGATTGGTGTTGGCCGAAGGGATCATGCGGTTCATACTTACCCAACATAATTTTGGTGTCTCCTCGCTCTCACCACGTCGAGGCAGACTTGAACTTCTGTCTGATGATTACCTTGACGGTTAGGTACCAGTGTAGGCAAAATCCGATTCATAGCTTTCATAGCTTTTCTCTATACACTGCTCTTCGATCTTGCGGAAGTCCTCCTCGTCCTCTGGAAATAGTCCCACTTCTTCCTTGATGTGCTCGCGGAACGGTGGATCGCTAGCATCAGACCAAGTAATGGCTTGATCGGACATGCTTTCTCTCCGTAGGCGCTCGGCTTTGTCCAGCTTGTTGCAAAGATCTTTGAATGGAATGCAAATGCAAAGCTCTCGTTGTGGAGGAGGGACTGTGTTGAGTTCTGAGGGATGAATCACGTCCGACAGAGGAATTTTGAGTGAACCATCCTGGGCCACACCAGCTTCGTCCCTAAAAACAACAGCGTCAAGCTCCAGAGCGCACTCGTAGTGCTTTTCACCTTTCTTGAGATTGGTGACAAGTTTAGGACGCCAAATACTGACGGTTGCCTTGTGATTCGTAATTTCGACCCCCGGTGGTGTATAAGTGAGGTCGAATCCAACAACACAACGAATGTTTCGATTAGATGCGCGAAAGTAATGTTCGGCTTTGGCAGCCAGTGACGAAAGGGTTCGAGAGTAAGCAACTTCGTAGATGATCGAAGGAAATGCATAACCACTGACCCAAATGACGCCGTCTGCGATGCGCTTAGGGCTATCGGGGTTTTCACCGAAGAAGATATCGGGACTTCCCATTGTAAGGATCTTGCGTATGATAAGAGCCAGCACAGGGTACTTCAGTGCGATCTCGTTAAGGGCAATGCGCGTAAGGAAGATCACCGAGGCTGCAAGCAGCTCGTGCCCTGCTGAAAGCATGTGGAATGACAAATGTGGAGGATCGTAGTCGTAGCGTGCTTCCTCAAGAAACCAGGAGTGAAAAAGAAAGCAACTTTGCGGCACCGGTTCTTTAGAGCATAGGTTTAGTAATTCATGGTACTCACTGTGTGGGAGTGTAAACTTGAGATATTCGTTCTCCGCAGAAGCTCCAGCCAGACCAGAATTGTAACAAGCCTGAAGAGCTTCATAGACCTCTTGCGCAGAATTCAATTTTGGATCTATTGAGTTTACAGAGGTCGGCAATGGAATTTTGTGGTTAGCCTTGCTGTCTTTTGCAGGCGGATGGACTTCGGGGTTAAGAGACATAGTGCTTCGAGTCATGTGCGCCTGCATGTGACTGCGGCCGATGCTACCCTCGAGCTGAAAAGGACGACAGTGATAGCCAAGTTTGATATCGAAGATTATTGTGAGGTATGGTTGCCCAAAACAAAGGTGACAGTCAAAGTCCATGTCTTGCTTGAACAAGCAATAAACATAATGAACGTTCGGCAATACAT
The DNA here is from genome assembly GCA_027943355.1 of Dothideomycetes sp. NU200. Taxonomy (NCBI): domain Eukaryota; kingdom Fungi; phylum Ascomycota; class Dothideomycetes; species Dothideomycetes sp. NU200. The sequence goes on along the minus strand of BSCJ01000050.1, from coordinate 22,194 downwards.
CGGCGGTCGGACTACATAATTCCGTGCCGACAGTGCTAGCATATAAATGGATCATCATTGAACTGATGCAGACCAAGCAGTAGGGTAGTAGGTCATCACCTGGTTAAGATGAGGCAGAGACGTCTTGGTAGATAACATGACCAAGAACGTGCGTAGTACGCCACTCGACATACTGATACGGATGAGCTCCACTCGTGGTAGATGTACTTGGAACTGTTACGCAGATACTCCCAAAATACACATGTCTGACGCATATAGAGAGGCTGCTTCCCATCCCAGATATACAACTTTCCATACTCCATGGAGAATACTAAAGAAATGTGCTTCGTCGCTATCTTCGTGCACAATCGACCACTTAAACACCACGGTGATGGCAATGATAACACGATAGAAGATGCAGCATCACTTGTACACCATCGCTAATGAACCTCGACCCGTATCTCGGTCATTACACTATTCGCATGGACCTCGGTAGAGATTGCCAGACCCAACACCGACTCAAGGCTATGCGAATATCAACTTCTTTCATCATCAAATATCGTACAGCGCAACATGGCAGGTCACTGCCAGCATCGTTCTAGGTGAATCTCACCACAGATGACAATGCCGCGTGAGCTTGAATTGGAGTAGAAACAGTACTGGTATACATATGGTCTGTCAAGATTGTAACGTTGGTCAGCGGCTGCCGCAGGAAAGATCTTATAGCACAACTACATATGTTATGTATTTTCATGGTCTGTTACCGGCAAGCATGGAGACATGCACGAGTCTCCTCACGAGAAGGCCAGCCCAGAAATGTATATCACGTCTACCAGCACTCTTAGGCATAGCTAGACACTTACTCATAGTACAATCTCAACCTTCAAGGAACAAGGATCAAATTATCAAATTTCGATAAATCGCAACATTTCTACTGGACTTTAGCACGTGTGATTGAGGCCACGAGCACGCCCATCCCCCGCCCTACGCGCTAACCGAAACACGCCACGCCGGCCGTCAGCTAAGAAGCACGTGCATAGCGGGCTCGGCACGCCCCGAAATCCTATTCTCAACGTTTTCTACCGTCACAATCTTCTCTTCCTATCCTGCAGAACATTTCCATGCTTTGTCGTATCACGCATCTATTGCGAATCGCAACTCTAATTGCTGGCTCATTCTACTTCAGCTTGAATCTCCCTAATGGTGTCCGTCGAGCTCAGTAAAAGCTAGCGGGATGTGAGGAGAGGTTTCAAGTTCTGCTATGTCGTGCGATCTGCAAATACGTCTTGTTCACGTATGGCCTCTCCCGGCCGACTGGACATGTCGTTAGCTCAATCACATAGCAGAGGAGGGAGAATCGCCTATGTTTCTCTCGTTTCACCCTCACCGTTGCATACCTCTGCTGCAAAGCTCCATCGTTTCCATCCGCATTATCCTGAGTTAGCTTGAACTTCCGTCCTCTACTGTATTGGAGCGTCGCCTGACTGCCATTTGATCATAGCGATATCGCATCAATCTCTGCATCAGAACCCAGATATCGTTTGCCACGAAAGTGACGTGGTGCCCTACCAAGCGAGCTACTATCATCATGGCTTTGACAATTCTGCCAATCCCGCGGACGGCAGTGTTCCAGAGTTACTGCATGTCCACTGACAGAACACTACGGTTATGCAAGCATATACGTGCTTGCGAACTGTTGGTCCAAAGTACTAGCAGAAACTGCCATGTAAGCCTTATCGCAATGGGACCATTCAAGAAGGACGTCTCACTGATTTCTCTGCTCTTTAGCGCTGCCGCCCCGACGGCAGCGTCAGCTTTCTTTGCGCTCACTTCTTGCCGCACTCCACGGCCTGCACTATCTGGTACGGCTGCCACGAGGTCATGGACACTTTTGTGAGGTGTTCGTCATGACTCCTACCTCCGACAAACCGATTTGGACATCATATGCTGAAGACCTCGACCTGAACGCGCGTGCTTTTTCGAATTCCGGAAATGAAGGGGACGCGGCTCCTCTGATGCAGTCATTGTAACCATCCGACGGTTCTGTGCGAAGACGCACAAGTCCTTGAAAGCCCCTCGTAGGCATTTCATCCCTCACAGGTACTATTCTTGATCGTTCACTTTCTTATCTACTACGTGAATATTTAGCCCCTTGTCTTCCACCAAATTGCTAATTCTCACAGTCTTTCTCTTGTGCGGTATGTTCCTTCAATACGAGAAGAGAAACAAAAAGAACCTCTATAAAGCCAGAGTCATATTGTACGAGAGGGGATATGTCTGGACATCATCAACTTTCCCTACCTCAAAAATGTGGCCCAGAGATCACTAAGTTCATTCCCTACTCCTCCTCATTCGAAGCCCTGGTGTGACACTTACAACATCCGCTGTTGTTCTTACTGCCTACGTAAGAAGAAGCTTTACACGTAGCACACGATTCGACTTACGCTTCAAGTGCTTGCAGCTTCCTGCGTAGACTTGGCACAACAATCTGAACTGAATCTGGACTCTACTCCTGTGGCTATCTGTTAGCGGCGTACTCATGCCGTGCTGAGTATTCCTTTATGAGCGCATCCTCCACCCCAATCAGCCTCCAGATCATCTTGGTTGTAGGAGTTCTACTGCTGGCAGATGCTAGATAACCTTAGGGTGATTAAAGGAAAACGTTAATGAACGAGGCCCAGCGCATTATCTACTATCAATCAGCATCAAGATCATCTCTCTGTGGTAGTCTTACTGACGGCAAACGCTAGACGATCTTTTGGTCATTTCGAGTGTCAAAGAGTTGATCTGAGACGTCGTCATCCACGCTAACACGCACGCTAACCACAACGCCGGCACCTGCGCCAGGACCAACGACGAAGACAACGACAAGGCAGACTCCAGCAGCTCCAGCACCATAAGCAGGCACGAGGAAACAATGTCAGCAAACAAAAGCAGTAGCTACACCAACACATCAGGAGTTTGGCCGTGACATGGAGCGGCGACACCAGATTTTCGCGAGACCTCTGCACATCTCACGAAAAAGTTCACGAGCCTGTCTTCCGATAGAGGCCCTTGGCATTCCTAGCTACACACAATCTGACACGCCTCAACACCCTGAGGCCTTCATGCCCTATTCGCACCAGGAATCACCTATCTCCCGTAGACCATGATCTGCCGCCCTTCATTGCTAGATTCACTACCCCTTCTGATCAATGGGGGATCTTTCAGAAGTTCGGTTGAGAAATGCATCTCACTAGACTGTCTTGGCACCAACGCAACCGGAACTCACGATGAATGTGCATGCCACCACGAAGAAGATCTCGCAAGCATTCCAAGTCTCGGATTATTAGGCCTTTCAAACTTAGTGCCAGACTGTGCCATGCCACGCGGAAACTGGCTCGTGATGACCGGGAAGCGAACTCGTCAACGGCTCACTAGATCGCCGAGAACAAGCTATCCCGATACCAGTACTCAAACCCTTCTCATGCCAAAAGCAGGTGCGACCTTCATGATTGACTTGTTCAACACTGTGCCTACTTAAGAACCCGAAGGGACTTTCTCATCCCAATTCGCCTCGAATGTCAGCTTTCCAACATCCCTCATCAATCTCTGGTTGCCTTGGGCTAGAGATGTGACCCAACCAAAAGACCGCTGTTGTGGTCGATATCCTGGGCTCTGGAACGCCAATCTGCTATTCTGAATGAGAGTGATACCTAGCAAAATCAGCATGGTAGCTCTTCTTGTCTCCTAATACAACGATCCTGTTGACGTATTTGATCGGAATTGTCGCTTCGCGCCGCCATGCTCTCAGGAGAGCGATACGAGATTTGCCCTCAATTTAAGCCTAGATGTGAGAAGGATTCGAACAACAGAGTCTTAGACAAGGTATGCCGGGTGACTGATCTGGTCTCGTGTTCAAAAAGCGCCACTTGCCACGGAGCTTGCTGGTCAAGTTCGGATGCATTACACAAACGGGACTTTCAGGAGCACAAGCTTTGCGCAACCACAGACCATCGCGAACGAGACAAATCGCAAGTCTTCGCAAGCCTTGTGCTCATGACGATGTCCACAATCCTACGCTCCTGCCCTGACTGACTATCTCGAAACACAGCGCTATTGGTCTTCTATGACCGTTTCTCAGGCTGCTAACCCGCACCGCCCCATGGACGCATATCGGTCCACCGTTCAGAAGCCTTCTCAATCTGGCAACAAAAAAAAGGGCAGTCTTGTGGTAAAGGGCTTCAACTTATACGATCCGGGAAAGAGAACTGAGATTGGGATGTAATACACATCATCTCCTGTCATGACAATAAAACGGCTACGCATGGAGACTGGCGGCAGCCTTTGATCGAGACACAGTTCCTCTGAGCAACCACTACTGTATGCTCCTGTATCTTGATCCCATTGCTCGGATAGCAGCAATTGCGGTCTCAACCCCGCATGCCGACCTCCATCTTGGTGGCAATTTCGACGGCTTAATTGGACTTTGCTACCGTACCCGGAACAGCTCCGTTTCCTTGTATGTCGAAGCAGCAAAACCCAAACACAAGCATCTAGACGACGAATAGAAAGCCCGGCTCCTGAGTTCCTCAGATTTCTGAAATGCGCGGACACTTTACTCGGTCGTTCGGATGATGCCGGAGCCCATTAGCCCTATCTTTGACTATGTCCGGGTTTCAATTGAGCATGACAACGATTGGTGAAGTGCAGAGCATAGCTCTGATTCACACAAAAACCAAATATTTGGCATACACACGAACCTTGCCTATCTTTGACGATTACTTCCTTGACACCATCCCCCGGGCAAAATTAAAACCAGTCCTGTTCCGCTTGCTCGAGATCACGGCATTTGAATACCTGCTTCGATACTTGATAAGGGTGTCTAGACTTAGTATCTTGCAATAGTACCTTGTCCATTCTGTTGTGAAAGTCCAGCAATCATGGGGATGATGTATGCCGATTGGCAAGTTTGTAACTTAGCTGCCAGGAACCTGGGCAGACACAGAGCCCGAAGTTCAAATTGCATCACCCCGGAAAGAAAAGGAATTAAATCACCGTCTCGTTGGCCCAATGTGCCACTCTATCCTACTTCACCAAAAGCTGGAGTCACAACAGCGTGCCCTTGCTCCACAAAGAACATCGAGTGGAATCTCTTTCGCCTTCTTTTCGAGGGTGCGCCATTTACTCCTGCTCTGTGCTCGATCTACTATGATGACGATGATGTCCGCAAGCACTCCGTCAAATCACTGTTCGCTCTACGAGGAACAGCGAGTGCTACGTTCAGGCAACGAAAACAAGAGCAGATACACTCATCAAGTGACTGCCTATTGGATATTGCTACCAACTCGACGTATCACCCAAATTCCACGACCATCGATTCCAATACATGTAGTCGCCCCCACTTGCACTCGGGTCTTTCAACCTTTACTCCACTCTTCGGACTAAGCTCTCTTAATCCGGCCGAGGTTTCTCTCTTAAACAGCCCTGACACCGGCGAATGTGTCACGCAGGTCAGATCACCTCGGGCACAGGCCACGCAATCCGCAATAACGCCTGGATCACGTCGTCGAATGTTCGACGGAGAAGTAAACGTGGAGGACAAGGACGGGTATTTGCCCGGACAGGTTGCGGACTGTAGCTAGATCGCGCTGACGGTGCAGCATGGCTCTACTTCAGTTGCTCCTCAACCAGTATGTTATGATGTCTGTCTCCAATATGGTAAGCACCGTTTGGTGCGAAAAGCCACCGCGATCTCGAAGCAGTTTCTAGGCATTGGTGCGCTCGCAAGAGCGGTAGAACATACACGAGTGGCAGTATCTCAGAACGAGGCTTGCCACGAATCCAGTTTGATATGTCAATTCAGGTGGTCGTTCATCCCGTGTACAGGCATCGGATCCTCTTTTGTCTGAGCTGCCGGCACCAACACATCATCTCGATGTCCGCAAGAGCTACGAGATAACCCGGCGGAGTAGCCCAATGAAGGCTGGTGCAAATTTCAAGGGTGGGATCTCCAGCCACTGAGCCTAGTCTTCAGTCGAGTCATGACAGGACTGGCTGATCAAGACATGCGTCGATCAAGACATCCGTCAGACCCCCCAGACGATTGTGATATGCGCATAGTTGTTAGTTAGTAGAATGTCCGCAACGTACTGTGTTCATAGGCCAAGAGCTGAAATGGATATTTTGTGACCATTGCATCAGCTCGGTGAACCACTTTGCACTTGTAGCCACTGTACTAGACATTCTTGCAAGATGAAGCGACATTGTTACAGTCTTGGTTAAAAGCAGAATTTCCAACACAAAAAGTATAGTCACTTACTGGTAGGAAAGGCTGCAAAGTATCTGCGGGAATGGTATGCATCTGTAAGTACTCTCTCGATATTGCCTTGGCTTTGACAATCGACGATAGCCTGCGGCGAGACGAAGTTAGAATCAATGTTGGTAGGCAAACGAACGTGTCTTGTTTCTGAAGCTTAGTGTTACCATTTTAGATTGACTGCAGTGTTTTTTTAATACCATCCAGTAGCAATGTTGCTCCCTTCCGACGCATCCAGTGTTAGGTCTGGAGCTGGTTGATTTCAATACCTATGGGCGGAAGAATCAGGACTAAAGCCTCAATCCCTGGGAGAGGGGACTTATTAGCGATACATGCTTAAACTTGATTAGATTAGTACTGCCCTAAATTCTATCTACTCGGAACCATTCCCTAGGCGCGTCACATGGTGATTGCTCTTCATTGCGCCAAGATGTGCTTGCATGCTTGTGTAACGTGAAACCCTTGGTCTCAACAAACACGCTGGCGCTTGGGTGTATACTACCCACCTTCCTACTCTCGAAGTATGGTCATCGTTGTCCGGCCGCACTTGAACGCCGGCTCAAAAATCGTCAGCATGGAACACAGCACGTTGTCTGCCGCACGTTGTCTGCCGTTAGTATGAGCCCCAAAATTCCGAACGCTCCCACCCTTCTACCCGAAGTTCGCAAAAGACTTCGGGCTGGCGACACGCAAACAGATGATTTGTGCCCGATTGTGCGCAGAATTATGAAGGAGCCGCTCCCTGAAGTCCCTGCAAAATCACGCGAAAAGAGGGTTGTATCAATAAGAGATATGCTTATGTTAGTTACTTTCCGTCTTACCAAGCGTTTTTATGCTAACAATGATAAGCAAAGAAGAAATGATCAGGATACGTGAGATCTTTTACGAAGACTTTAGGCACGAGGTCTCCACGTATCTAAAGACTCACCCTGCGATAGCTACAAGGAATCCAATCACTTCCCACGACCAGGAAGTCATATCTCTCCATTCTCTCCTAGAACGCATCCAGCCACCGATGACAACTGACCATCTTGAGACCCACGCCAACCAAGCCGATGCGCTCATCCTCAATCTCAAGAAATTCGAAAAGCAGGTGCAGAAATGGCAGTTTCTGGGACCCATATTCATGGTTGAAGAAGAGAATGCACCCACCACAGCCGACAGTCAGTATGATGCTCCACTCCATAGATTAATGCAGTCTGTTCGCGACTCAGATCCGCTTTCGGTGCAAATTGTATCAACAAAGATCAAAACCGGGGTACGAGCAGTCAGAATTACCATATCCGAATTGAAGAGCATCTTAAACAACCCAAATTCTCCTCATTATCCTGTCAACAGTCTTGACTTGCACGCATCATACTCGAAGAGACCTGCTGCCTTCAACGCGCCTGATTTCGGTCTTCTCGGTGATCTTAGCCGTTTGATGGTCTCACAATCAGGCCCAACTTTGGGCAGAACAGTCTATGGCGCCATCCCATGGATCGAGCGAGAGCAATGGGCACTCGTCAGCAGAGGCGGGCTGACACAGCCGCATACCGACAGTCACGGGTTATGGACCTATCTCAGCGTCGAACAAGGTCAGATGGGGTTCATCTGGTGGTCAAAGCCAGACGAGAAAGATCTTGAGTGGTGGGCGGAGAATGTGGCCTACAACACCGGCCGAGGCAAATGGTGCTATGTCGTTGTCAAACCTGGTGACATGGTATTCTTCCCTCCCTTGACAGTGCACACGGTTTTCAGGTTGCACCAAGGGGAGCCGACTTTCGTCACTGGAGGCCACCTGCTGAGATACAGTCTTGTAGGCCAGTGGACCAAGGCTTGCGCATTCCAGATGCGGTCTCCCGATCACAACGTGACTAACGAAAGCGTGGCTGATGTACCGGAGTGGATATGGAAGGTCGCCCAGATGATAGCGCGCGATCAGGCTGCCGACGATGAGAGCGACCAAGAAGCTCCCAACCAGCAAGATCAGGCCCCAAGTAGGAGACTGATGGACAGGTTGGGAGGCGAAGAGAGTATGGACCTGTTCTGGTCAAATGCAAGGGTAAGCACGCCATAACTGGTGACGACAGCCTTGCTGGTTCTGACAGTCTCTTCGTATAGGACATTAACGACTTCATCACTCCAGCGAATGCCGCCGAGAGTCATGTAAGCTCGAAGCGCACTCCTTTCCCTTCACTCGCCTCCCGGCTCTAAGAGAAAAACGAACTCCAAAAGCAAGTCGAAAGCCTCCCCGAATGTAGCCGCAACCGCGACCGCAACCGCAACCGCAACCGCAACCGCAACCGCAACCACAACCGCAACCACAACCGCATCCGTGACCGCAACCGCAACCGTTACTCTTCCAACACACTCTGGCACCACGCCCGAGAACACGACATACGCGACTCTGGTGGCCACACCCACCTCTGGGCAAAAGAGGAAGGCATCACAATTTCATCAGGTAGTCATCACATCTCCCACCGTGGAGACACGCGATTCGAAGCAACACGAATGTACTGGAGCGCTGGCGTCGACGAGACAAACACGATCGAGAGCAAAACAGGCAACGCGACTTTGAGCGAGGTTCGCGGATCAGACTTGAAAAGGAAGAGGAAGGAAAGAAGCAGGAGAGGAAAGGCGAAGGGGAGCAACAGAAAAACCATGCTCAATCTCCCCCATAGTCGCTGAAGAGCCGGGAACGACAACAGACGATCACGGGGGAAGTGATGTTTCCATGGTATTGGCTCCTGAATTCGTAGGGCAGGCCGGGATGGCAATGGTCAAGGTTCTATGCTTTTCACCCTTCGGCGTTCTATAGAACATTGCTAGCATAACTAAAGACGATTCCCGGTTCACATCCATCAATGTCCTTCTTCTTGCTTCCAAAGCCTGCCCTTCGAATCCTCAGGATTATACACTTCTCCTTCTGCGTGTCCCGTTGTGTGCCCAGAGACTGTAGTGTATGGAATAAGGAATACGGTATCTCTCCTATTTGATACTGATACTCGAAAGAGTATTTCCTATCCTAGTTAACCACTGTCCACCAATTGATCTGATTATACCCGTCATACCTCAATCTCCTCCATCATAGCCCTTGGTCGTTATGTACCCATATGTTTGTCCCATCACTTCCTCATTTCCTTATGATATTGTCCCGAATATCATGCGGCTTAGACTCGTCCTCTTTTCATTGTTTCGAATCTTCGCGTAGACTGTACGCAGAGAGGGCGACCCTGTCTCTACCCCGGGCTAAGTAATCCTAGTCTTTGTATGCTTGATTGATTGTAGTGATGGGCGTGACAGATGGTAAATGGTATGTACGTCAAGTCAGGGTAATGGAGTCTGTCCTGCAACGCGATGGTCGGATGAGCGCGAGAGGTCGGCGGGTAGCACGGGCAATTTAGATGACAAAAACACACAACCTTGATCGTCATAGAGTGGTGTCGGTCTGTCGTCCGCAAGGCATCTTGGGGGACGAAATGCCTCTCGTACCGAAAAATCTCCCGCAGGCACAATCAAAGAGTCAGGAGTCTACATCAATGTTGGGCCGCAGTCATCAAAGGATATGCGCCAGGTGGTAATTCTAGAGCTAATACATGCCAAAAACCTCGACTTTTGAAAGGGGTACCAGAGTTCGCATATCGTCGACTGTCGTCTGGTGTTCACGATGCGCAGCAAGCGTGGAGAGATGACGAGAGCGTTGAGGGAGGTGGGAATGAGCATCTCGAGGATCGAGACGTCACCCGACGAGCCACTCTGTGTGCTAGGCGTCTGGTAGTTGAGGTCGAATGGATCGGTATGGTAGGTTTGGGTACCGTCAGAGGTACCCACAGCCAACTGACTGCCATTCACCCGACGAGCCATTCTGCGTGCTAGGCGTCTGGTGATTGAGGTCGAATGGATCGGTATGGTAGGCTTAGATACCGTCAGAAGTACTCACAGCCTGGTTGAATGTGACGTAGTTGAGAGCCATGGGAACCAGAGGACGTCTAGGTTGTGGAAGATGTCGTCGCGGTGTGAATGCTATGGTGCTATCTTGTTTGAGCTGACACCGAGCTCATGGCTGGTGTTTAATTAAACGAGAAGAAAGTAGAGCGGCAATTTGAAGTGAGTACACGGTGTTGCAGCAGTCGACAAGCTTATTGGGCTGCGCAGCTTGCTTGTTGGCGTAAGCAGCTGACCCAAGACTTGGCATCAAGCTCGTCCACACTCGTTTGTCTACCAAGGACGGCGATTGTGGTGACCGCCTTAATTCTTATGACAGCCGCCGTCCCTACTGCGATGATCAGAACCAAGTCCGCCACCGTGACCGTCACGAAGGTTGTTGCCATCACCGCTGCCGTCTTGTATATCATGATGGCGAACGTGGCGGTGGCGAGGGCCGACGTGAATCGTACATTAAGCTCACTCGGATGCTTGAGATTTGCATCGATCAGCGACATCCGCCCACGTAATCACAGCTTCACTTGGCGACGACAAGGCCCAGGGTGATGGCACCTAAGGGAGTGGCTTCGGCCAACTTATCCTCCTTCCGGAAGATGCCTGGGGCCCTGTATCGTTTGCCGTGACTTGGGGTGAGGTCTTGGCCTTGGGCTTCTTGTTCTTCTTGGCTGGTGCCGGACCGGCGTGTGCAGGTGGTGACAGGCGCCAGAGATAAGATAAGACGCCTTTTGGTAAGGAGCGTAGAGGTTCTGAGGGTGGTGGGTATGAGGGGCGTGGGGAGCACGCCGGGAAGGTGGGGTGGTGAGCCAGAGAAGCATCACCTTGCCTTCGATATCGTCCTCCCTTTTAGGTATGATGACGGCGCAAGACCTGGTCGACTTCAGAGCATCGCAGATACCGTATCTTCCTGGATTATTTCCGCAGCCTCGAGCAGAAGGTCATGGAAGTTGTCACGTCCAGCATCCTTGATAAGGCTGAATCGTTGACCGGAACATGCTTGGGCTTGTAGCCGACCTGCTTGATGAAGGAGGAGGTCTCTCTGATAGTTCTCCTGGTAACTATCCTCAAATCACTGGACCGCTTGGTGGTGTCCATCTTGTTGATGGCAACGATGAGCTGCTTGACACTCAAGACGTAGGCGAGAAGGGTGTGCTCACGAGTCTAGTCATCCTTGAAGATACAAGCCTCTGACTCATCGGTACCGGCGGCAACGATGAGAATGGCGCAGCCAGCAAGTGCTCAAGTTACTGATGAGTTCACGGTGACCCTGGGCTTCAATGACGGTGACGTGGTGCTTGGGATTCTCGAACTACCAGCGAGCGATATCAATGGTAGTGCTTGGGGGCTTCGGACATCCAGAGGGCGTTATCAACAGGGACACCACGCTCACGATCGGCCATGAGCTTGTCAAGGACCCATGCGTGCTTGAAGCAACCCTTTCCGAGCGCGGCGGCTCCCTATAGTTATTCATTAGCATTTTGGTGTCGACGAGAGGAGGTGTGGATGGTGAGTACCAGCGATGATCTTTGACACGTCTAGTAGGAGTACCCCATTCGCAACTTGATAGTTGTTGGGGTGGAAATTTCAGGAAGGTTTACCGGTAGTGTTCCCGGCATGTAACGTTGAGGTCATTCGAGCGAGCATCCAGCATGGTTTCCACTCTTGCAGTTTGTGACAATAGCCCTGTCACAATCGTCAAGAAATGTAACCAGGTAGTCACTTGCATTTAGGCAAACAGCGTTTGTACGTGATTGGCTTGTAGTATGTCTCCAATTGTGTGGTTGTCGAGACACCATCTCTGGCAAATAACGTGTAAGTTGTCTCGCGCTCGGTGACCATAGCCCGTTCCTGATCGTCAAGGGGGGCTCAAGCAAATCGATCAAGGGAGCAGTGTTTGTGTATGTGGGTTGTGGTATGTCGCGCGTTGCGAAGTCGTTGAGACGTCATCCCCGGAGAAGCCAGCGTGCAATTTCTGGCACTCATCGTTCTTCAGCAGAGGAGCGTCTTGTTACAATGACCTTTAAGCAGATGCGATCAGAATATCACGGGCTATTCAGCCTTTCGTCTTGAGTGAGTTGGGACAAGATGAGATGCGGACATAGCGGACATGGCATTTACCTGGCTTGTTTGGCTGTTATCTTAGCCCGGAGCACGGAGGGGGCTGGGAGGTCCATTGGCTCGATACAAGCGACTACTACACTTTGGTATAGCAATCTCTGCAGACATGATGCTAGTGGGCCGCAGCAGCTTGATTGAGGACGTTGGTGATGCCTGAAGTTGGATGCATGGTTTGGACCATTACCCCACAGCAACGCTTGCCCTAATGACAATGTTCGTGTCCACTTTTCCAACCAACAGCTTGGGCCGTTCGCACGAATTTCCACCCACTTCTGGCCTAGACTGCCTCAATTTACAAGCAACTCACACCAAATTTGGAACTGGTCCACAGGAAAAGTGGACAAGTCGGTCACTCCCATAAGGCATGTCTGCTATCCTCTTCAGTATCTCCTTCAATGTGATAATCTTCCACTTTCTTATACGATATTTTTGAGAACATCTATACCTCCGATATCGAACAAGTCGTTTCCGACTTCATAGCGGCCACGTCAAGCACTGCAAGTGCTCTCATAAGCTTCGTTCAGCATGACCGAGGGTGGTGGAGCTATTCTGGGCCACACCTTTGAGCCGCATCCGGCCGGTCGTGGAGCCAGAGTTTGAGAACACTTCCGCTCTTCGAAGCATAAGAGATGAAGAGGTACCTTGGGCATTCACATGGACGGAGTATAAACAGGCCGTCGGACCTGCTGCAGTCCACTATCGGTATAGAGATGGAGTAAACTACACGGCCACTAAGTCCTCCACGTCGAAGAGCTACACCAACCAGATGCAAGCATAAAGCAAAAGACTTGCACGCTCCCAGGTCTTCGTCAACATAACTCATCTCGTGACATCTGGGCACACATATGATGTGTCTGGGTCGAAAATCGTGACATGACCAAACTCTGCCCCAGGAATGATGATAGCCCTATACTGGTCTCTGGGAAAAAATCGGCAGCAACCCGCCTAGGATGACGTCTCCATGTAGGCAGCGCTCGGTCAACAGACGCAAATGAAAACGCGCACTGAACAAAAAGAAGTACGAAGGAGCGTGGGTGCTCATCTCATCGCGTGACTCAGACCTGTCCACAGCTTGCCGCCTCTCTTCACTTGTCTTTGCTCTCTATACCTCACCCACTCTCTTCCTTCACCTCTACCTCGCACATTCAAGAATCAACCGGGCACCACACTAACATTGCCTTCTTCACTCTACAAACAACAAGATGGCGGCGAAATCCGTCATCCGTACGTTTTGCCCACTCTCCAAGAGTGAAAACATGACTGACCAAGTAACAACGACAGTTGCAATCGTACTGACTCCTCTCCTGGCAACCAATGTCGCAACCGCCTTCGCCTTGTATCAGACCAAGGAACAGCTCGAAGGGGAAAAGAAGGTACCGCTGACCCCAAAACTTACATCTTAACCTGTCCCCACTGGACTGACATTGTAATTCTGATAGAGAGCCATCGCTAAAAAGCAGAAGTACCATCTCCAGCTTGCTGCCAAAGAGCGTAAGGTGGACGCCATGCAAAATGACTTTGACCACAAGCTGGGTCTTTCGGAGGACATCACGCTGTCAAGAATGTCATCTGAGTCCCCTTTGCCTCTCCGCTGGCATGATCAATAATCTTCATGTCAAGTCAGACTGTGAGTCTGGGTCAATGAGCAAGGACAAAGCAATGGTTGTGGTGGCTGGAGACAAGGAAATGAACACATACGCGCAGGAAGAACCCTTTGCTGCGTCCCTAGATTCTGTACTGTCAAAAACGCAGAATTGGCTAAGTTTTATCTGATACACTTCCAATTCTCCCTATCATGACGTCTCCTGCGCGCCTATTTCGGACTAGATATTTGTGTGGCCCGATCTGCACCCATTGACTGTTGGCTTCCATGTTGACGAGAGCAGCCATTCGAACCCAAAATGTTCCCATGCAAGCTGAAGTCAATGACATGAGGCATCTTGAGGGACAGTATAGACACAATGCGAGACTCGCAGTGCCAAGATTGTCTCGAACAAGATGCGCCGCGTTGGCGCCAGCACATCCCATATCAAGTTCACCCTTGACTAAAGAAACCAGAAGAACATCAAAGATTGCGACGGGAAGATCGTGAATACATTACGCTACCAGACAGCTATATAGAAATACTCCAATGAGATCTTGACTTGAAGACCGAACTCCCCCATTCATTGGGGCCAATGTCTGCAACCAGCCCTCTGAAAGCACGAGAAAGAAAAAGTGGTATGAATAAAGCGTCAGAGCCCGCCCAGAAAGATGGAGACATCAACAGCTCCCGCCCCACTGCGTGCATGAGGAACTACTCCACCCCATTCTCCCAGATTTACCAGTGTTGCCGGGAGCAAGCCGTTCTGGTGCGGTAGTTGGTACACGTCGTCTTAGGACGAGCTATCCTGGCTTTGGTTTGGAACGGCTGATTGCGGGATCTTCTTTGATGTCGCGTGGCGGTGTGAAGAGAAGGTGTCCAGCGTGGAGGCGAGTAGTCCGGTGCCATCATACGTAGAGTATACACAGCTGGCATGGGTCGTGTTACACGAAGTCTCGGAACATGAGATTGAAGCGGATGACGCGCTCAGCGAGCTGAACAGTCTTGGCCCTCACCAGCTTGAGATGTTGCCAAAACTGTCGGTCCACCAGAAGAGACCCTCTCAGGAAGATCAAGCGATCCTGCCGAAGGGTAAGAAGAGACGTCAGGTCGAAAAGGGTGAGCTGTACAGCCAATGCCGGGGTCTTCACCCTTGAGGATTCGCAAACATCAATAATCGAAAGTCTTGACGAGTGCCAGAAGATTCTCAGCTGCTGATGGACCTCTCATCACCATCTCAAATTTCCTCTCGGAATTCAACTGGGCCTTCGGCAGTGGGCTTGCCAACCAGAGTCGAGATGGGCGTGAGCTTGACTCGTTCGTCGCTGTTGGCGATCTCGGCGACACCCTCGGCAAGCGTGTATCTGGAAACATCTTGCAGGCTCGTTCGCCGTCCAAGAAGTCTGCCAAAGTGGTTTCTGACACGGTCATTGCTCGATCTCGTGGCTGCAGACTTTGATGGAGTAGACGAACACCGCGCTCTGACTATTCCTGGCTTGGGGTCGTCAGTCAACTTGAGGACAGGGCTGGATGGCGAATCAAGACTAGTGGGAGGCATCTACCGTTAGAGAGCCTAACAGCATCGAGGAGAGGGATACCAATGCCGTTCTCCTGGGGCCACAGCCATTGGTGAGGTTCTCGTCGAAAGTCTGACTGCCGCCCTTAGTGTAGAGCTCCGGTAGCGTTTGCCCTCGGGTGGTTCGCGAGGAGAATAGAGTGTGTCCATCTCATACAGTAGATCGAGCCATCCATCCATCCTGGCCTCTCGTTTGCGCAGGGAGACAAGAGTCCCCGTTGTCAAGAACCTGATCAAGCAAAGCAAGAAGAACAAGATAGCCGCCTTCTTGGTTAGAATCATCGCGAAGTATAGGAAGAAGCTCAGCTAGACCAGCGTGAAAACTGGAATTGCCGTCGTCATTGCAATTGTCCCAGAGATCTCCACAAAGACAGGAAGAAGCTTGGCAAGATGGGTAAGGACCATGAAGCCGCCAATGTCATGGACCCAGTCGAGGATAGCAGGAAGACTCGACGAGGCAATTGACGAGAAGATCGGTCACAGCAGTGAGGAAGAAAGTGTAACCGCCTTCGTTGCTAACCACACCGACCACAACAAGACACTCGACCAATTCAGCGGGGTTGCCATCGTTGCAGACCTCATCAAGCAGAGCAAGAAGCTCGACAACGTCTTTGGTCTCAAGAAGCGAGTCACAACTCCCCACCCCATTCTTGTATCTTGGGTACTGTAGATAGCGTCACCCTTCGTTTCCACCTCATTAAGAGAACCTCCGTCTCGTCCAGCTCGGCGAAACACTGAAAATGTAAGCCGGCGGGTACACCAACGCCGCGAAGGATTCCGGCAAGATTGGCCTCTGCAAATGCCGTTCGCCAGTGTCTCCCGACAGGTCTCTGGCAACAGAGCCGGCCAACAGCATGAGAGAACAGTTGGCGACGCAACGAAAAAGAAGAAGTGCGAGTTCAGCCGCTGCTGACGATCGCTTGATCACCAGATCCTATCGAATTTCAATACCCGAGTTCTCCGTGTGACCTAGATGAGAGTCCGATATTGCATCTGTACAGATCTGCTCTGGATGGAAATCGATTGGCTTCAGGAATTTATTGTTATAGTTACTTAACGGAGCCCAGGTGATGTTCTCATCTATACCCCAACCACGCTCGAACTCACGAGAATATCGTGGTCCGTAAGACCAGGGACGTTGTGACGGTAGAGATATCTCCGAATCTGATAGACGTGAGCGATTGGAGGCAGACAGAGAAACTAAACAAATCTACTATCAAGGGTGATCTCGAGCCTTACACCCGCATCTTTTGCATTGTTGACCAGATCACCGAGCTGGTCAATGACAACGCGTTTCTCGAAGGATTTGCTGTCACTCAAGTATGTCGAGAGCTGAATATGGCGAAGCACATGCGAAGAGGGCGCGCGCATGCTCTGCAGTATCCCCTTTAGCGCGATATATACCTCACCCCAGTGGAAGTAAGCATTGGTTATGTGGAAGTGATATAGCCGAGGTGGTAGCCATCCAACTAGAAACTCCGCCGCGGACATAGAGGCAGAGTTGCGCCAGGTAAAATGGCCAAATATGAGGCAAGCGGGGATAGTCAAGCGTTCAAGATGCTCGAAGGCGATGAAAGCATTAATTGGGGGAATTTGGTCCCTTAAGTCGAGGTACCGTCCAACGCTAATAGAAAGATGTCGAAGACTATGCGCCTATAGCTCCAAAGCTCGGTAGAGATATCGTACAGGTAGTGGGGTCGTCACTTCATAGGGGTAATGCGTTCCGAGCTCGTAGATGAAGGTCTCTAGTGCTCTAGGGATACGCAAGAGGTGTGCCATATTGGCTGGGTTCAGAAAGCAGGCTCTCAACTTTAGGGACTCAATCGTCGATGAACTCGATGTTAAGGAGGCGAGAAATCGGTCGGAGGAGATCAGGCTGCTACAAGCCGTGCGAAAGCCACAAAATCGTTTCAGCGAGGGTCGAGCGAGAAAGCCAACATCCCAGATGTAAGAAGTATAAGATTCTAAATTGTTAAGAGGTAGAACGAGATCCGTGAGTTTGTCAAAAAGTGGTGGGCGAAGAGGTTCTGTAGGGCGGGCAAGGCCCCGTCTCAGCACCTTCTAAGTGATCAAGTCGCTATGGCTAAATGGTAGTTTGAAGTCCAATATACGTAAGTTGCTGGACAGGACGAGGAGTAGGGCGAATAATGCATCATCCTGGCCGCATCGAGCAAGAGTGAACCAGGTGTGTCGGACCGAGTTGGACCAACTATAAGCACTGATGATGTCTTAGATGGATTGAGAAACAATAATGGTTCCGGCTTCGTCTTCGAAGTTTCTTTTAGGGTGCTGGAAGCCACGTACATTAATCTGACGGATTAGACAAGCCCAGTCAGGACGGCGTACCAAGAGCTCGGTGAGAGACAGCAAGGACGGGAAACACGAAGCGTATCGGTCATTTCCCACGTTGTCCGGCTTTCCCTCCAGGTAGATATGTCGATAGAAGTGAGGGGCCGCGATATGATAAAAGTCATGAGAACAAAGGGCAAAGTTTCGCAGATCAGTCCCGCTCTGTAGATATGATGATACCTGATTCCATGTTTCGACAGGAAGAGATGGGTGTCTCTGGATGGGCATAACGATGACGTTTTGACGAGTGGTAGCAGAATAAGGTCGAATGTTTTGCAATTGGAAGAAATGGAAGTACTCCGCATCGGGGTAGGTATAAGAGTAGAAGATTCATGAGAGACGACAGAGTAAGTGGAGGGATAGGACTGATAAGACATTCGAGGCCCAACTTCACTCGTCTCGACCATGACCTGATTCTAGGGACAGCTCTGAGTGGTTACAGCATCTGGCCTGCATGTAAGACAATATTCCGTGGAGATCTACCTCCTACATACAGGACACAATCGCCTCGAAGTAGTAGGACCAATATATACGAAGCGGTCGCCTATGGTTGCTGTTAGTGAACCCTTTGTTGTTATGTACGACCTAGAGTATTTTTCTGCAGGATATATTGATAGCAGAGAACTTGCATTGCCAATTTCCCCACTGGGCCTCCCGGCTTGGAGCCTTGCAAACGCACCATCCGGCAGGAAGGTAAGGGTCTCGAGCCATGCCTTCAGCAAATCATACTTCAGTCACAACCACTGGAGATCAGTGAGGTCAAGGTGAGCATCGAGTGTTGAATGTCTTTCAGCAGGATATGTACTGACATGATACCTGTCTACCAGGGTATCTCCCGATAAAGCAGCGCAGGCCATCATGTCGTAGACCGGACAATCCTTTCACGAGCCCGACGCTGTCTTGCATCAACTCACCCCACCATGGCCACACTGACATCATACCCACCGGACAACATGGAGGAAGAGGTGTGAACGGGACGGAGGATGATAATGGGTCAGGTTATCAAAGCACATGACCTACACGGAGCATCGCCCACCGCGACCAGCCGGCCGAAGGAGTAACTTCGAAGGACAATCGCCATCGCCATCGCCAAGGATGGCTCCCTTAATGCCTCGGGGGTCCATCCAACGTCCGCTGGTCCAGTCGGAGATGTGAACGTCTTCGGTTGCGCAGGCAACAAGAGCTAGAGTCGCCCTCATATTTGTCTCTGTGTCGTCCCTACCAGGAGCCTTCAAAGAAGCTCCGCACGACTGTGGGCAATGTGCAGATGGATTGCATGTACGAAGACAGATCACATCTGGAAGCAAATTGCTTCATGTTCCAAGACTTCGGTGCTGTCACACATCTTGCATACTGGCCATCTCCCCGCAGAGTATGCTCCCCATGACCATGACGATCTTCTTTGGATACTGCCGCTTCGATCATTCTTAGTGGCGTATCTTGATGTGGAGAGCATTTCCCAGCACCAATTGGCCAACCCACCATCCGCGTCGCCGGTGTTTTGATCCATGTATTTCTGGACATGTCAAGCTCAAAGCTGGCCACCGAGTCAACCATGGTAGGGCAATTGGATACTTCTACGAAGCTTCTGGTTCCGCACACCGCCTTGCTCCGAACCCTTGCGCTTGTCCATGGGGGCTTTGACCAAGAGGCGTTGGCCAGACGGACAGCTCTAACCGCTTTATCTTCCGATATCCTCCAAGTTCATTATTGATGTCCTGCAAGTTCAGTATTGATGCTAACAGAAGTCTCACCGGCAGCCAGAGCCCTGCTATTGTGTACCTATCACAGCTTGCATCTGTCGAGAATGGCTGACTTGAAGCTGAGTGTGCTGCCTGATTTACGGTGGACAAGGTTTCGACCTTGTAGAAGCGGCTTTACGGCATCCGAATCGATATTTGCCCATAATAGAGCCCAGCTGACCTCTTCGCTGGGCTGGGCTGGACGACGTATACCTCGACTTCGACCTCTCCACCAAAGCTCGCCTTCTTTCGGAAACACGTTCGGAGGCAAGCCACGCCTTCGGTTCTGAGGAGTTCTTTGCCAAGGACACTAGCTGCGTGGCCGGCATGTCAAACCTTGCTGGTAGCTGTCACAATTGGGATCTCGTTTCCATCTCTGCTAAGGGGGAAGCTGAGCACATCTCTCCGCAAGAAGCTCCTCGGCACCGGCAGCAGCACCTCCTACCATACCTTCGTCGGAGCTGGGACCGACCGCCAATACCATCGCCAGTGCCGCCAGCGCCAGGAGCGCCTCGACACCGACTGCGTGCATGACAGCGAGCACAACGACTAGAGCGACTCCAGTCCTTAGAACCGCTCTCTTGCCAGCAAACAGAGCTCGCACCACCACTAGAATCGTAAGGGCAGCGAGCTTGATAGCAACTGAACAAGAGCTTGGAAAAGGATCACACTGTCGCTGTCTGGTCGCTCCCGCTTTCGGTACAGAGGGAGTCTCCCATCCCGATAACGCTCGATCCAAGACAGCCGTTACAGACCTTCGAAGGCAGCAGCACGAGGCATACATTAGGCAAGATTGTGGATGTTATGCTCTACTGCAGTGGTAAAATGATGGATCTTCGAGACGTTGAAACGGACAGGATCTCTGTGCGAACTTGGCGCATACACAACCGACAACTCAAAACACCTTGATCAGAATCAAGTGCTTATCGTACCATTCGCAGCGCACTGATGTAAGGCTGTTGTCACGGCAATGTTGGTGCTTACCTCCTTTACAGCATCTATGCCGGGCCTAGCAGCAGCTCTGCCGCGGAATGCAAGCAGAAAATCGATCAACAGGGCTATGCTAAGTTGACTACAACTCGCCTGCCTTGCCCAGCCAGGGCGTTAATTATTACAACAAGCTTTTTGTTGCTTAATCTTAGATGATGGCAGATTTAAGCTCGCTTTGCGCGACCAAGACATCGTCAAATACAACAATCTCTGTACTCTTTTGGGAAACGGCGCATATAGACTCGCTTTCCGCAGTCGGGGCGCCGTCGACCACAAAGACTACTTTCTTCTCAATGACGGCGCGGGTCAGCTCGCCTTCCGCAATTGGGGCATTGTTGATCATACTAGTCTCCATTTTCTTAAGAGTAGTGCACGTTAGTTCGCCCTCCGTGAACAAGGTGTCGCCGACCACAATGGCGTCTCTACTCTCTCGAAGGATGACAAACATAAGCCCTCCCTCTGCAGGCAGAACGTCACTAATTACATCAGCCTCTTCACTTTTCTCAAGAATAACAAGCACGAGCTCTTTTCCGTAGCCCGGAAGCCGCCGACTGTAATATCCTTCTGCTTTCTTCTAAGGATAAAGAATGTAAGCTCTCCTTCCGTAGCCATAACACCGCCGATCACAACCGCCTTTTACTTTCTTATAAGGATGGCGAACATATGCCCTTTTTTTGTAGCCGGAACGCCGTCGATCTTAATAGCCTTATCACTCTTCTTAAGAACGATAAATACAAAGATGCAAATAGGGCTACGCCCGCATATCCTGTGACGCTTAACAGTCAGCTTTCCCTAGCACACGCTGTTCTGCGAAGGTCTACGCCGATACGTTCAGACCGTATCTTTGATAGCGAGAGCGTTCGGTCAAAACGTAAGAGTCTCGTAATGACAGCACAAACGTGAAATATACCGAGTAAGCAATGCTCGAGAATTATACTATATTTTAATTTTAATAATAAGGATGGTCCTTAACGTTGTAACTAACTTTATCCTTAGGCATAAAGATGAAGGCCGCCTCCGTTACCTAACGTTTAGAGCCCGCCGCTTTAGGTCTTAAAAATATATAAGTCATTCTTATTGGTATGAGAGAGACATTTCAGTATAGACGGCGAGGACTGCGATAAGATCTATGAGGTAAATTAATTTGCTTTAGTATTTAGTAGTGCTATCTATAGACTAAACGAGACTCTTTCTTTTATTTAAGATTATAAGGCTTACTTCTTTATTAAATAAGACTACTAATATAACTTCTATATAAATAATAAGATTAATAAGAAGAACGAAAAAAGTAAAGATAATATTAAGTTTAAAAGAAGCGATTCATCTTCTAACTTATTTAATAATATTCTAAATAATAAATTTAATATATTCGTTAATTACGTCGAGTTTATATAAATCTCTTAAGTATATTAGTAACGTCAATTTAAAATAATATAATTATTTAATATATATACTTTATTAATATAAAGTAAAGCTTTAGAGATTTATATATTATTTTATACTAATATTAATTATTTTTTTATAAATATTTTAAAAGTAAAATCTTAGTAAAATAATATTTAAGTTATTATATTAAACGTTACGTTTAATTTATTAAATAAGTATAAATAAAGTAGTTTATTTATTATAAATAATA
>BSCJ01000049.1:0-66372 GCA_027943355.1 Dothideomycetes sp. NU200 | reverse complement strand
TTCTTCTTCTTCTTCTTCTTCTTCTTCTTCTTCTTCTTCTTCTTCTTCTTCTTCTTCTTCTTCTTCTTCTTCTTCTCTTCTCTCCCGCCACTTCATTGCACCTTTACTCTTATTGTCACTTGTTTCAGTTCGAGCGTTCTGCGTCCGCATTGCTTGTTACACCATCTTAAGGCATCAAACGGAAGGACAAATGTGTATACGGATTGTTGAGCGGTACGCGGCATGTCGATGTGAATACTACACTCACCACATCCAACCGTGTGCGGCTCATGGAGTGCCTGGACACCGTGTTCAAGAGAGGACCGTCTATGTCGGCCAGAATTGCCCACGGCATACCCGCCCGCGGAATCACAGGCCGCCACCCGGGTCGAACTATGCAGTCGATGCTTACGAGAAAGTGTCTCGCCCTTGATATCAGGACACAACAGTTCAACGACGGCACATATTGATTATGCATTTCGAAGTAGGAAGGGAGTGGCTGGTCCACCAGATCCATACTCTCCAGCAGCAGCGGAACATGTCTGACCATGGGCCTTCGATATACGCTTGACTTTTTCAAGATCACCTCCGATGGTGCCCCAAGTACACTCCTTCCACCAAAGAAAAGCACCAAAGAACCCTCACGATCACACAAATACCATCTACATAACAATAAGAACAGCTCAGCAGGTCTGACTGACAACAGGACAAGACCGGGTTAACAGACAGGGTCGCCCTGTAGACATCTGCCTCGCGTACTTATGCATGTGCGTTGGTATAGCTACAGTATATCGTATTGTTGAATATGAATCATGTATGTCCCGTCCTTCTCTCGAAGCTCTAAAGCCTCTCATGCTCCATCCCACATACCATAAGCCGCCATATGCCCATGCCTACTATGTTGGAAACAGTGAAATGCTGTCCTTGAAATCACTGGCACACCTGCCGGTCATGTCTCGTTAATCGGACCTACAAACTGTTCGCGAATACACCACGTCACTCGTGAGACTCCTTGCTTCAAGTATCGTTGTGTCATACCAAAAGTACGTCACCTATGGAATCACTAGCGCTCTTCTTCCTCACCCTCCCCCAACCACCGCCTCTCCCACATCTCTCAAGCACCTCATCGTCCACCAAATCATCACATCCAGCCCTGTTCCTGTTAACGCCCGCCCGGGACGTCCAGGAGAGATTCCCTAACCGCCAGCTCCATCTGGCCCTCCTCGTCCATCTCCTCAATTTCCTCTGCGGTGTGCCTCTTCCCCTTTGTCACCACCACCCCCTCCCAGGCATCACCCTCCACCAACTCTCCCAAGTCCACCCAACGGTCGTTGTCGGGGTCCGCCCTTGCTCCGAACAACGACTGGTATACCCAATCGTCGAGCGCCTCCCGCGACACCTCCATCTGATGCTCCAGGTCATAGTCGAACGCCTCCTCCTCCCAGTTGTTTCTGGGATCGAGGAGGTCCGCAACACGAGCTACGAAGAGCAGCGTAGTCGTGTGCTGTCTCATGCGAGACGGGAGGAGGACGTCGAACTCGTGAGCGACGTGGAGGGGCAGGAAGCCGCGGAGGATAAGCTCGACGTTTGACATGCAATGGACTGATGTCTCTCTCGGGGCGTCGAGCTCCGGGTTCCACCAGTAGCTCTCACCGCGCATGGCTTTGCGGTTGCTGCGATCATCATCATCTTCGTCGTCGGGTTCTTGATCATCGTTGTGCTCGGCGAATTCGACCTTGAGATAGTTCAGACCGCTATCGTCCTTTTTGTTGAGTAAGGCTACCATCGTTGTGATCATGAAGTAGGTCAACATCGGATCGTGTCTGCTCGTCTTGGAGTGAGGTTCTTTTGATGGATGAATGACAAAGACGATGCGCTTGAGGCGGTGGAAGTCAAAGTAGCCGTTTTCGAAACGTCTGAAGACGCTTTGCTGGAAGGCTTGCTTGTACTGCAGGCGCTGAATACCTGAGTTGAGAAATTCGACCCCACCGGAGAAGATGCCTTCATGAATATTGATGACAAAGGTGCGTTCTTCGTAGAGGACGACGGTGAGTTCCGCGCAGAGCTGCTTGTTCAAGGTGAGAAGGTCGCAAGTACGAGACTTAGGATTGACGGTCGCCGAACCTGGATAGACGATGCGATCATTTGCGGGGAGGAACTCGCCGAGAATGGCACGGCGTGTTTCGACCGGAAGAGCAAGGAGAGGACAAGACCCGTCTCTTGGTGGGACTGATGGGTCTCTGGTGGAAGGAAGATGACGCCTGATGATTTGACGGGCGGAGAAGACGCGCTTTCTGATATCCTGGCGCAGTTCGGTTGGCAAACGCTGAATCAGAGATGTTAGCTTCTGAGCACTTGTGAGATCGTCTTGCTCTGTGGTGGAGTCGCATTGATCCACGGTAGATTTGCTTTGGTCCATGGTGGAGTCGCCTTGATCCATGGTAGGTGGTGATGTAGGTTGTCCTCGGGCTATGTGACTAGCGACCCCTCAACAAATTTGATAGATGTTGAACTGAACTGTCCAGGAAGCATGTAAGCAACCCTAAGGAAACGCTGATCGGTGGTGATGCGAGTTGTGCAACAAATATGTAAACAGCAGTCCGGTAAAAAGGTCAGCTGATTGTACTATAGTGCGAGAAGTATCCAAGGATGGAAGAGTGTAAGAGAATATCAAATGACCAGATAAGCCAGCCAAGACGCTGATAGGACAGTTGATGTATGTTGGTAGACGTATAAGCGAGGTGAGAGTGGGACGCGTCGAATTTGTTTGCTCATAGGTTGGATGGGAGTTTACAGCTAGACGTTCACGCAGGAAAGCGGAGAGAAGTGAATGTGCGTTGAAGATGTGACAGCTGTAAATGAAGGTATGACAAGAAGTGAGGCGAGTGATCGATCGAGGTGGAAGAGACGTGCAAGAGGACAAGTAGCGCTCGTGTACGATGGAGGTGTCTTTGGACTTCGGACTTTTTGTGGCAGCATGTCTAGATCCTAGACAATCGCCAAAGACTGTCATCAGAGTAGTAGCCTGACACAAATATTCTGCACCTCAGTGTCTCTTGTCCCTTGAAGTTCCAGAGTATGGCAAGACACCAGCCATATCATGTCGCTCGAATGCGACATGCACCTTAACGAGTTGTGTCTTCGACAACACAACAAGCTCGCCTTGCTGGTCAGCCACCATAGGTCATTCATATAAGGATGAAATCCCTCACCTTATCAACATGTATCCGATAGCATCAACATAGATGACCCTTATCCATGGCATCCAGCAGTCACATTTTCAGGAGAATAGGTTGCATCCAAATGCCTGAACTTGGACTATTGTTGTATTTTCATTTCTCATAAAACCTATAATGCGTGGACTAATGTCTACTCAGGACATTGCCAGGTATCCTATGCTCGACTCCATATTTCTGCAGAAAGGCGGCCAAATGCGATATCATAATCTAGTGGGCACCTCCGTGGGCGCCAAGGGGACCGTTGTTGGTGTTGCGATCTCCGCTCTTGCCGGCAGACTGAATCAGGGTTGTCAGTATATGTAGCTTGAGGCTGGGGATATGTGCGGATGTCTCGCGTCACTCACCTCGGTCTCGAGGATGTTTCCCTTCTCAAGGATCTTGGCAACGACGTCCTCCTCCTTGTGAGTGCCGAACTCGTTGTCGAGCTGGGAGTGAGAAGCGGTGTCAAGTTGACCTTGGTTTCCCTGCCTGGTAGAGTGTCAGTAAAGCACTGAGAAAGAGCCGGCGGTGGTGTTGCACATACTTGTGGGTGACGAAGATCTTCCAGCCGTTGACAACTTGAGCCAATGGCACAGACTTGTCGGCCTTCCAGTCTCTGACGGCCTGAGCAGACTCCACGAAGATGACAAAGTCATCAGTCTCGCCCTTGTGGTGGACCTTGACTTGGGAGTTGCCGCCGTGCATTGTGATGTGGTTTGGGGGTATGGATGGGACTTTGGATGGGTTACAAAAGCTTTGAAATGAAGCGTGAGAGATGACCGAGATGTTGTAGTAGCTTGTGAATGTCAATTGAGAAGAGCAAGAGTAGAGCTTAGCTGTCAAGGTGTCAACATTAAAAAGAGCTCCAGCTGCTGCCCCTCCAACACGCGACCAGGCAGGTGATCTCATTGCCCAGAGCTTCATTCGACGTCATGAGGTACGTGCCCCGCTTGGCATGACCATGCAAGGGTCTTCCCCACTTCCAACCTTCCCCAAAAGGGTTTCAGGCACACGATCGCGACAGAAGCTTGCTTGAGCCGACTAAGGTATACATGTTATTAATGGCCACGAGACCTGTCGTCAGAACACGTTTCAACTATGGTGACGCCTCTTGCGTTGCAATATAGAAGCACGGGCTTGACTTTGCGGTATACTTGGCTGCAACGAGGAGATGACCTAGATTGAGATTGTACCCGGTCGATCAAGAAGTGTCAGGACGCAAGCATTATTGAAGATGATTGTCCGAAACGTGGCTTCCTCTTATCTGCAAGTCAAGTCGCTACATGTATTCATCTCATCTGACGGTAGGCATGATGGACATCACAACTTTGCTTGAGATTAAGATTGACACATTTGTGTCCCGAGACATCTCTCTCCGTGACATGTCTTCGACGAGGGAAGCTGAAGTCGTGCTCGTAGTCCTTGAGGTACCATAAGGTAGGTAGGATGCACAACAAGACACGGCTGCTCTGTCGTTCATAAGCATGGCAGGAGCATCCATGAACACGCCTTCTCATCTCCACGCTATCTTGTGCCGGTGGTTGACACCTCCGGGCCACTTCCTCACAGACGATACTCGGATCCTTTCAAGCTTGCTACATCAATCTATCATAGGTACGTTATATTTCGACCGGCTTCCCAGGTCTGCATTTTCCTCTGCGGTTGGGCATGACTTCCTTTCCTTGTCTTAGATTGGGACTCATTGTAGTACCCTTTGGAATGCACTGTAGGCTTTGATTGCAAAACTTACTCCCTTTTTTGGACCGCTTTTGGATCACCAGCATGGCTTACGTCCTTTCCCTTATGCCGCACAGCCCTCTGGCTGCACCTTATCAAGAAAGAAGATATGAACGCTCATGGTCGTCTCTGGGCAGCAATGGGACTGTTCAACGTCATCGCACTCGTCAGCATTCTGCTGGATCACTTGCATCTGCGGCCTCCTTATACTCAGCATCATGGCGTTCCGCAGAACATGAAACGCCTCTGAGGTCAATATCCTACTCAGACCTCGCCATTGGCGTTTCATTGCCCCGTCAAAGAACATCAAGCACAATTTCACGTCTAGGCCTCTCAACCCTATCCAGTTCGAGTGATCAGCTTGACAAGGAAGTTTCTCCGGGACCTGCAGTTTCATTGCCCAGCAAGGAACCCGAGACCCCTAGTAGGAGAGACACACTCGCGCTAGACTTGGTCCATGAAGAGGAGGATGACTCGGGCGCAGATGTAGACCTTTGCGAAGCTCTCTCGTGGCATACTACAGCAGAAGGCCTGCCCCAGACAGTCACCAGAGAATTGGACCAGGGTTCTGCCATCGACGCAGCCGACCCTCCACATCGGCCATTGCAGAGGTGGTTAAGCACTTTGAGACGGAGGAAGGCCAGGCACATACTGCCGATAGCACCATCAGATCCTCCAGCGCCGGGATGTCAGGATCATACAGTTGCTCATCGCAAATCGGAGTCTTGGACCTCGTCTCTGGACTTTGTTACAGCAGTCAAATCAGCTTCTGTCACGATTGCAAGCTTAAGTGCAGGCACCCTTTCTCGGTCTGGCACGCGGAAATCACGTCGTTCCTTGCTCTATCACAATAGCCAAGAATCTGATGTCCGCAGATCTACAGATAGTAGCGCGCCGTCGTGGCGGTCAGTAGTTGATGAAGCTGCTCGGCAGCGCTCGATGAAACGGCGGGAGAAGTTAGAAGAGCTCATCAGGACTGAGGAGAGTTATGTCGCCGACCTGAAGGCACTGAGCAATGTATGTGGAGCGATACAGCGACACGAAGCACAAACAAGACTAAGTCTCATTAGGCGTACTTTACTATCCTACCGCCTCTTTCGCCACACTCAACACATACCAGAACCTCAGCGCGGAGCAATATTGCGGATATGATTGACTTGCATGATAAGATCCTTGGAGAACTACATCGCGTCATTCCATTTTCGAATTACAATTCGACCGCGGTCGCCGAAAGGACAGGAATGCCCAGAGCCGCCCACGTTAGATGGCGAAGTGAGGATGGCTTGTCCCCATTCAAATCTCGTCAAGCACTGGGGCACGCCGGATGGTCGAAAAGAAGATCCCTCGATATCAGGACGACCTTGAAAAAGAAGGATACAAGCATTCTTCCCTGCAGCCCCAAGACGGTGTCCGAGGTAGCGAACATATTTGGCAAACATGTACGGAAACTCATGTCTGCCATTGCTTGCTTGAACTTACATTATTAGGCCAAACGATTTACCACATATGAAGAGTATGCTGCAAGATGCGAGATGATGCATGACGACGTCGATTTCTTCCAGAGAACGACCCTGTGTGGGCCCGACTATGACAAAGCAATTGAGGCACTATGTGCATCTCTGAATCCAACCAACACAAAGGAAGCCAACAAGAGAAAAGCCTTGAGCTTCAAAGATCTTCTCATCAAAGTGGGTTCTGTGGAAAGCCTGAGATCTGTTGTTGACGACTGACGAGTCCTGGCTAAGCCCATTCAAAGAGTCACTCGTTACGAGCTGCTTTTCCGAGACCTCTGCAGATACACGCCTTCCTGTGATGATCCTAGTTCACATGCTGTACTCGATGATGTACTTTTCACCATCAGCGAGACTTGTCAGAACGTCAACACGGCGAAAGGCAATCCTGAAAAATTGAGACTCCTAGAGAACTCGTGGCTTCTCCAAGATCGCCTTTTTTTTCAAGACAAGGTAGTCAAGATGGAATCTAGTTGCTGAGCAACAGCTTACCAAATCAGATATCTCGCTCTTCATTGTTTCAACGCCTTGGCCGCCTGGCACTCTGTGGCACCATGTACATCGCCTACCGAACCAAGAAAGAGGTACAGGGACGATACATGGTTTGCATACTCTATGAGTCATGCTTGTTGCTGGCAGTTGCAGAAAGCCCATACAGATACAATGTCGTGATCGCGGCACCACTTGCAACTGCAACCATAGAGGAAACCGATAACAGTAAAGGTATGTTTGAAGGCCGGGCACGTGTCTCGAAAGCGGTCGGTCAGCTCACGGAACTAGGCTTACAATGTCATACTGCTCCGCATACCTGGAAGGTCTTGTTTGAAAGTAGTGGTAAAGTATTTGAGCTCATTTTTGCGGCCTGTTCGGCGACCGAAGAACGCGTTTGGCGTGACCAGTTATCAGGCCGCATCGCGGTGGAGACGAAGCATATCACAGAAGAACATTGTGCTGCCGTAGAACTATCATCTCCACTCACCAACGACCTCAAGAGCACGGGAAAAGCCTATGGCAAGGCAGGTGGCTTCATTCGTGGGCTCTCTCTTCGCCGCACTGCCACGCTTGGCCCTTTGTCAGACCCAAATCAAGTCATCATCAAGAACACGGAAGCCCTGAGAGATGAATCAGCCAACTCGTCCACTTCATCACTGCCTATACCACGTTCACAGTCTGTCACGACGCCAAGTCATGTGCCAACTTTAGCACCAATGCGCCAGGAGCGCATGAAAGTAGAGAGTATGCTTGTGGACGTCTGGACCAAAGACACAATACCTTTTCCAGGAATGGGCACACGACGCTCAAAAGACTCAATTCGTGACACGGCCAACGATTTGATCCGAAAGCTGAGCATGGCGAGTATTGCCAGCAATTTCTCCAAACGGACCGTGAGCTATACAGGAGCGAGTAATGCTTATCAAGGAAATGGAAAGGCACCCAAGGCAAGAAAGCAACGTCCGGAAAATGGCAAACCCAGACGACCTCCGTTGATCGATTTCCACAACGCTCCCGATGCCTTTTTGCCAGAAGATTTTGAATTGCAAGACCCACGTTCGCGATCTGGAAAAGGACTTAACCTGCGGTCGTTCACGATGACAGGGTATGAGCGACCCCGATCGCCATTCTTTTTCTCGCCAGAGAACAGGACCCATGAAATCCAGCGATCTCGGAGCATGCGACAACAAGCCATGGCTGGAAAGATCCCACAATGTAATGAATCTTCGGGTGGTGCTATAGTCGGGAGTCGCGCCGCTTCTAGACAGTCAGTTCTTTCTTCGGCAACCAAGCCTATCACCAAAGACGCGGGTAGGAAGGAGAGATTGCTCAAGTTTTTGGGCAAAGTACGACCATCGGAGGACCAAGGATGACTGGTTGAACGGCGAATGATTGATGAAACCATTATTAGCTTCGGATATGATCAGTGGCCTGTATTACATATCCTCCGGTATTCCCTTGACTCTGCAATCACAACGTGACAAGTTATGTGTTACTATAATGTGTGACTAATCATGAATGTAAAAGGCATGCGTGCCAGCTTGTAGGCTTCGAGTAGCGACTTTGTATTATGCTCGATATTGGTCCAAGCGTATGCATGCACAAAACCACCTCCGCATCTGCCCCGCCTTGTGCATCACATACCATGATAAATCAATTTAACCTACAAACAAAGACAGACCTCCGTTGACACGTGCAATCTATCTTGCCACAAGATCACTTCCGATGGGCCTTCCGATGGATAACCTTCATACGCCAACAGTCGCCTCAAGCGCGACGAGCACAGCACAGAACGGTGACAAGAAACGAATGAGCATACAAGAGCTCATGGCAGAGAAGGACCGGGTTTGGAGTGAGCTCTCCGCTCTTGGCTCGGTATTAGACTCTGTAAGTACTCATCTTCCCGTGGCCCCTTTGATATGGTTGTCCTATTCTGCATCGCAGCAAAGCATCAAGATTATTAAATGAGCTGCATCATCTCCTAACAGTGGCGATAGCACGGCGTGAACATGAACACATCCCTCACAACCTTCGACGGCTACCCTCGCCCAGACATAGACGTCGCACAGATCCGCACAACCCGCGCTCGCATCATCAGACTCAAGAACGACTACAAAGACCTCATGGCTCGCATAGAGATTGCACTACAAGAACACTGGGCCAACCCACCCCACGAATCCCATACCACTACCACTTCATCGACGCCATCCGCCTCCAGATCTGTATCTACACAATCACACACAGTATCAGAACCAACAGGAAGAGTAGAAGTCCCCTTTGCAAAAGTCAACTCGGTGGTTCCGGCCTCACCTGCGGACACCGCGGGCCTGAAGCCTGGAGACAAGATCATAAAGTTTGGCAATGTGGACTGGATGAACCATGAGAAGTTGTCAAAGGTTGCGCAGACGGTGCAGCAGAACGAGGGCATGGCTTTGTTGGTCAGGGTTGTGAGGTCGACGGGGATGAGTGGTGGGGAGCAGAGGGTGGACATGCAGCTTACACCTAGACATAATTGGGGTGGGAGGGGGATGCTGGGGTGTCATTTGTTGCCTTTGTGAGGGAGATGCTTGTGAATGAGGCAGAAAGAAGCAACAAGTAATCTCCTAGGCATCATCCCTGAGACATAGCAGCCTCCATTTGAAGAATGCCTGCTACCTTGCTGCTGCCTTACAAAGCTTTGCAAATGCGGTCTACCTTGGAGCAGCAATACATTGCAGGCTGAATGGATCTCGTCTAGCAGGGCTGAGACTTGCAACCTGAGTGGCCAAAAGTATTGGTGGAACGGTAGTAGCAAAGCGATTCATGGCGTTCACGGCAAATGAAGATATACGGATAAAGATGAAGAACGGAACTGCTAGTAGGATAATAAAATCATTCCCGCAACGGTGGAGTAATTTTACCCCGCCATGGCACGAGGCATATAGCATGAGGCTTATGAATCACTATCACGAAGTATACTGCAATAGTAATAATGATGGTGAATGCACGGGCATACTTCTAGAAGACATGAAGCGATTGCCCAGGTGATGGTATAGCTTTGAGCTTCATTAATCCATGCTGCTGCCACGTATCTCTATGACGTGGTTGGGCAGAGAAACCGACATTCATGTGTTGGTAATTCACCGACTAAGTCTCGGTGAATCAAGCACCAAAGACAACAGAACTTTCTGTTGAGCAGTAAAGTCCAAGACGTGGCTCAACACAGAGGGGTACTTGTGTTGGCAGGTGAAAGCACAGAAAGTTCGATCGCAAGGCAGTTGCCGGAGAAAGATCGGGCTTGGCGTAGAAGCTGCCCGACGCCGACGTCAAAACACTTCCCACTTTCTCGCCCCTCAGTGTGACCGCCCTTCAAAAGAAATCACATCACGCTTGTCCTTGCAGCATCACGACCACGACTGTGATACCCGTAGTCAGTACCAAGAGCACGGACTTCTTCTGATCCGACCCAAATCTGACTGCTTGCATAGACGACCATCTTTTCTATCAAACAACTGATCTTTCATTTCAAACAACAACACAACAATGGCTGAAGTCCCAACTTTCAAGCTGGTCCTCGTCGGTGACGGTGGTACCGGAAAGGTGCGCCATCAACAATCCACCTCGCTCTGGAGCTTATCATTCCACTACGCGACATTTGCGCTGACTTCTTGACCTGTTTAGACCACCTTCGTCAAGCGTCACTTGACTGGAGAATTCGAGAAGAAGTACATCGCTACTCTCGGTGTTGAGGTCCACCCTCTCGCCTTCACCACCGTACGTCGACTTCGCGCCCGTTAGCCCACAAGCAAAGGTTCTTCGAAAGACTAACAACCGGATTCAGAACCTTGGTCAAATTCAGTTCGACGTCTGGGACACTGCTGGCCAGGAGAAGTTTGGCGGTCTCAGAGATGGATACTACATCAACGGCCAGTGCGGTATCATCATGTTCGATGTCACTTCCCGTATCACCTACAAGAACGTCCCCAACTGGCACCGTAAGCTTTCATCTTGGCCTGGTTCGCGCGCAATAACAAGCACTGACACTTCAACTTAGGTGACCTCGTCCGTGTCTGCGAGAACATCCCCATTGTCCTCACCGGCAACAAGGTCGATGTCAAGGAGCGCAAGGTCAAGGCCAAGACCATCACCTTCCACCGCAAGAAGAACCTCCAGTACTACGACATCTCCGCCAAGTCCAACTACAACTTCGAGAAGCCTTTCCTCTGGCTCGCAAGAAAGCTCGTCGGCAACGCTCAGCTCGTACGTTGAACCCATAGCGCGCCACGCCCCGAGACCGCCTTGCATTTACTAACAAATCTCCAGGAGTTCGTCGCCGCACCCGCCCTTGCTCCTCCTGAGGTCCACGTCGACCAGGCTGTTATGGAGCAGTACCAGAAGGAGATGGAGGAGGCCGCTGGTCTCGCTCTTCCCGACGAGGACGATGCCGACCTCTAAGCGCCTTCAGCCCACACTCCACCAGCGTGCCCTTGAGCGCGCGATGACGGATCGTCCAGCGAAGAGCAACAGACAATGTCTTCTTCGGCAGGCGCGCGCAATGACGTTCACCTAACGACGGGTTCAGAAATGATGGTACCAAATAAGTAGATCATCACGGGGCATTTTGGAATTTGCAGCGTTTGTGCTTTTCTCTCCATCTTCTCTTACCAGCCAGCAACCAGAATACCACACGATATCAAAAAAGAGGCAAGGCCGGGAGTAGGTCGGTTGCTCTGTTTCTCCCTCCCCAAACAAAACAACACTACCCATCTCCCAATCTTGACGCCAAGAAAAGGCGGCCTCTATTGATCCTTGATGCATGATGAGCAGAACTGAATCTTTATGCCCTTCTGACTTGCTGGATGCAGCGGCTATTCTGCGTTAGATAGACACATAGCGTGTATCTAGAAAAGTGTGCTTTTCTCCAAGGTCTCCACGACTCATCAGACTCAGTATTAGTGATACACGGCTTCGTGCGCGACTCGAGCTCAGCTGCGTCCCTATCGATTTTAGTGTCTTTGGCTATGTCTCCTTCCTGTGCGACTTCGACTTTCACCTATCAAGACACAGCAGAGCATGGATTCGTCTTCACATCGACCTCACATTAGGCAGTCACACCTTTGACCTTGCCATCCATATCTTTCACGAACTTACAATCAGAGGATCACCATTATGTCGACGTTCTCATCCGCTACCGGTAAGGCTGGAACCCTCACCATCAGGCTGAAAGACGACAACATCGTCCTGACCAGGCCTGTCGACAAGCTCCAACAAGCCTTGAAGATCAGCTTCCAGCGTACTGTTCGGGTAGCCGACAATGGTAAAACCTCCAATCTCCCCGCTGGCTTTGGAAAATTCCCATTGAAGGAAATCGAGAACTATGCTCACAACCTACCCAACCACATGGTCCGCAAAGGCGGCTTCTTCTTTCCGATGTACAGTAAGTCGATCAGGATTCCAGTTCCTCCATTTTTACGCGTGAGACTGACCATGAGAACAGAGAGAGAGGCCATGTGGATTAAGCTTACTTCTACTGAACCGTTCGCCCTCAAGGTCTATGTTGGAGGCATCAATGCAATCTCTGGGGAGCCTGCAATTGAGACCGAAGCCACCCTGAGGCGTAGACTTGACCTGCTTGACAGGCACCAATGCATTCAGGACTATGTCATCACCCCGGACCAAAAGTGGATCGATGGTGTCGCTTGTGAGAATGGCACTGTCCGCCAATTCGTAGCTGTGGCTTCTGGGTCTGGTTACTCAATTGAAACTCAGCTTACAGGCCGTGATCATATCGCTGGCTTGCAGTTCGAGGTTACTCCGATGCACTCGTTTGGGAACATCAAATACTCTCACGTCGGCCATATCTTCATCAGAGCTTTGAGTCAGGAGACTGTTACCATCTGGTGCGAGGCTGGTATGACTATTGCCGATGTGAAGAGCAAGTTTCAGGCCATCGACGACACGCCAACAGACCAGCAACGTCTCATCTTCGCAGGAAAACAGCTGGAAGACAACCGAACCTTGGCAGACTATAGAATCAGAGCAAACAGCACCATCCATCAAGTTCTTCGTCTAAGAGGCGGAGCTAGTGGTCCAGGTCGCAATCGGCCTAAGCAGTTGGAGCCCAAGGAGATGGCAGTGGCAGCGGGAGGCAAGATCAACCAAACCATTCGCCCCGACACCTTGCCCCGCGGCTTTTGGGATGCAGACTACACTACCGCCTTCAACGTCCAGATTCTCGACGCCACCAGCTACAGATGCGTGACTGGAGAATATGCGCCCGAAAGTCCTATCAATGAGGCTACGTACACCGACAAGGGTCTGCCGTTCTTCGCCTACTATAATGAATTGCCCACCGGCATTCGAGGAAACTTCCAGGAGATCAGGTCGGTCAATGAGCTTGATCGTTCTGGAAAGCAGGACAAGGAGAAGATCAGGAGTGCTCAGGAAGTCAACGATGTTTTGGACCATCCGACTGTCCTGTTGGATTTGCACGGCAGACGACGCGGCTTTCGTTCTGTTGGTGACTTGAAGGATGAGGTGGAAAGCTTACGCAAGTGCTTCCGTCCATTGTAGAGGTGGAGGCACACATATGATGCAGATGGAGCGCTGGTCTCGATCAGAAGATGCTCTGGCTGTCATTGGATGCAACAGTCTCTATTTTTTCGCCAGAGACTTCGCATGACGACTGGACACAAATTACAATACAATACAATGCATATGTGATACAATAAGAATACCTCGATTTAAATCTCGTATTCGTGATATATAATTGTGAAACTGGCAAAAATTCTCGACTCGTCATCTTTCTTCGCGAGTCAGAGTTGAGAGCATCAGGTCTCTTTGTCTCTAGGTTTGTCTGCCTGAACAAATCTGAATGAACGGACAAAGCAAGACATGCCGGTTTCAAGGCTACACCCGGTCAAGCAAAGAATGCATCACCCGTTGGCGAATACTGTAGGCGTTAGTGACGGGAAGGGGGATGAACGACTCGGCCGTGCAGCTGGTGTTGGGGCTAAAGTACAGTACCAGGCAAAAGGTGGGTCGCGGGCGATGACGATCAAACCCGGCGACTGCAGCTGCACACCGGGACTTTGACGTCCCTCGACTGATAAAGTTCACAGCGCGTCAACCTGGGCGGGCGATAAAGAAAGCTCAAAGGCAAAGGCCGACTCAACCTCGAACCACCTGATCCGCGCTACCACGTCCTCTCTATTCGGTTTGGTTAAGGAAGATGATAGTATTCGCTCGTGTTTCGCATCATGACCAGTGATCTGCCTGCCTTTCGCTTTCACTTTCACGTGCTGGTCATCACCCGCGCCGGTTGAAGCGTCTGTGGACTCTTTGTCTCGACTTGTATTACCGCCACCCGCCGCCCCATTCGACACGACCCCATTAGACCCAACATAAGCATCTGCACCCGCCCAAACTGAACTGACCTGTCGGTCGCACAAGTTGAGCCAGCTGCAGGAAGGCAAAGACACGTCACGGCACCTGCGCCCAGGCTTACCCTAGCCACTGCCATTTGCCTGGTTCGCTGCTCTGCCCTGCCCTGCCCTGCCCTGACCTGCCCTGACCTGCCCTGACCTTGTACATATTCTCCGCAACCGCATATACGTACGCAAAAAGCATATAAAGGCGGGCTCTTCCCCCCAGTGCCCCCCGTCCGCCATGGCGAGTCTGCCGCCTGACGCCAACTATACCGACCTCGAGGATGAGCTTATCGTGCAAGAGACCATGTTAGAATCACTCGACGCCGATGATGATGTGACGAGAGAGGAGATCCAAAGGACTATTGCCGAGCTGGAGGAACGTCTGAGGACATGTGGCAATCCGCAAGACGAAGGAAATAATGCTATACCATATGCGCAGTCACTTGCCGGAGACTGGACTTTTCCCGCCGACTCTACTGCTGGTCAGAATGAGACGGACTTCTCTATGCCTGATTTACCAGGCGCTTTCCCTGCTTCGCAAGATGAGTTGCGCAGAGTAGCCCAGAACGGTCAGTCGTCCTCACATGGTGTACAGAACGGTGTACAAAACAGTGTTCAGAATGGTCACCAGAATGGTCATGCACATGGTCTGCAGAACGGCCACGCACGTCACACCTTCGGCAAGCCGTCGTTGCCTGCAGGTTGTAAGCGTCCCTTTGAACCTTCGTCACTTGATAACAACGAAGCGCGCATAAAGAGAATAACCCCAAACCCCCTCAAGGTCGCAAACGCCGCTACCATTCACCGGTAGCCAGCTGCAGAGCAGTCAAAGCCGCCGCTCTTTTTTGCTTGAGCAACAGCGTCAACGCGAAGAGGAACATCGGAGAAAGAGAGAAAGCGAACTTGCTGACGCTGCTCTGGCCGCTAGCCTCAGTCAATACAATCAATCACCAACTGCTCACTCGCCATCAGCGGCTGGCCCATCCGCCTCTCGTTCATCTTTTCATTCTTCTGCAAACAACGCTCAAACTTCACCTTCACAGTGGCAGCCCATTTTCCGTCCGCAAGGCTACCGAGTGAAGCAAGAACATCCTCCGAGCCCCTCTCCCGCCCAATCAACCTCTTCCACTGCATACACTGGCCTGAACTCGTACTCTGCACCTGGCCCAAGCTCTCGTCCCTCTCAATCCATACATTCGAATTCCTACACTCTTGCGCCCGCTAATCACCAAGTAAAGGCCGAGGTGAAGTCCGAAACTCCCCGCTCTAATTTCACTTTGGGCTCCACACCTCGATCTTCCTCGTCGCTGCAAGTCGTTGATCTCACTGGTGAAGACGACGACTCTGACGAAATCATTGATCTAACGAGACCTTCTTACCCAATGCCTGGTTCGTTCAACGGTTCTGTGAATCCAGGCATGCCCTCTAACCTCAGTCCTGCCGCGCAACACGCCAGAGCTCTCTACCAGGCTCGTCAGATACAACTCCAGCGACAGATGAGCCAAGCCAGAAGCTCTGCTCAGTTTGTCTACAACAATGGGTCAATGTCTGGGTACTCGCCTTTGCAGCACAGGGCCATGGGGCGTATGGGTGCCGCCAGTGATGAGACTAATAGTTTCTTCACCAATTTGACGCAGCTCAGTAACCTCGTCAATGGCCGTGACCTGGACCCTGCTGACGAACAATACCTGCGCTCTCGTTACGCCGCCGTAGGTAGTAGCTACACTCCACGAGACGACTATCCCGTGGATCCCGAGACTACACGTGAAGATCTTCGAAAGCTCATGGAGAACATTCAGCCCGAACCAGAGGACACGATCGAGGAGGAAGATGACATTCCTGTTGATGGCATGACTGTCAAATTGAAACCTTACCAGATAAGTGGGCTCAAGTGGCTCCAAAAGATGGAAACCGGGTCCAACAAGGGTGGTATTCTTGCCGATGACATGGGCCTCGGAAAGACAGTGCAAGCCATTGCATTGCTGGTCACGCACAAATCAGAAGATCCTGCCAACAAAACCACACTCATCGTCGCCCCGGTCGCACTTCTGAGACAATGGAAAGAGGAGATTGAAAACAAGGTCAGGCCTGGATCTCACAGACTAAATGTCTTCTTGCACCACTCGAGCGCCAAGAAGAAAAGTCATAGGGCATTGCGCGAGTTTGACGTTGTCCTGACCACCTTTGGTACTCTAGCTGCAGAACAGAAGAAGATGGATAAATTCTTACTCCGCAAGAGCACGGATCAGCAAGCCACGCCGAGAGATGACGAGAAATGTCTCTTCATTGGCCCTGAGTGTAGGTGGTACCGAGTCATCGTCGACGAGGCCCAGTGTATCAAGAACAAGACAACTCGCACTGCCAAAGCCTCCTACCAAGTTCTAGCACGCTCCCGTTTCTGCCTGACCGGTACGCCCATGATGAACGGTGTGGAAGAGTTGTACTCTTTGGTTCACTTTCTACGAATCAAGCCATACAGCGACTGGCAGAAGTTCAACATGGACTTTGTACGACCTCTAAAGAATAACAACGAGCAGGGCCGAGCAATGGCCATGCAGAAACTTCAGGCATTGTTGAAGGCGATCTTGCTTCGGCGTAACAAGCAGACCAAGATAAATGGCCGTCCAATCTTGACGTTGCCAGAGCGTGTGATTGAGCAGACACACGCCGTATTCAGCGATGATGAGAAAGAGTTTTATCTTGCGCTCGAGGGCCAGCAGCAAATTGAGTTCAACAAATACCTCAAGGCAGGCACAGTT
Organism: Dothideomycetes sp. NU200; assembly: GCA_027943355.1. Taxonomy (NCBI): domain Eukaryota; kingdom Fungi; phylum Ascomycota; class Dothideomycetes; species Dothideomycetes sp. NU200. The sequence continues at coordinate 49,267 of BSCJ01000049.1, read as the reverse complement.
GGGCGTTCCTACGCCCACATCCTGCTACTTTTGCTCCGTCTTCGTCAGGCTTGCTGCCACCCTCACCTCATCAAGGACTTTGGCATTGCAGCCGCAGCTGATATAACCGAGGATGCCATGGATGACCTTTGCAGATCCCTTAGCGATCAAGTCATTGACCGTATCAAGGCCACAGAAGGTAACTTTGAGTGCCCCGTTTGCTTTGATGCGGTCGAAAATCCCGCCATCTTCGTACCCTGCGGGCACGATACGTGTAGCGAGTGCTTTACCAGGATTGCCGACCCCGTTAATGCCGTGGCAAACGGTGATGAGAATGGCCGTACAGCAAAATGTCCCGAATGCCGCGGCCCGATCAACACGAAAAGCGTTGTTGATTATGCATGCTTCAAAAGAATTCACATGCCCGAGCCTGAAGCTGGTGCAGTCGAAAGAGAAGAGCAGCAGGATCCTGCAGAGGCAGAGACGGACAGTGAAATGGACTCGGACTCTGACGACTCTGATTCTGACTCTTCGGAAGATTCTGAAGATGAAGATGACAAGACATTGGGTGGCTTCATCGTTAAGGATGATGTCGACTCCCAAGCATCGACCGAACCAGAATCCGAGTCTGAAAGTAACGGCGAAATTCCCATAGTGACCGGATCGGACGTTCAAAAGGCAAAGGACAAAAAGAAGAAGGCTAAGCTCTTCAAGGCCAAGGCAACGGCTTCATCCAGTGCTTCATCGAGCAAGAAGCCCAAGAAGAGCAAGAAAGCCAAGGGCAAGGAGAAGAAGAAAGTGAAGAAGTCCAACTACACGTTGTCTGAGCTGAAGAGGCTTGCTGGTTCAAGCAAAAAGCACAAGAAACAGTACATGGACAAAGTGGGCAAGGACTACATCCCCTCGGCCAAGATCGAGAAGACCATGGAGATCATCAAGGATATCATAGACAACGAGGAAGACCAAGAGAAAATCATCATCTTCTCCCAATGGACCTCCCTGCTTGACCTCCTCGAAATCGACATAGATCGCCATGGCTACGGCTACCGCCGCTACGACGGCAGCATGAACGCCAAACTCCGTGGCGACGCCGTCGACGACTTCAAGAACAAAGACCGCGTGCGCATGATGCTCGTGTCTCTCAAAGCCGGCAATGCTGGTCTGAATCTCAATGTCGCCAGTCAAGTCATCATTCTCGATCCGTTCTGGAACCCGTACATTGAGGAACAAGCCATCGACCGCGCCCACCGTCTTGGTCAAATGCGACCTGTGCATGTACACAGGATCCTGGTCCCGGAGACTGTCGAGGATCGTATCCTGGCGCTGCAGGAGAAGAAACGCGCCGTCATTTCCGAGGCGCTCGACGAGAAGGCGAGTAAAGGTGTCAGCAGACTCAGTCCGCAGGAACTGGCGTATCTGTTTGGCATCAACCGCAATATGGATGATCCGCTGGTCGTGCGTGGTCGTTGAGATCACAGGCGATAGCGAAAGCTGGAACGTCCGTCTGGACTGTCACAAGAGAGAGAATGAACGCCGCGCGCCCCGCCAGTACAAGCAAAACCAAATCGTGGGAGGAAAAAGCAGGCAAAGGGGCGTATATAGCACCCCCTGGCTCCAGGGGTGCTTTCACATATTGTATCATTAACATAACTCCCCCTCGTGAGCGACTCTCACATCATTGCGTGCGCGATGCAGTCGCTCAGCACCACGAGAACGAGAACACAGAATGGGCGTTTTCCACTTTTCACATCTCCTGGCGCAAAGAAGGAAAGATTATGGCGTCCAGATTCGGGCTTTGGGAGATTTCGGAATGGAAAGGAATCGGGCTCGATGGAGTAGTGCTTTTCTTTCATCTCTTTTTTTTCTGTTCATGATGCCCCCGGATATGATACCCACATTAGCCAGTAGTAATTATACATCCTGTTGAAACCTCTTTCTCTCTCTTGTCTTGATGATGTCCTCCCTCGTCTAGTTTTTGCTAGGATCCGCAAGTGAGTCGTGCTTTTGTATCAGGTTTCTGTTTTTTGATCCAATCTTGGGAAGGTTGGATAAATGTACTCGTGGGAATGATGTCTATTTTTTTCACAATGTGAGAGAAGTTTAGGTTTGGTATGTTCTCTGTAAATGCATGCACATTCTGCATGCGAAGATTACGCGATACATATACCGTGTGTATGTCCTTGGGACAAGAAAGAAGAGCCATGGCAGTCGTTCATAATTCACAGCACTCGTTCTCATGCACGCACTGGAGCGGGGCGCTTGTGTATGATTGTTTGATTCTCTCAAATGGGTGTGTGTTTGATCAATAAAGCCTTTTGGTTTGCTTAGTTGTCTCTCTTCTCCCTCGTCCGTTCATCTATGCCATACAGCAGACCTGTACAGTCGTTGATCACACTCTCCCACTTCACGAGCTCTTTCTTCCCATGCTCTGCTTTGCTTCGCTTTGCTTTACTTCACTTTCGCAATCCATAACCCCGTATGCCTTCTCACCCAGTGCCAGCAACTAAGCTAACAAACCAAAACTCACAGACTCCCGGAAGAAGAATTGATCCCCCGAACGATCCCGTAGCTGGTACCTGCCGCGATGATGCCTACAGCAAGTGTATGCAGAGCGGACACGAGATTATCGCGGACAGAACAGCCGATGATGTGGGCTTTTGCGTAGCCGAACATTAAGAGGATGATCTGGGTACTTGTTGCTTAGTTGGTTGTTTGATCCACTTGGCGATGAATAGGCGATGGGGGAGGGAGGGGGAGGGATGAGACTTACGGCTGTTTCGCCGATAGATGCTATGAGGGCGTGTAGAGTGTTTTTGGTGCAGAAATAAGGGATCATGGGAAGGATACCGCCTGTGCGTGTTCAGTCAGTCATTGTTATCGATAATTCAAAGAATCGAACTGGAGAGGTGGCAGATTGAAGAGTTGGCGGTATGAAGAAGAAAAGAAGAAAAGTGGCGAGGTAGAGAAAGCCGACATACCGATGAAATAGGCAAGGCCCATTACTGCGCCCTCGATCCAGGCACCGCTAGTAGCGGACTTTTCCTCCTTGAGAGACACTTCCAGCATGAACTACGGTGCATTGTGTCGTCAGCAGGAGTGCGTGTCACAATATGATATGGAAGAGGTGGAGTCGAAAATCGATACCTTGACCCAATTTGCTCGTTTCCGCGATAGAGCCTGGACAACACAACAAGCCTCGGTCCGGTCCACACCGTATACCTCTAGCGCTTCATACACGCCATCAGCATCGCTCTGAATATGGCTGCAACTAGTCCCCTTCTCCACGTCCCATTGTTTCCAGCCTTGTTCGTACAGTCGACGCTCCTGCACATCATAGGCTTTAGCCTCCGTAACGGCGGCGAGGTAACAGCCTAGACCCATACTGATGGCTCCAGAGAAGAGCTCAGCCAATCCTGCGATGACGACGAGGCGGCTGTTGTCCAAGGAGGATAGGCCGGCAGTCAAAGCGAAGGGAACGGTTAGACCATCTGCGAAGCCAAGAATTGCATCCCGGATGATCACGCTTTTGCTGGGCCGGCTGCTGGATGGTTTGGAAGGAGAGTATGGCTCATTGGGTGATGCTACAGCGGTTGAAGAAGCGGAGAGGGTCTCTGTGGTGGAGAAGCCGGTGATGGATTGTGCAGTCATGATGTCGGTTTCAAGACAGCAGGTATGGCTCGTTGATACTGAAAACTTGGCGGAGGTATGGTCGTGGGAATTGTTTCGAAAGAGTTTGAACAAAGGTGGGATTGATCAGAGAGAAGGATACAAAGTAAATAAGTGTAGTTTGTGCTATACGGAATTTTTTTCTCGAAAGGCAAGGGAGAAACTGAAGTAGATAAAAGGCGCGAATGTTGCGACCATGATGTTGTATAGGTTGTAAGTGACATGCTCCCGACGAATTGACCAATGAAAAGGAAGATGATTACCAGGTGGTAAATTGAGGAAACACATAATCTGATGGGGCTTCGAGAAGAGAATCAGATTGATATGCATGATCCATCTGATTAGGAGGAACACCATGATTGGAAATTGGGTCATCGAGAAGCTTGTTTTCTCAAAGCATAACAGTTTGACTGTTACGAGAGTGGATGCAGTAGGAGTGAAAGGACTGGACCGCACTTACTTACACTGCCTCTTTCTGGCATAGTTATAGCAGAAGATGATGTAACAAGGCACAGTTAGACAGAGTAAACAGGTTGTGACTTGCAAAGAGGAGCCACGATTGGCACCTCACGAGACATGTAGTACCGTAGTATCATAAGGCAGTATGCTTTGACCCTCGTATCTGAATAACGAGGTATCTATGAACGCAACATGCTGTGTCTGCTGGGACAATCGCATACGCATACAAGCAGACGAGCGTGTTGCAATGAATTGTCGTACCTGCCTATGGGGAGAGAGATGGCGATGAACCTGGATCTGGACACTGCTCCGGGAGCATCGCATGCTTCTCTGGTCTACAAGTGTGTGACAGACGAGAGGAAATATAATCGTGATAGACATGAAGTGGAGAATAAGGTAATCAGATTGGCTGCGAGATCGGCGGACGTCATGCCCCGCACTGACTCAATGTGGATGGTGACTGCCTCGAAACACGCACGTATCAAACAATTTAGTCATACCAGTATCACAGGTAGACATGGCCAAATTACTGAAGAAACCACTGAAGCTTGCTTTGGTGCAGCTCGCATCAGGTTCGTGATGAACCAACCATCGCTTGTGTCGAATAGAAGCTCACAAAGTCGACAGGTGCTGATAAAGCGGCCAACCTGGCAAGAGCACGAACAAAGGTGCTTGAAGCGACCAAGAATGGCGCCAACATTGTCGTCCTCCCCGAGTGCTTCAACTCGCCGTATGGTACAAAGTACTTCCCCAAATATGCCGAAACTCTTGTTCCATCTCCTCCCACAGAGGAACAGTCTCCCACATTCCACGCCCTTTCCAAGCTCGCCAAAGAATCTAAAGCATACGTCGTCGGTGGCAGCATTCCAGAATATTGGGAAGAGACCAAGAAACATTACAACACTTCGCTTACATTTGGACCCGACGGCAAGTTGTTGGACACGCACAGAAAGGTCCATCTGTTCGACATTGATATCCCAGGCAAGATCAGGTTTCAGGAAAGTGAGGTTCTGTCGCCTGGAAACAAGGTCACCATTATTGATCTTCCTGAGTATGGCAAGATTGCCATTGCCATCTGCTACGATATCCGTTTCCCAGAGCTGGCTACCATTGCTGCTCGCCAAGGTGCCTTCTTATTGCTCTACCCGGGCGCCTTCAACCTGACTACCGGCGCGTTACACTGGGAGCTGCAGGCCAGAGCTAGAGCAATGGATAACCAAGTCTATGTTGGCCTTTGCTCTCCTGCTCGGGATATGGAAGCTGATTATAATGCCTGGGGTCACAGTATGATTGTTGACCCCAACGCTCAAATCTTGTCTCAGCTGGAAGAGAAGGAGGATATTGTCTATGCCGACCTGAATGGGGAAAGAATCGAAGAAGTACGGAAGGGCATCCCTATCTATACCCAAAGAAGGTTCGATGTCTACCCTGACATCAGCAAGGGAGATGTAAAATATGAAGAATGATTGCAATGATACCTTACAGCAGATAGGCCGTGGCAATATTCGACTCGGATTCTTACAAAGACTAAATTTGGTCATCACCTTGATTGACACTCTCTCAATTCGTGAGGGTAGCTCCTTCCCATTTTTGACCAAACTTTGGTTCAAGGTCACAGCTATGACGAAGTACAACATCAAACTTCCGAGCAGCCCTCGCCTCTCCCATGCATCCTTCGTCCACGGTATAGGCTATTGTATTCTACTCGTCGCGTTGAGCAAGATATCTACCCATGCGCGCCTGCTCAGCCCTTCTACAACAACCTATAAATTACTAATTCCCTATCTCTATCGGATTGAGCCACAGCCCTAATCGCCTTTCGTTGACTCGACTCGTCCCACGTCAATATCCAAACATTCTTCCAGACTGGATCAACCATCTCTGTGTGATGGGCCCTCCACGCTCAAATCTGAGATTCCATCTACCACTTGGGCACCAGCGCGTTGGTCCAGCTGCCTTCTAAGCACTTTTCCTAACAGTAGTGCGGCGCGAGGGGATATTTTTGTTCCAACCAAAGACATGCTGCCGAATAGTGACTCGCTCAGTACTGGCTTGGATGGTCAAGATCACTCGTGCATAAGTCGACCACCCAAGCGTCAGCCAGCCTTGAACGCCCACAAACGCTTTCGCCTGCCCTGGCTGGACGGAAATGTGAACTCTGTTCAGACTCAAGACACCAGTGACTCAGACAAATTACCAACAATTCAACCTTCACGTCCTCAGAATACGGACAAGGCCTCTGCTGATCGCAGTACTCCACGTCTCAACCTCGCAGATGTCACATTGGCCTCCACAGCATCTTTACCGCACGTCACCCGCAAGAGATCTCGACACAAACGGACTTGGTCAACCCCAGTCGGTCTTCCTGACATGTCCGTCTATGATGCTTCCATTCCCGGTGGTTAGCCACTACCCGATGGAACTCAATACACGCCTTCAACATACAGCAGCGAGCCACCAAGTGAATTTGGAATGCCATCTCATCTACCGAGAAAGGATGCGACCTCATATGAGAACCTTGTCGAGAAGGTCATCGATAGCCCGCCCAGACCTCCGACTTGGCCAATGGTTCCTCTCTCGGAAACAGATATTCCTACCAAGCAATCTGCCATCTCATTCCAAGAGCCCGTTCGGCGGGAGTCTGCTCTCCGTGCTTCCAAGTCCGCTTACGAGCTCTCACGGGCAAGTTCAGTCTCCAGTATTGGCCGATACACCGATGGTACTATATCGCGGAAGCCAACAATGAGAGCCTCAGCTATGCAGGCACGATTGGATAGGGCGGCTACATCACAAGTACGCTCACCGGATGTATCACCAAAGACTGCAGCACCTCCCAAATCAACGACAAATCGCATTGTCAACGAAGAACCGTCTTCCCTACAGCGTGCTGTTACCGGACTACACAAACTGATGCACGAGGCTCTCACTGTTGCCACGGAAGCGGCGGAGGCAAATCAGACTCATGAAGTCGCCCAGATACTGAACGAGGCCACACTTGCTCTTCGGAACGCAAACACTGTTCAAAGCCGTATGCCTGTCCCTCTGCAGCTCACTGATCCTGAACTCGGTGCCCGTTCATCTGAGGATTATATATCAGGCTCAGGCTCAGATATTTCTGTTGAGTCTGACACTTCTTCGATTGGACGTGGCTCTCATGAGACTGCTCCTACAAATTACACGAAGAGCAGAAGTGCCATTTCGATCAAGCCTAACGCAATCACCTACGCCACTCCATATATGCAAGAAGGACATGACGACATGATCTACCCTAATGAAACCAAGATCTACTCAGCAACTCGAAGGGCAACAGTCCATTTCCCTTTTCGCGAGAGCGGAAGACGTCCTACCTCACAGAAAGCCGTGCTAGATGCTTCATCCGCCGATAATCTCGCACCTCCGTCTTCGGATGACAAGTCCATTGGCAAGACCCCGCCGATCACGTACCATCAATCATCTGCTGGTTCTGCAATTACCGACTGGGCATATGTCAAACGCGTGCCTGGCCGCCGTCAATTACGTGATGGATCCATCGTACAGAGAGCCGCGGATAGCTCGTCCGATGAGCTTGTGAATGTTGTAGCCCCTGCACCAATAAGAGTTCCTACACAGGATCAGATGAGTTTCTTGTCGAGGAGCAGTCCAGCTGCGGCGTCTGAAGTGCCATTAACGTACAGATCTAAGCCTGTCGATCTACCGGAAGTTCCTCGTCAGCGTACGACGCGCCAGTCCACCAACCTCCATCCGGAGGTCCTGGCTGTTGCACCTCCGCCTCCACCGCCGCCTCCAAACCGAAGTGACTTGCAGCAGATATCCTACCGACAACCAAGTCACCGTCATGGTCATCGTCTTGGACACGTCTTTGAATCACCTTACTACAAACTGTCGGACAAAGAAAGAGATGGATTTGAAGGTTCCGAAAGCAGGTACGGAGAGTCCTCTGCGGTAAAGTCTCCCAATATGAGTCTAAGACATCCGCGTAGAAATCACATCAGCATCGCAGATAACCAGACTTTCCGCTTACACAGATATCGGCGACAACCAATTGCTCGGGAATGGAGCACGACCAGGAAACGCCTTACAGCAGCCATTGCTTGTCTCAACACCGCTCTCGTCGGTCTGACTGCCGGCGTATACGTGAGTGCTTGGATAGTTGAATCTTCGAATCATTCGGCTTACTCTTCTTAGGCCGGCGAAGTTCCCAAAATTCAATATCAATTAGCTGATATGAATCATCGAGTGATCTTGGGCAATGTGGTGTAAGTTTACCATGATCTGTCAACCCTGAAGATCTACTTACTATGTGCAGATTCTACCTCGGTCTAGGTCTTTCTACCATGTTTGCCTGGCCATTGCCACTACTTCACGGTCGAAAGCCATACACTCTTGCAGCACTAGCCATTGCTCTTCCACTTAATTTCCCACAGGCTGTTGTGGTCGGATCTTACAGATCGCCTTCAGCCCAGTATTATGTTGGTCTATTGCTTCCTCGAGCTTTCATGGGGCTTGCACTCGGCTTTGCCAACGTCAATTTTTTGACTACCCTCTTCGACATGTTTGGTGCGTCTTTGCAATCGTCGAACCCGCATCAGGAAATCGTTGTCGCAGACGATATCCGTCGTCAAGGAGGTGGCATGGGGCTTTGGCTCGGCCTCTGGGCATGGTGCCTGGTTGGCTCCCTTTCAGTCGGTTTCCTCATCGGTGCTGGAATTACAGCCAATTTGAACCCAGCATGGGGCTTCTACATCATGGTGATCATCATTGCGGTCTTCATGCTACTCAACGTTGTTGCTCCGGAAACACGACGTGCGCCGTATCGCAGGTCTGTGTTGAAATACCTGGACCACGATGAGAAGATTCGACGGAGGGTCGCAAGAGGAGAAATCAAACTGCATGTCTCCATGGATGGGCCAAAGTATTGGTGGGAGGAAGTTTTTGCAGGCCTCCAGCTCATGGGAAGCATGATGCTCCAGCCTGGTTTCTTTGTGCTTTCCTTCTACCTTGCATGGATATATGCCCTGGTTGTTCTTGTTACTTTGGTAAGTCAAATGCCAGACATGCCTCGTCTTCAACAGAGACTGACGTGCACATCAGCTACTCGGGGCACTACTATCCCGAGACTACAAGTGGCGCCCACAGTACATTGGCTTGGCAGTATTTGGAGTCGCAATTGGTGCTGCCCTTGCAGTGCCTCTGTCGAAAGCAAACTTGTTCTCCCGTGATCGCGCACAACCTGCCAGAACAGACAGCATGACGTTCCAACCACGACTTACCTGGACATCGCATCTTCTCCGTCGCTGCATCTTCACTTTTGCCCTCCCTGTTGCCGGTGTCGCCTACACCCTCGCTTCTCCAGGTCCATCCGTCAGTTGGGTCGCTCCAACAACCTTTGGTGCTCTGATAGGGTTCCTCAGTTGTCTTGCTGTGGCTGAGTGCATCGGACTAATCATGGAGACATTCGACACCAGTGATCTTCAGCCCGGTGTCAATACCAAGCACCGCCTGCAAAGTATGGAAAGTGCAACTCGAAGACGCCGTACCAATTATTCGTCGTTTCCTCGTGTCACGGCGGCTTTCTTTGCTTCACAGACAATTGGCTTCTTCCTTGCAGCTGTCATGACTGCCATCAGTGGGACTGTAACTCGAGCCCTGGGCGCACAGGCAGCAACAGGTGTAGTTGTGGGTATCTTACTGATTTTCACCATCATGCTCTCGATCATCCTCTGGCGATTCAGGTCCGTACAAGTCATCCCTAATCACGCTTTGGGAACTGCAAGGAGCTCCCATGATTGGCAAGTCCGCGAAGCAGAACATGACCCATACTTCAAGCCTGTCATAATCGGAAATCCTTCGGGCAAGGTGCGAAGGATGAATCTGCTTGAGACTGGATCTTGGAGTCGATGGACAGAAATCAGGAAGCTGAATAAGCTCATCAAGCACAAGAAGTGAGGCTTTTTAGACTATACTGGAGCTACTATGAGATGAGAAACCACATCGAAGACGTCTAGGATAGTCTTTCCTACGACGAGGAGTCGGATAAGAATTGTCTGTGTCAATTTGATACCTGTTGCCCTATATCCGCAGCGTTGTGGCTCTCGCCTGGGTTCCTTGATCGAATAAGTGAACCATGAAGCCTACCCCTCTAGACTCGTAGGATTTTCTGTCAATGATGACCGATATACATGATCGTAGAAGCAGCTCGAGCCGGAAGTTTGTGACTTCAGATTTTCAAGAGGTATGTGAGGCAGGATCGTGGACAGGGTCGCCTATGTTGCTTGTCCGCCATTATCTGCATTCACGAACTTCAAGACCTCAAGGCGCATGTACCTCATTCTTAGTCTTCCATTCGCGTCACCTAGTATTGATAGCTTACGAACTCCACATGTGTTGGATCATGATGGTCTTTTGATATCACAAAGGTACCTTATCTTACAATAGAATGTCTCGTTCCGGGCCGACCGTGCCGATCCCGGTGAAGACCAACTTCGTTTCTGCAACATCAAAGCTGTTCTTTGAGCTGTCTTTTTTCCCATATCTATCTTGCTCAGCTTGTTGATCAGTAAATGGCTTGTTCCAAAAAAGAAATGTTCGAGTTTGTTTGAGCCTAAGCTACATCATGCAATGAAAGTCGTGTCTTGCTTCCAGGAGGACGTCGAGGCAGAAAGGTAGCAGTTTGAAATGCCTCCCCGGACTCCCAGTTCGTACCTGCCCTACAAGACACGCCTGTTGAAAGCATGCTATAGCGTGACTTCCGTGATTAATTGGGTCATTTCGTAAGTGACGTCCATCTTGGATATGTAAGGTAAGGCAGCTTTCGATATTGTGTGTCCACCAGACCGCTATACTACATTCGGGTGTACTTTCTCTTTCCACCACAGCACCCTTCCGCGGATAATTCCAATCTACTCTAACAGCTAGCTCTTCATCATCCACTTCAACCTACCTCGTCCAAGTGGTCGGTGACATACTGAAGGAGGTAAAGCCGATGAGCAGCTTCTCCCTACTAAGCGCAACTATACCATCCCCTGCCCAGCGTCCTCAAGCTTCTAGCTGTTTACAACGACCCTTTCCTGGGATTTGCGATCGATTCTACTACCTGCTTATCGGACAGGTGTCTCTAAAACCACGAAGCTACACTTGGGAAGGCTGTATGAAACACAGGTCGAACAGGATTCTTATCTGGTCAACGCCACTAGTTCTGAGACGCCTGTCAGCATGGTCAGGTAGACCGTCGGCTCTCACATTGACACGATATACTAGGCAACACCTTGGACCGCTGCACAGGATCACATCGCATGATTGCAGTGCAAAAGGTGGAAGCTGCTGCACGACCATGCCAAAGAGACAACTGAAAAGGATGCAATCTGGGCGGAAAGCGAAGAGACTCTGATCAAGCAAGGCTACAAACAATTCAAAGCTGCTCGTATGCCCTCATTCTGGCGTCGGCTTGGCGTCTCAACATCTTCGTCGCCGGAAGGTGCCGATGTTCCCCGCGACGATGTTGGTATACAAGATTCAGGGAGTGAGGCACCTCGGCAGCTTCAACATGCCATCGCAGCTCCACTGTGGATTGCACAAGATAGAGAAAGCCAGAGGAGCAAGCGCCACGCTCAAACTTTTATTTCATACATCAATGATCACATCACAACGGTGATTCGTGCGGCAACCAGAACACCATCAATCTCAACCGAATCACTCAGCCCTCGTAGCCGCTCTATTTTCTCATTTCATCGCACCTCACCTTCACAAACGAAAAAGCAAAGCCGAACAACTCGCGGTCATTGCGGGTTGTCAATACCTTCTTCAACCCCCTGCTCTTTAACGCCCGACTATCAAGGGCCTCTTGTTTATTCTTTAGACCGTCAAACAGATGCGCTTCTAGCACACAACAAGAACGAAGATCAAATTGTTAAATTAGATAGTGCTATCATAAGCGCGAAGTCATCATCACGTGGTAAGTCTTTGGTCTTTGACCTTCCCTCAGGTCTAGCCAGCCGCGAAAGGCCTTACGCACCTGCGCGTCTCCTCCAGCGCGACGAAGAAACCTTTCGACTTTTGCAGTCGTCGCGTTCTGACGAAGACTTGGAAGGATCAAGTCAAGAGGACACGACCTGCACATCATCAGAGGAGTTCAAGGGACTATTAGACCTCCGTCTCTGGCCTCAGCCTTTGCAGATACGTCACGAAGAGGTCAGTCCTTCTGCAACGCTCACCCGCAAGTGATCTGTGTTGACCTGATCCAGGGGATCTCCAAATCGAGTACTTTGAGAAATTCAGAGTATTGCGGCAGACACTGCAACAACATGGCTTCTTCCGAAAGCCTGGATCTGTCGCCGGTCACCAGTAAGTGAAATGACCTTCACGAGGTTGCGCATCTACTGACATCTCTTCCCGTTCAAGGCCCACGCGCATCTACAAGGCGTCTTTATGACGATCCAGGAGAAGCTCTACGACAGATAACCAATCGCCATAATGTGTCTGTCTTCCAGCAATCTCAAAGTGGTATTTCCACCAGTATGTACACAATTCACAAGCTTTTTCGAGACCTGCTTCTGACGGATGTCAAGCTCCAATTGCGACTCCTCCACATAGCCCGTTCGAGTTTGCCGACGATCTTAACATGAACGTCCCTCGTATGGCACTGTCTCCTTCTCGCGCAGACGCTCTCTTGAAGACCCAGCCACCAGGCGATACCCTTGAATCAATCATCGACGAATATGACGAATACGAAGGGGTTCATGGAGAAGATCCTTTTCACCCCCCTCGCACCCGTTGTGAATCTAAAGACGAGAAGGGGCCCGCCCATGATACCTGCAGTGACGCTGGTAAAATCAGCTCACATCTCGAATTTGCTTCAGGAGTTGAGCCATATGACGTTGCGCTCCACGGAACCACACCCCCACACTACGGCCACATGGAGCATGACCTTTCCACCATCTTTGAGGTCACTACACCTCCAGGGTCGCAGTCGAAGCTGGAAGTTGTCCCTCCACCAAGCAGATATGCCGAAGTGGACTCACCATCTCCAGACTCTGTAACAGGTCTCATTATGCCGCAGCCATCGGGACCAGCACCTTCATTCTCAGCTACATCGCCAACACTAGAGCCACCTCGATTCTACCAGGGCCCTTTGTACGACAGTCCTTGTAACAAGTCTTTGACTTCGGAGGACTATTCAAGTAGCTCAAATGAAGTGGCCAATGGTCTTTCACAAACCCCATCTACGCGTATTCTCTTCGCTAGAGAGGCCAGCTCGGGCGGAAGATTCAAGGAGCACTTTGACCGCCAGACTACCGATGAGGACATGTTACGATTCAACGAAAATACTCAGCATGTCAACCCGCATAATATTGATGTGGGCACACATTTGGCTAGGTCTAGCACCCCACCCTGTGAGTCGAGCTCTCACCAAGAGCGCAAGACAGCCTTGATGGCCATCTCTCATAGCGCCAGCCAAAGACGTGCACAACGTCAGCTACAACAGAAGTCGTCTGTTCCGGACTCGCTTTCCAGCATGATTTCCTCCAAGAAGAAGTCGGTTGCAGAAGCCGAGATTCCCCGGGAGTGGAGCAATGGCTCTATTCGGCGCAAGAAACTTACAATTCGCAACGTCTCCCCTTATGGCGATGCTTCTCAGAGCCTCAATACACCAGCATCAGACTCTGAGTACAGCACTTGTGATAGTGGCGATTCTGATGATGGTTTTGTCCGTTGCAAGAATACTTCGCTCGCCCCCCCAGTTTCAACATACTCTCCCATCACTGATGGGTTCAGCCCCGTGCCTCCACCTTTCCAACCCAGCACTACGACCGTGAGAGCGAATCTCCGCGGTTTGACTCAGCTGCTTGATTCCTCAAAAGACGTGAGGCGTCCCCGCATGAGCATACGGCCTATATCACAGAGTTCTTCCCTCGAGATTCCTAGCACCCTCGATGCCATGCAAAGTGGTGCACATACCAAATACAGTATTCAGAATTGCTACGACGTCCTGGATCATATCGGGGAGGATGACATATCGCAGGCTAGCTTGCGTGAGAAGGGCGAGCCGAGGCCAAGTTATGAATCCTGGACTACCATAGATCGCATTGAGTCTCAAGAACCAGGATCAAAGCCTCGTCGCTTATCCGGAATGCTGAACCCAGTTTTTGGAATTGGATCAGGTGTTCGAAGAAGTCACGATGTACTAAAGAAGACGCAGGACGAACGTGAATCCCAGACAACTTGTCCTCATCAGGCTGGTCTAGGCATAAGCTTTGACACGCTTGATAAAGCAGCTATTCAGACTCCAGCGCCAACAGCAAAATCCGCGATCTATGCTCCCAGAGAGTACGGCAGATCTGATCCCCTGTCCCAATCTCGCGGACCCAAGAATCCCTTTCAGCCTGCTCCAGCTCCTTGGAGGCCATTGCCTGAGTCTTTCGCGCAATACGGTCAAGGCAGTCCACGACCTGTCGGCCATAAAGCCCATGAGCAGTCATATCTGTCAGGAACTTCCAACACGCCTTCTTGCATGGAGCCAACCAACGATACTTCACGTCAATCGGGTGGCATGGTCGGTCGCTTCCCCAGTCCCAAGGCCCCCAACTTCATTCAAAGTAACGAAGAGGTGCGCCCAGCAAAACTCGCATCGGACTTACCCGATGACATCCCACTCAACGACATTCGAAGACCGAAGAAGATTGCTGATCCGATCTATACTGTCTCTCGATTGAGTCTCGGTCACTCTGGTGAAAGCCCCCACGAGTCCATTCAGGATTATAACAAGAAAATGATCGAACGGAGTGAACATTGGCATCACTTTCCGGTGAACACAGTCAAAACGTATTACACCAACGGCAAGGAGATCTTCCATCGCAGCACGGAAGGTAGTCGTGAACGTCTCATCGTTGATCCGCGTCCCGATCCGCAGTTTCCTGTTCAGCAATCCTCGTACGGCTCCTCTGAACAGAAAGGGGGAGAGCGCTTCGCCTGGGTTGCTCTCGGTTGCATTTCTGTGTTCCCCTTCTTGATCCCCCTCTACATCGCGGGCGCATTTGACAACACCTTCATCAGAATCACCAAGAACGACTGGTCTGTTCCCAACCAGCGTCAGAAGCTATTCGCGACTCGCATGACCTGGGTGTGGGGTTTCATCATCGTAGTTGCTCTTATTGCAATCATCTGTGGCGTCTCTCGCGCTTCTACAGATAAAAATGAATGAGCAATTTCTCGTTTCAACCCTTTAGTCGGTCGGCTCCTACTCTGGTCTATCTTGCTCTACAGATTCAGTTTCATCGATTATGCAAGAGTTGACCCACGCTTTGTCGAAGTATAGTGCTGGAACGGCAGCAATTTTCATTCCGCAGACATGATTCGAATCTCCCTTTGTCTCGCAACTACATGTCGGGTTGCTAAGAGACATTTCTGGGACTGTGCTAGTCGTCAATACATCAGATGTCGCTTGTCAACATGCAATACTTGTCCCTCAAAATGGGTCAGACACTGGGCACGGAAAAAAGTCAGTCTCGGCCACATCAGAGACAATGACTTTTACATGTAACCCCTTTCGCTGCTCTTTGGTATTCCCTTGTAGTGAGCGGACGATGATACATAGGGCTTACAATAACGTTGATGGTGGGCAGAATGGTTGGAAAGAAGTGAGGATTAGAGATGAATGAAGGAGGTCTGAAATGCGGACTAGAAGACAAACCTCGCACAGGAATGACTCCCGCGTCTAGCTCTAGGAGAGCGTGAAGTAGCTGTTCAATGACAAATTTACTTTAAATCACCCATGTTGTGCCTTCGACAATTATTGATCGACGCGATGAGGCAGCAATTAACTGAAGAAGCCTGTCTGGACGCACAGACGAAAGAACCCCGAACTCCGCAGTTCGGCATCCTCTTGCCCTTTCCACCTTCCTAAATCAACCAGCGCAGAAGATAGCCCATCGTCGAAGACATGTAACGAAAGCTGTTGCCTGATCAGGTGAGCTGGTGGGTTCTGTCCTCAAGGCTATCGCAAAAAGATCATACACCAGTCATTGTTTCTGCCTAACCTTTCTGTGTCGTTGAATCCCAAGTAGACTAAAGCTATATCTACCTCATCTTGTCTTCCCTCTTGTGGTTGAATTTAGATCAATTGTATTGGCCACGAAGACCTTGCATTGCTCTTTGTCCAGTACATCCCCAGCTTCGTCTGGCAGAAGTCTTTGGGTAATCCAATTTACAACTTCCTATAAAGCAAAATAAGATTAAACCCGAACATAAACCACAATGACCACCACAACCAACCCATCTTTTTCGAACCCAGCTGGTGCTGGTGCTGGAAACAAACACCTAGACCCCACGGCCCTCCTCTCCCTCCAAGAACCTCTGCATGTCCGCCTCTCCCCTTCAGGCACGCATGTAGTCTACGCAAGCACACTGCACATGCACCACCGCACGGGCACGCACCCAGTCTCGACGCTCTTTCTCGCCCGCGTCGGCGTCCCCTCCTCAGCCCGCCAGCTGACGTCCGGTCTGTTCAACGACACGGACCCCAGCTGGGCGCCAGACGGCGAAAGCATCATTTTCATCTCTGACAGGGCGAACGCTGGGAAAAGCAGCGCTGTGTATCAGCTCTTCCTTTCTTTGTCTGGCGCGGGCGGTGCGACGGGGGAAGCGTTCCCGCTCACTAACACGGAAAATGAGCGGGCCATCAGCACAGCCGAGTGGAGTCCTGATGGTAAGTTCATCGCCTTTTTGTCTGCAGACGAGAAGACAAAGGAGAAGAAAGCGGCGGACGAAGAAGGCGACGATGCGATTGTTTACGGCAAGGACTGGGAGTTTGCTAGACTGAGGGTGGTGAGCGTGGGAACTAGGAAGGTGGAGGTGCTCATGGGCGGCAAGGAACAACATATTGCTGATTTTAGCTGGGGGCCTAAAGATGGGGCGCAAGGGAAGATTGTGTTTGTCGCGCAGGAGACGCCTGAGATTGAGAGTCCGTGGGAGGGGGGCTCAACGTTGGGGATTGTGGATTTGAGGACTGAGAAGGTGGAGACTCTGATCGAGGTGAATAGTCCCATGAATATGCTCACGTGGGCCGCGGGGAAAGTGTATTGGGTTGGGGGGCTTTTGCCTGGAACGAAGAATACGGCCAATGTCTTGTGGTCTATTCCTGTGGACCAAGAAGAAGCGGAGGTGGGAAAGCGCAAATGTGAGGTTTGTGCTGGCGGAAAGGAGGATTGTGTGCTTGATGTGTTGAGTACGGCGGATGGAGAGGTGTTTGTCAAGATCGCGACCGGTCTCGATACTGCGATCAGGAAGCTTGATGGCAAGACTGTGATCCATGAAGAGGGCGACATGGGAGATTGGGATGTGGTCAAGTCTGAAGATGGAGAATTGGCGTTTGCTGTGGTCAAGAGCACTATGAATCATCCAGCCGAGGTGTTTTCCTACGCTGGAAAAGAAGGCCCTTACAATCAGTTGTCCGCGCTCGGAGACGCGTTGGGATTCAAGCCCGCGTGGGATGTCACCAGACTCTTCACCAAGTCAAGCGATGGAAAGGTGGTGTTGGATGGTTTCTTCGTCGCTCCAGAAAAGGATAAGAAGAAGGCGTGGCCTACAGTGGTGATTGTCCACGGCGGCCCGTACTGGCGCTCTACCGCGGGCTTCAGACCCATGTATAGCTTTGGATGGGTAAGCCTCGCCCGGAGAGATACACTTTACAGCAAGACCATGCTAATTCTTTGACAGGGACCGTATCTTCTTTCGGCAGGCTACGCAGTCATGTATCCCAACTACCGCGGCGGGTTGGGACACGGAGAAGAGTTCGCCACATACGTCAAGCGCGCGGTCGGCTCTGTCGAATACGATGATGTTGTCACCTTGACTCAACACTGCATCGGAGAAGGTCTCATCGACAAGTCAAATATGATTGTCAGCGGATGGAGTCAAGGCGGCTACCTCTCCTACCTCTCGGCCGTTCGCAACGGCACCCACAAACACGGCTGGACATGGAAGGGAGCAGTCTGCGGTGCAGGAGTCACATGCTGGGACAGCATGGCAATGACATCGGACGTGCCGGGGTTCGAGTCAGAGCTGGCAGGCGTATCTCCTTGGGCGACACAAAAATCAGATTTGAAAGCCAGAGCAAACAGTCCGATCTGGGAAATGGCAGAGGCAGGCAAGGCGGGCCGTATACCGCCCATATTGATCCTGCATGGTGAAAAGGATGAGAGAGTGCCTATCAACCAGGCATGGGCGTTTCACAGGGGCTGTAAAGAATGGAAGGTACCATGTGAGATGGTAACTTATCCGCGAGAGCCGCACGCACTGAAGGAGAGGAAGCACCATCTGGACATGTTTTACCGGATGAGGAAGTTTTGTGATTTGCACTTGTCTTGAAATTGCTTTTGTCGATATATACAGGAAAGGTTGTGGTAGCAGCGCCAGGCTGGAAAAAGGGTTCTATCTATTCTTCTTCTTCTTCGTCTTCGGGGTCGGGGTTAAGGACCTTTTCTATAAGTTTGAGTGTCGGTCTGAGGGGCAGGCCGACAATGTTGCCGTAATCGCCGTTTATCTTTTCCACTAGGATTGCTCCCATGCCTTGAATGCCGTAGCCACCTGCCTTGTCTGCTCCCTCGCGGGTCTTTACGTAGGCCATGATTAGGTCGTCGGTCACTGTCAACTATGTCAGCCTTTACATTCTAATATCAGAGTGTGTATTCATGTCCTCACCTTCTGGGTCGAACTTGACGCTCGTCTCCTCACAATGCGTCTTGATAGCGTAGCCTGGGTCGACGGCACTCTCCAACGGCGCCATACAGACGACGGCGGTGTAGACTTTGTGCCACGATGTGTTCCGCAGGCCCTTCAGCACGGCAATATGTTCCTTTTCGTTTCTCGGCTTTTCCAAGATCTCACCCGTGGAGCTGACGACTACGGTGTCGGCGGCGAGGACGAGGGCGGGTTCACCCTTGGGCGAGTCGAGTTCAGAGCGGTAGACGTCCATTGCCTTTTGCTCGGCGGTCTGCAGGACATACTCGAAGGGGGTGAGGGTCTTTGAGAAGTTCTCGGGCAGTTTGGAAGGGATGACTTCGATGTCTGTGAGACCTATCTGGAGGGGGGCAAGATGCGGTTAGCGGTGGAGGTCCTTATGATCGGAGAGACATGGGGACAGGGTCAAAGGATGACACACTTGAGCAAGGAGTTGTTTCCTCCTTGGCGAGGCAGATGCTAGGATGACTCTTCTTCCTCGGAGGGACAACAATGCTGGTAGTTCAAGGGGTAGTGGTGCTCGTGGCCCCGTGGCTCTGACTGGGGCTGGCGCCTGGCCAGGTATGAGGGGCGCGTGCTCTGCCGCACTGTCGTATGATGGAGGAGCATCAAGTGGGATCTTGACGTCTGACATTGTGGACTGAGTATGTCAAAGGATGTGGAGACAATACAGCTGGGTTCGACGGGTGTGTGCCTTTGGGAGGAGTCATGAATTATATCAGGGTCCAAGCCGCGTATCACAATCCTTATCGCTTATCGTAAAATATACAATAAAGAGTAGGTGTTTTCCACCCCACTAAATAAAATGCAAGACACTCTACAGCAAACCCCAGCATCTCTATCAATCTGGAGATGATCTGAGTGGTGATGAGCAGGTATGCTTATGATTAAAATAATCATCAACGTGAGAATGAAAAGGTCAGCCGCAGACAGATTTAAGCAATTGTTTCCAGCCTTTGCCTTTGAATGTTGTAGATTTAGGTTAAACAAAAGTTACAAATGGTTAAAGTTGAAGGAAGTGTTCCAACTTGACTCAATCAAAATTGATTATTATTGTCATCCATCCAATCATAAGATACCCTCACACTGACGCATTACCCCGCATTCTTAGGCCGGCGCGATAAGCAGGTACGGCATCTGAAGGCATAGCATCCATAGAGTGTCATATTACTCCCTGCTTCGAGATCATGGGATAAGTTCACCCTTAAATCATTACTCGTTTCCACTAATCGTTTCTCGAATTGATAATCAATCTCTGAATGGTATAAGATGGATCATCTTCCTGATGAGATTGTCCTACAAATCTTATCCTGTCAGTGAAGCCTTTCGGCCGACCTCGCCCGAGTCAAACGATAGATGAATTATAGACTGACCATAACAGTCTTCGATGCAGCTGAACTTCTTATCTGTCAGCAAGTCTCACATCGTTTTCTTGGCCTCAGCAGAGATAACAGCATTTGGAAGCAGCACTGCTTCAATGCTTCCCGTGCCGAAACCCGGCGGAAGCGTCAGCACAGAGATGACGCTTCCAATGCTCAGTTAGATGCTCTCAGGACCGCCTTTGCCGGACTGACTGGCCAGTCTTCCTTGCCTGTTACAAGCCACTCTTCGGCCACGTCAAGAGCACGGGCTCTAGCGAATTGGGATCCTGCATATACTCACGAGAAGACTGATTATTATGAAGAGTATGTCCACAGACATGCCCCGATCACTGTAGGCTGGCTTCGTATGCCATCGCAGGAAACGGGCGGGAGTGCGGAGCCAAGTGAAGCTACTGGAGTTGGTCTATTGCAGGATCCGGCTTCTGGAACTGCTCGACACGTTGTGGCTCCCCTTGACAATGGCAGTGTGTGCATTTGGGATATCCAGGCTAGAGAGACAGGACGGCTACCTGCTCAAGGCCGTCTTATTGGACAAAGTGCAGCGGGCATTCTCTCTGGCACTGGATCTGGAGCAAGTCCACTGACTCTGAGTGATATACGGGCCATCATGACCGAAACAGGCACCGTAGAGTCTGTGAGCGTCGACAATTGGCAACGGCGGAGCTATTTCGCACAAAACAACACGTTGGTAGAGGTCGACCTCTCGACTCTTCAAGTTGTATCTCATGAGAAATTTCCTTTTCCAATCACGGCTCTGTCACCTGCTCACCAGCATAGCTTGGTCGTGGGCACCAACAACACACTCCACATACATGATCCACGGAATCACTCAAAATCCTCATTGGATCCATCTTTGACTGTAGAGGTTATTGGGGGTCCTACTGCTAGCCACGCCACACTGTCACAGCCTGGGCCCTTATCTATCCTGAACCGCATCCAAGACGAGTCAATCTGGGTGGCGGGCAGATTCACCCACTTACTGAATTATGACCGCCAATTCTTCCCAAGGCTATGCGGCACGATCCATTCGGGTGCTCGTATATCATGCATCACAACCTTGCCCTATCCCTTGAAGCCTCGTTCCATGGACCTTTTGCAGGATCCCTCGATATCCATAGCAGATGTCCAAGCTGCTAAGTCTGCTTTGGGAGGTACTCTTCTGGCAGCCGGTGAATACAAGGGCAAAGGCAGTCTTGAATACTACACCTTGCCTTTCCCGATGTCTAGGGATCGCGTGATACACAGCTACCAGAACCGGCAGACTGCTTCCTCTACCAAGCTGCTATCTGTAGCGTCTCATGGTCTCTCTATCGTTTTCAGTGACGGTGATGGTAATCTGAAATGGGTAGAGCGCGATGGTTCTACGCCGATCCGAAGCTATAACATCAACGGAGTGGTTGAAACGCCGTCGTTCAATCAGGCACAGAGCTCAGCGCAACTGATAAACGGACCCGATGAAGCCAGCCAAGGAGATATCGTCCAAAAGATGATTCCGCTACACTTTCCCCAAGGACCATCCTTGAATGGCGGAAGATATGACTGTAATCAGTCTGACTTGCTACTAAAGACTGGCGATGGAAGAATTGGCGTCTTGGGCTTCGGACATGAAAGCTTGTACTCGCGAGACGAGGTAGATGCTACTGTAGAGAGCACAGCGGAGAGGGCGAAACGGGACGCGGAGAGGTCATATCAAAACTCCATGGCTAGACTACTTCAAAGGCAAGCGGACGAGCTGAGATGGCTGAGGAATCACGGCATGGGCTAGATCGAACACAGATTTGTTGCACCAGTAGACTTTGAAAAGGACAATTAGTCAACCATGCACAACAGACCATGACCTACTTATGAGCATGAGGGTCACACGGGATCGAGCTTGGGGTGAACGAGTATATAGCCACTCACGACAATCACAATGACACAATCACTAGATCAAGAGATTGTGACCTGGAGTCCGCCAAGTCATACCCTGGCGGCTCGTACATCCGGTCTCAAGACGATGTGCTGTGTACATCTCATCGTTCCGCGCATGACATGTCTGCCGGCGGTGTTACAGGTGACAGAAAGCCGTTTGTGTAACGCCGATATCAAGCTCGCCACCACAAACCCCTGTGTGATGCAAGCCACGAACAAGTAGTACATTGCAAACGTCGATCCCACTATGGGACAGCACAGATGTTCTGGCACAGTAACAATACCCATCTTTTTGGGGAATCGCCGAGAACACAAGTTTTGGGCACCGTCATGGAACTTGACTGCGTTATACAGGCACAAGCAAGCAAAAGCCAAATTAGGACACGATATATCTGAACAGAGCAAGCATGCAAGCAAGCAAGGTCAAGTGCGCATTTGTGTCCGGAACCGGGCCCGTCTGTGGAGCATATTGTGATCAGGTCCACGAAACAGTCATGTAGTAGATGTGACAAACACAAAAATGTCTTGACGAGTTGCTCTCTTCCAGGATTCGAGAAAAGTGTTATGAAGGCATAAGAGCGCACTACTTGTCTCCCGTATTGCCCTTCACGCAGTACTCACTCCTCACAAGCCTCTCGTACCGTGTAATACAACGCATCTAGCTCCCCCCCCATCCCAACCACCACCCTTTTCCATCCCCCAGTTTCTCGCGCAAGACCACCCAGCAGTATGCATCCCACACCCCTCATCGCAATCTACACCATCTACGCCCTCTTGACCTCTACTATTCTCGGGGCAGTACTCCCCACGACTCACGATCCACGCGTCCTGCAACCCCAGTCTATCTCGGTCACGAGAAATGTAGCCCTAGCCGTGAAGATGGACGCCGCGGGCTCGGTCATGCATCTCTTCCGCAGGGACGCGTGCAGTTTCTGCCAGGTCTGCCTCGATGATGATTGTGGGGGGTGTATGAGCAATAACTGGTTAGTGCTTTCCTTCTTCTAATGGTGATTGCCTGCGTTGGAGAGAGGAAGGGGAGAGGAAGCGGGAAAGGAAGTACGTGGTAAGATCGTGGACTAGTTCAGAGACAGAGAGGGAAAGAAAGATGAAGTAAGGTATAACGCTGGCTAATGTGTTGTGTGTGTCGTAGTGATTGTGCGATCAATATCGATTGTCAAAACTGCGAGGAGGACGGGTCTGGCTACCCGGTTTGTTGAGCTTCGAGATGTGGAATGCTTCTTTTCGCAAGAAGGGTCTCTGGAGCGGTAAAAGGCTGGAGAGTAGGGGATCAAGGGCGGCTGGTGCTAACGGGGTTTTGAAGGAATCGGATGGGGAATTAGACTTTATGGGGGTTTGCAAGGGTGTGGGTTCTTTTCGTGTCTGCAATCTGCAAGGTGATGGTGTATGGGTTCTCCTGTTATGAGTGAAAGATCGCAAGGATGACTTTGTTCATCTAACCTATTGGGGTCCGCTTGAGATGTATGCGTATCATGGACTGTCGCAACCTGGGTATCAGGTGCCCATCTTTCCACCCATTCTCATCCACCTGCATGCATGCCGAATGACGTAGAATTGGGCGTGTGAGTATAAATACAACACTGGCGGCAAGCTAATAGGGAGATAGAATGGTGACAATGTATGTCTTTTGAGGAGGCCATTATTTATTGATAGTCATTTGTTTTCGTATGAAGGTGTATTTGATACTCCACCACTAATGGCTGGCTATGCATCAGTCATCTCTTTATCTTCATCTTCAGCTTTCAGATCTGGCTCGTCTTCGTCGCCACCTCCTCTCTTTCTCTTCTCGCCTACCATTACCGCAGTGTCCGCTACACCACCCTCGTTCCCTTCGACAATGAGAGGGTCACCTTCTTTCAGATCTGTGATACTGCTTGTAGGAACCGTCTGTTCGCCTTCTTCTGGAAGTGGCGAGGTGGATAGTGAAGTCTCCTTCTTTCCTGCCGCGGCCTCCATGTCCAAATATCCCCCTACTGCGGCGGTTTGTGGGCCAGTGTCCTCCATACCGATGACATCCGGGCCTCTTGCATGTGGGCGCTCCTCAGTAACGTCTTCAGTGGGCAGGTCTGTTCCATCCACGAGGGCCGAAGCTGTGTCTCTACCAACAGCGTTGGCCCCTCCACCTGAGAGAAGAGAATGACGGGGAGCCTCTTGACCGTTCGGGACGACTCCTGCTTCCTGTTCTTGACGGAGAAGTTCGCCTTGAGTGACGGCGCCTTGCGATCTCAGCTCTTGATCGTGCGCCAAGGCGGCTTCTTGACCGTCGCCGTCGCCAGTGACAGCCGAGGTGTGGGAGTGAGTCTGGAAAGGGTTCGAGGTTACGGAGACGGTCTCAACGCGACCAGCGCCATGAGGGCCGTCAATCGTCTCTTCATCTTCTGTCCTGAGCTCCTGACCTCCAGCAGCGTCTGCATTTGCTGCTGCAATCAAAGCCTCTTCCTCATGTCTCTTGATCCATGGAATCGGTGTGAGCAATGCGCCGCCCAAAGACTCGTCCGATCCTAAGCCCGCCCTTTCGCTGACTCCATTGGTGTTGTCTCCATTGGCGAGGAAGCCGATGGAGCCGCTGACCTGGAACTGAGGCAGGGGAAAGTCGGTGGTCGGCGATGTGACCGAGACTGCGCGGTCCAAGGCTGACAGGAAGGGCGGTAGATAGCGGTAATGTCTGCGTGGCTGGAGGACGAGTTCGGCGATGCGCTGGATTGTGTAGGGCGGACTTTGAGCGAATGAGTTGCGCAGAATGTTTGTGCATGATTGGTAAGAAGTGAAGAGATCCGGAGGGAGTGGAGATTCTTCCGAGGGCGGTGGTTCGGGCAGGGAGGCGCTTGGTGCAGCTGCACTGGACGAGGCGGCTGAGAAGGAAGGGACTGGTGGCCGGACTGGTGGCGCGTTCTCCTTGTTTGTCCCGGCAGAGACTTGTGAAAGCGGTGCTATTGCCTCGCCCGCGTCATCTGATTGTGAAGGGGTCGGCGGTAGGTCTGAGGACTGGGTGGTGGGTGGGGAAGCGGCTATGACTGCTGGATCGACGGGTGCTTGTACGGGTGGTGCTGGAGAGGGTACGTGCGGGAGGGGGAAGTCGTTGTGGACAATCTGATTGAGAGGGTCAGTCGGCCTGAACTGGACTGGACTGGATTGGATTGGACTGGACTGGATTGCCGCCTGGCCTGGTGGTCAAGGCGTGTCAAGTCCACGTACATTGTGTAGTTTCTGCAGCACATTTTCGAGCACGCGAGGCCATTCAGAACTGAAAGTCGCATTAGCTCTTGGTCAAGTCGCTACACAGTGAGGGAATGCTTCCGTACATGTCGATGGAGCCATCGCGTGCCGCTTGCTCGAGTATCTCCTCACTCGACCTCATCTCCGACATGTTGCTGCCCAACTGCTGCTAAGCTAACATGAAGTGGAAACCACAATGTGGTTGCGAATGACGTCCACGTCTGAGCGCCCGTGATGCGCGCGAGGGACAGGGACCGCAAAACACGACTCTTGGCAACACTTTGGCTGCCAAGCCCGTCTGTCACATGCGATATACCGTTACTTTAGCCCCCTCAAAGATATAATAGTCCCTTGTCCTTGGCTAAGATAGGTATATCTGCCACAAGGCATGAGGAGTAGATGCTCTGCTTCATGCCTGCCCGCCGCTCATTGCTAATGGAAATACACCTTGTGGACTGGATTGTCTGCTCTGAGCAGTGTCAAGTGTTGTATATTTCCACCAGAAAGAAGCCACCAATCTGTAACCACATTTCCCAAGTATTGACATGTCCGGCGCATCATATTTCAAGGAAAGGGAAGAATGCTAAGGCTTTTGATCGACCCTATATACGCCTCGCTGAAAGTAATCAAGTTTAAGAACTGCCCGTCTATTGAGTCTTGAAGAGCAAGATGGCACAGTGGCCAAGGTAAAAGTAGATGAAGTGCTTTGTCTCTGCGCCTTGTCATTAGCCATAGACACTTTTGTCATTCCACGCGTTGACCTTACCGTGGGTGACGAAACTGCCAAAGTTGCGGCCGACAATACAATGCCAGGTCGCCCCTTTTCTGTCATCGAACTGGTCAATCTCGTTAGTCTTTCACCTCTCACAGAGACGGGTATGCAGCATACTGTGCGCTTGATGTGGTGTGCAATATCCTGCGAATATGTCAGACAAAGATATCGCCAACAAGTCACTGATATTCTTTGCATACCTTTTCGATGTTGAACTTCTCCATTGCCTCCTGAGCTGTTATTGATATACTTAGTAAATGGCACTCCCCTGTCGATGTGAAAAGTAATATCCAACTTCATACACCCACAGCTGACAATGACACATCAAAGATGATCTTTCCCACGTATGAAATGAACAGGCAATTGCTCGCGTGTACTATCAAGGCAATGTTTTGAAGTAAAAGAATAATAAAAAAAGTAAACTTACCAACTTCGATGGCTTCTTGTTGCATGTCTTCGGTCTAGATGGTCCATGTATGAGCCCATGCTCTACAACACATACTCTATCCAGATTCATACCATGTCTGCCGACTTGACCTGAGCTGGAAAGGGGCAACGCTATCAGTATGGGGTTGTACAGGCTATCGAGTCATGCTTGCTCACCTTCCAGCTTCTCGGTCGTCTGAAGCCCGCCAGTTTGCATCTTGTCGTCGGCCATTGTTAGAATAGTCTTATCTCGGAGTCTTCGAGGTCTACAGAATGAACAGGGAAGGAAAGAGAGGGATTATGTTGGAAGTCCGTGTCATGTTGGGATGTCGCGTTAGCAGCGGTGGGCACGTGTCATGAATCGCCGCAGAGGCACCGTTCAAACTGATGCAAACTCCACTCACGAAATCTTGATGATGCGCCTACCAAGCCGTGTCTGATCTTTTTTTTCTGGCCCACCCACTTTTCCTTGCATAACATCAAAACACATCAACACGCACACGCGTCCGCTCTGCAATCATGGCCACAGAGGAGTCGTCGCGTATATTCGTGCGAGGTCTTCCTCCCACCATGGGTGAGGACGACTTCAAAAAGCACTTTGGCAAATTCGCCATTACAGACACCAGACTCTTTCCTCAGCGAAGAATAGGTTACGTTGGTTACAAGACTCCCGAGGATGCTGCCAAGGCGGTCAAGTACTTCAACAAGACTTTCATCCGCATGTCCAAGATTGCCGTCGAACTTGCAAGACCTGTATGTTGTTGACGCTGTCTTACCATGTTCACCATAGCAGCAACTAAACATCTGCCCAGATTGGAGAGGCACCCACACGCAAGCAATATCAACCATATGGGCAAAGCACCAGCTCGTTTGTCCCAACCGCCGCGAATGCCGCTCCTGTGTCCACTGAATCGTCTTCATCGTCCTCTCTCAAGAGAAAGCGTGGCTCACCTGAACCCATCACCCAGGACCCAAAGCTGCAAGAGTTCCTCAAAGCCATGAAGGCACCCTCGAAGCTTCGCGGACACGCTGGTGCTGATCCTGATGTCATGGAAGCCGTCAACAGGATCGAAGACCCCAAAATCAGCCTCCCTGAGGCCGATAGCGACTCCGAGTACGAGGCTGTCCCTAAAAAGTCCAAAGTCGCCGAAATTGATGCCTCGCCGCAACCGGTTGCACAAACACCGGCACCTCCAGCTGCAGCTATGGACGTCGATGAGTTGGTAGCATCTGGCGCGGCAGGGTCAGACGAGAAGCAAGACATCGCAGAGGATACCTCAGCCGGAGCCCCTACTGGCGTGACTGACGACGACTGGATGCGTTCACGAACAAGTAGACTCCTTGGAATCGTAGACGATGATGAGGAAGAAGAGCAATCTGGCATTGCACCTACGACCGCACCGCGGCCAATACAGCAAGACAAGGTCGACTCTGACTTTGAAGGCTTTGGAGACGACGAAGACACAAAAGCTGTCGCTCCGCCCGAGACCACACATGATGACGATGTCGAAACTACACTTCCGATGGACCAGATTGAGGAAAAGATCCGCCAAAGTCAACGATTATATCTCAGAAACCTTTCGTACAATGTCACCGAGGACGACCTCCGGAGCTCCTTTGAGAGCTTCGGCAATCTGGACGAGGTAAGCTATCACTCATTTCGGTTTTCACACACATCCCACCCGTTTCAAGGATGAAGATCCAGATAGGGACATCAGATGCTTTTTAAGCACATGGTGTGATTAGGATAGAGTATTTTAGTAGATGCCTCTCAAGTCTGAAAAGAAACAAATCAACCTCGCCTCTCCATTTCATTCGCATATGGAGCTCGCAGTTGCTGACTTATATCCCCAGGTTCACGTCGCAATGGATCCCAAGACAGGTTCTGCTAAAGGCTTTGCATACCTTCAGTTCACAGATGCACAAAGTGCTCTGGCTGCTATACGGAACATGGACGGAAAGGTTTTCCAGGGCCGTCTATTGCACATTCTACCTGCACAAGCAAAGCGCGAGACACAATTGGACGAGTTTACACTCTCCAAGCTCCCACTTAAGAAGCAACAAGAAATCAAGAAGAAGAGAGCAGCAGCTTCGTCGTCTTTCAACTGGAACGCGCTCTACATGAACGCTGATGCTGTCATGTCTTCCGTCGCAGACAGACTGGGCGTAGCCAAGTCTGAGCTTCTTGATCCTACATCGTCCGACGCAGCAGTCAAGCAAGCTCACGCCGAGACTCATGTCATCCAGGAGACCAAAAAATTCTTCAGGGATAACGGTGTCGACATGGATGCGTTCAAAAGATCATCACGTGGCGACACTGCCATTCTCGTCAAGAACTTTCCATATGATGCCAAGGCGACGGAGCTCAAAGAACTATTCGAGGAGCACGGAAAGCTGAAGAGATTCTTGATGCCGGCATCTGGCACAATTGCCATTGTCGAATTCGAACAAGCTCCTCAGGCTCGTGCTGCATTCGCATCCCTGGCCTACCGCAAGATCAAGGGCTCGGTGCTTTTCCTCGAGAAAGCTCCCAAGGACATCTTCACCGCCACCGCACCTGATTCGATCGACAGCACGAACTCTCGCCCGCAGGGCGGCATCGACGCCAAAGTGTCGACTGGTGATCTTATGGACAAGACCGTGGCGGATGACCTAACACCTGGCACCACTGCTACACTGTTCGTGCGCAACCTTAACTTCACAACAACATCAGATCGTCTCACAGAGATATTCCAACCACTTGCTGGTTTCTTGACTGCAAGAGTCAAGACCAAGACTGATCCCAAGAAACCTGGACAGGTCCTCAGTATGGGTTTCGGCTTTCTTGAGTTCCGCAATCAGCAACAGGCGCAAGCCGCACTACAAGTCATGGATGGCTATAGTCTTGATGGACACAAGCTCCAAATCCGTGCCTCGCATAGAGCAGCCGATGCTGCTGAAGAGCGTCGCAACCAAGACAAGGCAAAGAAGCTCGCCGCCAGAGGAACCAAGATTATCGTCAAGAACTTGCCTTTCGAGGCCACTAAGAAGGATATCCGGTCCCTTTTTGGTGCTTACGGCCAACTGCGCTCAGTTCGCGTACCCAAAAAGTTTGACAAAGGAGCACGTGGTTTTGCCTTTGCTGATTTCACAACCCCCAAAGAGGCTGAGAACGCAATGGATGCTCTCCGCGACACTCACTTGCTTGGCCGAAGACTCGTTCTCGACTTTGCTGCCGAAGAAACCGAAGATGCCGAAGCCGAGATCGAGAAGATGCAACAGAAAGCTGGCTCGCAACTCAACAAGGTTGCGTTGCAGAAACTTACTGGCGCAGGTCGCAAAAAGTTCAGAATCGGCGACGATCAGGACAACTTGACAGAAGATTGAGCTCGCTACCCGTTTTGACATGGGAGGCGCCACCTCCTCCCCTTGCTTCGCTCATCAGCTTTGGCTTCAAATGTTGCAAATTCAAGCCACCCCTTGGCTTTGCTCACCATCAAGCAGATCAACTCTTATTCAAACGTTCGCCACTGGCCAAAATATTGTTTGTGCCAACTGAAAAGGTTGGTGCCTAGCATGATACTTGAGCGCGTCATTTATCGCTGATGCAGAAGTCTTGCACGTTGATCGTATGTGTGCTTTCATTCCTTGACAGCTTGAAATGAGCCTACCATCGGACAAAGCCCTAATCTGGAACATTGGGGTGGCCTCTTTGGTGACTATCGTCGTAATGTAGGAAACCCTTGCAGCCCATGAGATTGGCATGACTGAAACCGAGTATCCATTGTCACTGCACGACCATCTTCATGTCTTGGCGCAAGGTCAGACCTGTAGCAATCGAAGTCCTCCCTACACAGGAGCTTCCCCGAGATTGGCTCTTGCGACTGGTGTATGGCAACGACAATCGAACTGGATTGGCGCCCTTGGAGACCAAATGACCCTGTATAAACAAAGTGAGACGCCTATGATCTGGCCATTCTTTGCATCGCATCTATAGATTCACTCTTTTTTTTTTCTGAATCTTAGTCATTCCTTCATATACCAATCGAGTCCAACTCTTTCACGTTCCTTGTCAACATTTCTCAGTCAGCTGGTTAAGTCCGAGTCTCATACCGCCTAAGCATTCTTAGCAAAACTTTCATTCTTCAAAGGTTGTATCTCAATCAAAATGGAAGTCTTTCAGCCTACTCCAATCCTTCCTTCCAACGCTCCACCTTGGGCCGACGATGGCGATGACCCCTCACACTTGCAAATATTGCAAGACCAGACTGGGTTCCGCCCATCACAACAATGTGCTTCAGTGTACACTGCCGATGATATAAGTGACCAAGAAGATCATGGCATGCCAAATGCAAACTATGGAGACTTGGATCCGAATCCCAGCCAAGCCAATATCGCATTCTATGGAGGCATTCCATCTCGAGCAAATCAGAAGATCTATAACGTCATCAAGAGGGCCAATGAGTATCGGGACAGTGTTTTGCGAAACCCTGGCAAACGAATTGAGAAGTCAGGGAATGGCGCCAAACAGGAGAGACAGCTGGAGGCGATGGCTAGACGTCTTGCTGCTCGATTCAGTCAGTGCGAAGGATATATCAAGTACCGTGCGCGTCAACCCAAGGAACAGCCCAAAGATGGAAAGGGCGAGAAGGACCAAAAATGGCCAGATCACATGGAGCATGCTTTCTTGCGAGGTGAGGGGTCATGATACATGCACTCTTGTCCAACATTAGAAAGTCCTGACTGTCAAGTAGCACTTGTACGGTGGCCGCCCGTTGGCCGAAAGAAGCACATCCCTCGTCCTGGTATGAAACAGATGGGAAGAAACGAACTCATCGCCGACTACATCCTTATGGCTACGGGGGTAGAGAGGACAAGAAAACAAGTCTCCAGCCACATTCAAGTCTTGAAGCCTTTCGTTCGAGGCGTGCCTGACAGTGAGTTTCAGCAAGCATCTTTCTGATATCGCCCGTATCCCTTATGACCGTGTCCCAGTCTTGCAATTTCTCTCCTCGAAAGATGATCCTCCAGCAAATCAGCAAGCAGCTTTATTTGCAAGCCGTCAAGCATCGATGTATCCCATAAGGTCCAATGCTCAATATGAAGTGCAAAGAAGGGGCCAGAAACTCAGGGATCTTTCTCAACTCCTCGATCTTGAGCTGGAAGAATTTCAGATGTACATGCGAACTCCTGCCTCAGTGGATCCTGCAGCAGAGGACCAACCGCTACAAACCCTGCACACATACACAACGTATCGTCAAAGCGTCGGCAGCCAAAAACAGGTCATTTATGTCAAGGACATACCACATTTGCTTCGATCATACCCTGAACTAGCACTTCTACGACCTGACCGCCTGCAGAGAGGCCGCTTTCTCGGGATAGAAGCATCACTAAGCTTACACGACGCCAGCCGAGTGATGCCAAACTCGCAGATTGAACTCGCCATTGCTTTTGCCTTCAGGGGTGCTGCGATGACCACACCACCGCAAATGAGATGCCGCACAAAGATCTATCGACATGGTGTGCAGGAAGATATCATCGACCCGGCCACAAACAAAAAGAGGCCTGCCGAGTATGATACTGTAAATGTGGAGCCTGTGACTGACAAGCTCGGTAACACAACAAGCTTGCAGTATGTCGTCATGAATTTCAGATCCACTTTTTGGGCTGGCATGTTTTGGAAATTGGCCCGATATCAGCAGAGTGCGAATGCTCTGGCCACGAGCCATGTTGAGGAGAATGAGACACTCGAAGGTCGCCAAACGCGTATCAACGCGCTAAGGGAGGGTGTAAAGAGATCGATCCGGGGCATCACCGCCGTGCAGGAGTTCGAGGCTTGCACAACTGTAGATGAAGAGGATCGCCAAATTGTTCTAACAGTTCACTGGTCATTCGACCAAGCCCGGGATGGGGAGGAAGGGAAGACGGTATGGCGGGATATCGTGATGCCATCTGGTGGGGATATTGATCAA
The DNA here is from genome assembly GCA_027943355.1 of Dothideomycetes sp. NU200. NCBI lineage: Eukaryota > Fungi > Ascomycota > Dothideomycetes > Dothideomycetes sp. NU200. The sequence goes on along the minus strand of BSCJ01000049.1, from coordinate 16,754 downwards.
CCCGCTATAGCCATCGCAGTGGAAAGGGCACATCAGTCGCCACAGATGGAGTTTGAGACCAAGATGGCCGATTATGATTTCAGCAACGCCAAAACGGACATATTCGAACCTTCCAATTTTAGAGGTCAGGGGCAGTACATTTCTGGTGTCGACACTTTCGATTTCGGCAAATCATTGGGAACCTTGTATCACCTAACTTCTACGAGTGCCCAAGAGCATAGTATGGGCTTATCGACTTTGCAGTCGCCAATAGCCTTCTCCAATACTGATGGTGGTGCTTCCAATCACAATTTCGGCAGCAATAGCAATGTCGGCGTCTGGAGTAATACTGGTGGTATTATCCCTTCGTCCACAATCCTAGGAACCAGTCACCACGATCTTGATGAGATTCATACTCAGCAGACACAACATCACCACGCCCCGTACCTGGCAAATGAGCTAGATTTCACAGGCAATTGCCATATAACCATGTCATACACGGATGAATCTCAGCCCACGCAAATGTCGACGACCAGCAGCCAAGCAGATCAGAGCTACAACTCTCAAGATCAGGTTTATGACTCGCAAGGGCTTGTTGGTGATATAGATTTTGGTGGACTGGATCAACCTACCGATCCTTTACTTCTTGGTTCGTACGACTCTAGTGTTGTGGGGAATGCTCCGTGGGATGCGATGCGCACGTTCAGTGATTCATTCTTCGACACCTCTGCCACAGGCACAGGCACTATAGTAGGAGCGACAGCACTACCCACTTTGCAGGAACATCATGAACAACTCAGTGGTGAGGCGGCCGTGAGCCGTGGCGCTCCGACGGCTCCCACAGCTCCTATGGTCGTAGGGCTGCCAACCGTGGGTATTGAAGATGAAGACCAGGAGGAGACCTCGAACCAGCAGCACAATCAATCGCATACTTTCCAGTTCCCTGACGAAATTGATCGGAGTTTCCAATCGCACATTTATCAGCCTCAGCCTCAACACTTCAACGTTTCGCTCCATGCTGATGATATCGACATAGATTCTCAGCATCACAATTTCGACTACGATCACTTTCATGAAAGTCGTGATGCTGAACAGTCTCAACCTCAAAGCCAACAACAGCATCAGTACGAACCGCATCATCAAGCATTTCCCGGTGCACCAAGCCACATACCCCCTGGCAACGTGAGCAGTGGCAGAGGCGTTGGTAGCGATGGTAGGATGGTGGACCTCGAGAGCCAGAATCTACACAAAAAGGAAAACAGCGTCATCTTAGACTGGGAGGCTTTACCACTGCGTCAAGAACCACAGCACCACCACCAGATGCACATGCAACAGCTACATCTGCAGGAACAGGACCAGAGTCAGAGCCACGTTCAGGACGATCACGAGCATAAGCATGAGGGAGGCCAGACTGTGCATCTTCAGACGCAGCAACCCGCGCTAGTAAACCCGGGTGGTGGCAACGACGACACTGAGATGAATTCATCTTCTTGGTTGTGATGACCTGACATCTTCCTTGCCTCTTCAGCATCACGAGCCATAGACCTTGCGGATTTCCACGCTTCATACCAAGTCCTTCACTCTCTCTTTTCCTTTCAATCACCCATTTCGCTTTCTGTAATACCATGATTCGGGACGCGGCAGTCTTGCCTTACTTCTTTTTGTCATCCTCGTTGGTATCCCGCCACTATTGGCTTGGTGTGCGTTGACTATCCTTTCCCTTTCCCTTTCTGCTTCTTACTAATCTTTCCTTTGTACCCACCTAATAATGACAGCCCGGTCGCGAAAAGGGCGAAAAACGGGCAAGGGCTGATGCCGAGACGGCGTTGTTGGGCTGATGATGGGATGGATGGACTTGAAAGCTTCTTGCTTCCTCTCTTTTTTAGTCTTTTCTCTTTTGTTACTCGGGTGGGTGATTATCGTCTTTTTGGATCGGGCATGGGAAATGGAAAAGGAGTTGGTGTTCATTACGTGCATGAGTTGATGTTCTCCTGGGTTGTTTGGGTTGCACTCGCTAGTATGAGCCATTCCTTCATGCCAGGTTGGTAGAGCTGGCAGAATTAATGAATCAAAACTTCGCTTGACACTTGTGCTCACTCTTCTTCCAGCACACGTTCATTCGCTTCACATGACCGCGTCTCCGTAAGCCAGGAGTAAGTAGGTGTAAATGCAGGGGGTGAATGAGACGATGGTATGCAGAATCTTTGATTCTCTTGTATATTCTTCATGTTCTATACTAGTTTTGAGTATTTAGTCTAAACAAGGATATGCCAAGACGACACAGATGTGGCAGCCTGTTCAAAGTGTATGGTGCACGACACATTCTCATAGTCTTGCTTTCTTACAAGACCGAAGAAGGTAGTCACTGCCCATCAGCCTTGGGCTGACTCAAGCCCAGCTTCTCAGCCTGCTCCTTGTGCTCATTCCAGTCCGGACGAGGGAGCTCAATGGCGTCCGTGACGCGGCCGTAGGTGATGCCGCCCAATCTAGCCATTGGACGAAGGACCTGTTTCGTACAAAGTCAGCCAACAAAGATCACAGAATTGTCAAAAAAGAAAAGTGGAAGCGGAGGAGTGGGGGATAAAACATACAGCAGGATCAACAATATTCCTCTCCTTGTTGATGGCGTCTTCTCTCGCCCAGAAGCGGACGCCCTCGAGGATAGCAAGCACATTTGTCTTTTTCCCAGGCGTGACGCGGCTCTCAAACTCCTTGGTCTCCATGAGTTTACACTCGACTGCGAAGACCGCCTCCTTGACTCTGCTCGCCTTGACCTGGGAGCAAGGCGCGGGCGTCAGACCAGTGAGGGCCCATTCGGACACACCGTAGGGCGCGTTGATGGAGGTGGCGTTTGCGGCCTCGATGAAGTGTTCGCTGACGATGTTGATGACGCACTCGCCGGTTTCCATCAGGTTGCGGAACGAGTCCTTGGCGTTGTGGGTGCCGCCGGCGTGGGAGACGATGAAGATGGGCGGGTCGTGGTTGACGACTTGGGTGTAGGAGTAAGGAGCGAGGTTTGAGCTGGAGCCGTCCTTTGAGGTGGTCGAGATGAAGCCGATGGGGCGGGGGATGATTGTCGAGATGAGGAGTTTGTAGTTGTAGACTGCGGGGCGGCCTTCTTCGTAGGGGTCGATCTCGATCTGGTTGTTGTTTCTGTAGTCAGTATGTTGATGTCTACTGTGTGGTGGAATGTTGTTCGTGGTAGCATGTCAACATACATGGTCGTGCTTCAGACACTCTCCACCGTCATTGGCTCCGTCGCCGAGCTTCCAGTCGGGCTTCCTTGTCTTGTGGTATGTCCATTCCTCAGTCTCATTCCAGTCTGGTCTGGACGCCTCGACAGACTTGAAGTCAGGGTGAGGGTTACGCTTGACACTCTTCTCGGCATCCAGAGCATGGTCGTTGGCCGTCGGGTCTTGCTTGCGTTGTTCCTTGTCGCTGCTCATCTTGGCAATGCTGTCTATCTGTATATGTCTAAAGCCTAGGTTTGTATGAAAGACAATGAAAAGAAGCAGACTGTCAATGTAATGACTTGCAATTCCAAAAATGTATCAAAGGCAATCTGGTCCAGTTCCATGCTTACGGATTTGGTTCCGCACCCCTCCAGTTGACAAACCGTCATGGTCCCGCTCTAGCCGAGGTCGGCTTTAGCTGCTTAAGCCCGTATGACGTACCATTTACACCTGCGCTTATTCGACCAAATTAATGTCAATTCAATGAGATGGTGGTCTTGTGGAAGTACAGTACGTCCCAGGCAATGAAGAGCCTTGATGCAGTCACTATTTGAGATAACACAACAATACATATGGACTGTTCTAGACTTTTGACCTGATATCTGAAGTAGATATGTACTGCTCTAGACACATGCAAAGATAGAATCTCCGGCTTCCACTATTGACTGCTCAACTAAGCTCTGTATAAGCTTACTACCGGTACACCATACATAGTACCTCCTCAGAAATACACGTCCAGCTAGTGTTTACGTAAAGATATCGAGGTAGTGTACAAAGTAGAGGGTCAAGATAGGGCATCAGCGGGGTGAAGGGATAGACAAGAAGAGAAGAAGGCGGGGTCGGTCTTATCTTGCATATCAGCACATACACCATTACAAGCTCTACCAAACAAACCAATATAGTATACAATATAGAAGAACCCTCCTATACAAGACAAGAAAGTCCCGAGCTTTCAGAATAATAGAACAGCATATCCCAAGCCCAACAATGCCAGATTACCAAACCTTCCCCCTAGGAGACTTCACCCTCCAAAATGGACAAGTCCTCCACGATGCTCACCTAGCGTACACCACCTTCGGCAACCCAGACCTCCCAGCGATCCTCTACCCAACATGGTACTCCGGCCTCCTCTCAGACAATCTCTGGCTCATCGGCCCCTCCAAGGCCCTGTCACCATCCACTTACTACATCATCATCCCCGCCCTCTTCGGAAACTCCCAATCCACCTCCCCATCCAACAGCCCCCAGCGTCCCTTCCCCCGTATCTCCTTCTACGATAACGTGCGCGCGCAACACCGTCTCCTCACTGAGGGTCTGGGGGTGCACAAATTAAAAGCAGTGATAGGCTGGAGCATGGGCGCCGGTCAAGCCTTCCAGTGGGCGGTGCAGTTCCCGGGGTTCATGGAGGGCGTGGTCCCCTTTTGCGGGAGCGCGCGCACGAGCCTGCATAATCGGGTTTTTCTGGAGGGTGTGAAGACTGCGCTTGTGGCCGCGAGGGCGTGGGTGTCTGGGGGTGTTTGCGCGGGGGAGAAGAAGGTCACCGGGGAGGAGACAGGGGATGGGGGAGGGTGGACAAAGGAGGAGAGAGAGACGGGGCTGAAGGCGCTGGGGAGGGTGTATGCGGGGTGGGGGTTTAGTCAGGCGTTTTATAGGGAGAGGTTGTACGAGAGTGTTTTGGGGTTCAAGGATTTGGAAAGGTTCGTCGGTTCTTTTCTTATTTTTATCTTGAAACTAGCGGGCTTGAAATGTGGTATAGCTGACTTTTGACTCGGAATTGGACAGCTTCATGGTTGATTTCTGGGAAGCTTGGGCGCTTTCGAAAGGTGAGTCCCTTTTCCCCCTCCCTACGCACTGGCGAGGTCTCGTGCAACCGGCTGCGTTTTGTTGCTGATGTCCCTTTCCATACAGATCCGGAGAACATGCTCACAATGCTGTACACATGGCAAGCGGGAGACGTCTCGAACCAAGAGCCTTATAACGGTGATTTCGAGGCTGCCATGAAGGGCATCAAGGCTAAAACTTTGGTCCTTCCCAGCAAGACTGACTTGTATTTCCCGTGAGTTGTCCATGCTTCATTGTAGAGTGAAAGAAGAGCAAGAAGTCTCCATTCTGACACCTGCCTAATAGTCCGGAAGACTCCGAGTACGAAGTGGCGTGTATGAATCCAGGCATAGGTGTTTGCGAAGCTTTCCCGTCCATCTGGGGTCATTGGGCTGGAGGTGAGCCATCCTTCTTAGTGCAGTCGCGTTGATGAGTCAGACTAATTCGTCTTCCTTCAGGACCCGGGCAGAGCACAGAAGACGTCAAGTGGCTTGATGAGAAGCTCAAAAAGTTCTTCGCAAAATTGGGCGATTGAGGTATCGCTTGCGCTTGCTCCTATACCTCTGTCTACCGGTTTATGAGAGGCGAGACAGAATACGTGCGACACGGCAATCTCTAGCAATTCAACGAAAAGATTGAGAATGTGTATACGCTTTGTATTTGTAAATACGCAAGATATTTACAATGGAGCGGAGGAGGAAAGGGTATCATAAGAAAATCATGATGGAGTAACGAAAGAGAGATTGTGCTCCATTTTTCGTATCAAAAACTCATTTGTATCATTGCTCGTCATCGTAATCGACACCGTCGAAGAGGTCGAGGAGGACTTGCAGCATAGGCGCGCACAGCTCTCCGGCCTCGTCTCCGGCATCTCCGCCAAACATTTGGACACGTCTGGCCATTAGAGGGTCATCGCACTCGCTGCAGATGGAGTCGGGAGATCCAGGTCTTTCGAACGAGAGCGTGTTGGTGGGTAGAAAGGACCATGAAGCGGAGGAGAAAGTGGTATTGTCTGTAGCATGGCCAATACTGCCTGATCTCCTACTAGGTCTGCTTCTGGTCCTCTTTCGGTTGTGGCGTTGACCCATGTTGATGGTGAGAGGAGATATAGAATGGGAGAAACAGTGAGAAAGAGAGAGGCGAAAAGGACCAGATAGAAGAAAGAGAGTAAGATGAATGTTGCATTTCAACATCTACTTACACCATACCTAGATATATATTCAATAATCACAAGTTAGGCTTCAACGTGGCGAAACCCGATCTCGGAGTTGCGTGACTCCAATCTGCCTGTGTCACTCCCTATTTTTCTACACTTTATGACTGGCACAAGAATGCACTGGAAGATGCGGCGTGAGAGCAGCGGCGTGGTGTGACTCATTCGGGCAGCCTCGGGAAAATGCTGGAATGCTCCGCCAAGCATTAGCGTGACTCGGTCTCATGACCCGGCTGAAACCGGCCTTTGTGGCTCAGTTTGTCTGTGCGCTGTACCTGAACGCTGGGCCCTGGTTCTAGGTTGCCGGCTGCTGTCGTTGCCGCAAGGCATCGCTCGTGTTCGTAAGAGGGTTTATTACATATGGTGATGTACAGAGACAATAGCACTTAGGCTTCAGCAAGCATTACGACCCCATGGCAAGCATACTGTTGCGCTAGACTTCGGTATCTTCGGATGTGTGTACGTCCTTGCTCTTTAGCACAAGACATGTTGCTAGAGTATCATCAATGTGATATACACCCACTCTATGTTTTGTGTTCAGAGTCTATATAACTAGTCGTCGAGAAAAGAGTCAATTCATCCAAGTAGCATTTGATCCAATATTGCCAATATCAATGCGTCTAGAAATGCTTCCAAGTATGATTCATCTGAGCAATCCCTCTTGCCCATCGTCGTCACCAGCCTCAGAAGCAGCACTGGCTTCACTCAAACTAGGAGTTTCATCCTTCTGCTTGCCTTTACCTCTCATGCTGCCGCCAAACACGTTGCTCCAGCTCCGTGCCATCCCACTTCTATCACTTCGTCTGCTACTCACAGTTCCCCCTGCTTCATCTTTGGTAATGCTATCAAAACTACTGGCCATTCCCTCGGCCTCGTTTTCATCAAGCAGTATCTGACTCTGACCTTGTCTGCTCTTCTTGTCTCCACGGCTGAACACCGGAAGCCCAAATTTGCCACTTGACGACTTTCGTGTCAGCTTGGCCATGAATGACTCTTTGTTGCTACCCGAGCCGAGAGAAGGAGTCATAGCCTCGGAGGGTGTGTATGACACAGATCGATCAAGACTGTTACGCGCGGAAGTATCGTTGAGACTACTCTCGGCCGTCGTGACTGAGTGAGCATCCCGAGACTGACGGCTCATAGGTGGAGAGTTCAGATCGTAATCCTCACTGTGATGGACATCCGAAGGCGAGCCGAATAGCATAGGCTGCGAGGCTGGCGCGACAGGAGTAGAAGCATCCATGTCCTTCTTCTTCTCAGCGTCATCTTTCCGTGCTCGTTTCTCGCTGCGAGAAAATAGTGATTTGAAGTCCTTTGCTGCCGGGTTCAGTCTTGGTGATGCTGGACGGGGGGCTGGTTTTGTGCCAATAGGCGCGAGTTGGCGGCCTTGTAAGCCGTCATCGGATTCGGAGTCGCCATCTGCAGAGTCTTCGAGTATGTAGTCTGGGATTGCGCTCGAGGCACCGTGTTGAACCGATGGGCGCCGGGATTGGTGGCGTGAGCCCCAAGCAAGATTACTAGAGCCTATATTTGAGGGTGGAGCAGCCCAATCTGCACTGAGCGGACTGCTTCGTTGTCCAAAAGGCTCAAGTGATGAGGGCCAGAGACCCCATCCAGTAGAATCACCAGACGGTCGGGGTAGTTCGGTTGAGTGAGTAGAGCCTGGTCGTGGAGAAGAAGGCCTGTTTTCAGTGCCAAGAATTGCGCCCCAGCCATCAGTTTTGGAACTGAACATGTTGAAGGGACGTCTGCGAGTAGCTACGCGCTTTTGCGCTGGCAAAGGTTCTGCTCCAGTGCCCTTGCTCTGAGCGGAACCCCTGCTGAGCATACCTCCGAAGAAATTGCCTGAATGACTGCTATTTCGACGACGTCCAAGTGAACCTTCGGCGTCGTCCTCTCCATCTTCTGACTGACGTGGCATCGATTGGCTCTGAGACTTTGTAAGGCTACCAAAAGAAGGTCCATCTTCTGATACTGTCTTTCCTCGCTGACGGTTCAATTTGTCCAGACCGAGTATTTGGGTAAATCGACTTCCACTATGCATCATGCTACCGCTCGCTGCTCTATTGGACCTGTTCGATCGTATGGAGCGTCTATCTGCGTCCATGGGATTCTCTGGTGAGTTAAAGAGCAGGTTGCTCGCACTAGCGCGAGGGCTAGCAAAGAGGCTGGGAGAATGGCTACCGATGGAGCCAGGACTTGTTGGATCAGTATTGTGTCTGTAGGCACCAAGACCGGGAAGAGCTCCCAATCCGGGTAAAGCACCGAGACCCGGGATTAGTTGCGTCGAGTGTTGGCGGCCGTCAGAGTCTCCATCGCTGCTTTCTCTGCTTTTGATCTGCGCCGCAGGGCCGAGACTGATGGTATTACGGGGCTCTTCTTCGTCTGCGATACTAAGCAGATCAGCCGGTAGCAGTTCAGCTCCAGCACCAGGACTCATGGGAGCTCCACCAGTCAACTTCTCGATGTCGGCTTCTGACAGGTGCATTCCATTGATCGGTCGGTCCAGAGTCATTCCATTGTTGATGTTGAAGAAAGGAGATGCAGTACTGGTAAAGGTAGGTGATATAGAAGTCATGCCGTTGGCAAATGAAGGACCAGACGTGACGGGAAAAGGAGTAGCCGACTGCTGATTGTTTGTGATAGGGCCACTTGGAGGTCGCATGTTGTGACGCTGGCTGTTTGCACGGGAAATTGGTTGCTCAAAGAGCGGCACGGCAGAGGCCATTTGAGCGAGTTCAGCGTGTCTTTGCTTTGCAGCAGCCAGATTTGCTGTAGCGTCGTAGCAGATTCGTCTGGCATTCTCCATGGCTTGGGAAGCTGCCACATATTGCTCCTCCATGGCTCGGAGTCTTTCATGCCAGTAGCGATCTTCCTCAAAGTCCTGGGCTGCGAGAGCTTCATTGTGCTCGTTAGGCTCGGCATTACTGGGAGAATCCGTGGCCTCTCTTTCAAGCTGCTTGATGTGACTTCCAACTTCGCGGTTCTCATCCTCGATCGCCTTCAAGGCGTGGAGCTCTTGATTCTGCTTGTCGTGAAGAGCAAGTTTTTCTGCTTCGGCTTCTACCAGTAGCGAGGCTTTCTCGTCGTGCATACGGGTGATTTCAACTTGCATCTCAGTGATTTCCGAAGCCCATCTGATGGCATCGTCCTTGAGCTTCTGCCTTTCGTTGACCTTTTGCTGGAGTGCCTTCTCTTGTGCGTTCTTCTTGTTCTGAGCAGTTTGGTTGCTGCGTTCCAGAATATTGACTTGTTTCCTGAGGTCGCGGCTGGTGTCTTCCTTTTCTCGGAGATCGGCACGCAGCTCATCTCTTTCCTTTACCAAGGCTGCTCTGGCAAGATTGGCCTCGTGATCATCTTCCTGAACCTGGCGGTCGATTTCAACAGTCTCGCGACCAATCTCATCCAGCTTCTCGGTCAAAGCATGTTGGCTTTCGGCGGCTTCCTCCTCGTGATCATCCTCGTATCCGAGATGCTGGGTATCAATGCCCAAGATTGCTGGGGAGACGCGACGAGCGATCAGACTTCTTTTGGGTTGGCCAGGACCGCTGCTCGGCTCTCGGATCATGGGGGGAGGGGTCGGTGGGGCGGCAGAGGCATCGAGAGATGGCTTGACAGGTCGCACAGTGGGTGGCCCAGTAGGAGAATCCGAGTTCGGCGGGGCAGCATGGAAGAAGTCTTGCGAGGCGGCAGGCTTGGTATAGACACGAATGGCATCGCTGGCAGCTCTGAAATCGACCGAATTGACGGTGATGACACGTATGATATAGAGTTGCTCAGGGCGGAGATTGGCTATAACTATAGAGGTATCGGCGTGGGAGACTTCTCCGACGATAGCGCCGTTGACTTGGATATCATATCTATGGGTGGTCTTGCGATCGTCGGTGGCTTTCCAGTGTAGTACAAGACCGTCAGCTTTGACGCCAGCAAGATCGACTTGCGGACCAGTGGGGATCTCGAAGCCGAGAAGGCCAACAAGCTCTTCGAGAGGCTTGTTAAGAACAAGGTAGGCGCGGTAGATGAGCCTGTGGCACATGTCAGCGGAGACAAAGCATGGGCAGCAGAGACAAAGCCTGAGCGGCAAAGACAGGATCAGGGTATGCTTGTATACATACCAGACGAGTGCAGCGCCGACGCAGAGGGTGTTGAAGAAGGAGGTGGCTAGGAAGGAGAAGCTGTCCAGCAGCATCAGCAGTCTCATGGTGGACATGGCAGTGGTCGTCGAGGCAGAATGAGCTGCTACATTGGCGGACCAGACGGCCGAGGTACGCAAGATGCTGCGATTGTCGGCTTCCATGCTCCTGCGCCGGAGTGATACATGCGTGAGGCTGGACTAATTGGCGGACACACTCGTATTGTGGAGTTGATCAACGCCGGTCACAGGTACAGCACAGCAGGGGAAACATGGAAGAAGGCGCTTCGTAGGGCTGTAATTATGCAGGACTTGGCATTTAAGCGTTTCTTTTTACCTCTTCCATTGTGGGGTTAAAGTATGCAAGCGCGGTTACGGCGTTCATCCGGTCCCTACAAGCATTTACCGAGTCCATGCGTTTGTACTTGCGACCAGGTACAAGTACATGACAGTCTGTAGCCATTCCCGATGAGGCCTACAAAGCCCCAATGCATCCTGTTGGGTTATGACGGATCAAGGCATGATGGGGTCTATACTGCCCTCAACACAATCTATTCAACATGAACGTATACATAAGGCGACAATATACCGCTTTGTATTGGACAACGGTTCGTTAGTCTGTATCTGATATTCCAGAAACATGACTCGCTCGCAGTTACACCCACAATTCCGCGCGTGACGTTGACCTCCGCATGCGCTTTACGCTTTACCTTGGTTTAGCCACCACTCTTTGCCTTTGATGACCGCCTCACCACTTCACATGCTTTTTCTCCGTCATCTTCACCTTCACCCCGTCTGGCCCTTGGATGCTTGTCTCTAGCAATGAAACCGCCGTGATCCATCTTGAAACATCGTCTCTGCCCGCATCAGCTTTCCGCGTCAGCCTAGAGGCCGAGCATAGCCAGCTCCCCACAGCTCGCCAACTTGCCAGGCACACAGCTACCGCGCAATGCAGTACGTCCGCTCACTATCCGGATCTGTCTCCAAGACATGGAACTCGATCAATCCTGCCACACTTAGCGGTGCCATCGATGTCATTGTCGTCGAGCAAGAGGATGGCTCCTTGGCCTGCTCGCCTTTCCATGTGCGCTTCGGCAAGTTTTCCTTGCTCCGCCCATACGAGAAGAAGGTCGAGTTCAAAGTCAACGATGAACGTCGCGACTTTCCTATGAAGCTCGGCGAGGGCGGAGAGGCTTTCTTCGTCTTTGAGACTTCGTCCAGTGTGCCCGAGGCCTTGCAGACCTCTCCCCTCGTCTCGCCTGCCACCAGTCCTCAGGTCGAACCTACTCCCCTGCCCACTTCTCTCGCCGAACCTCCAGCCTTTGAGCTAGAGCCGCATTCCGATACTGATGCTCTGTCCACTCCTGCTGGTCCTGCCAGACCGCATAGTAAATCTCTTGGTGGCATCAACAGCTCTCTAGATGACCGCCGGGCCCAGAGTGACTTGGGTACAGTGCAGCCTAGCCCTCAATCCATTCTTTCACCATACTAATCGCAATCACAAATAGGTCGCTTGACTCCTCCTCCCAGCTCCTTTGACGATCATCCCGCCGGCTCCGCCTCTGATGGCTGGCCTACTCATCCCCTACCAACTCGCCTCGGACGAGCGGCCACTGATGATGCCGTTCCCGTCGCCAAAGCTGCCATCGAGCAGTCGGTACTAGCTAGCGAGCCCTTTCCCGTCGTCGAGCCTGCAACATCCACACGCCCTGCAGCCCTCTCGAGGACTGATCGGTCTGCCAGTCCACCGCCTATCGGACCCGAAGATGCCTTGACCCGGGCCATCAATCTTTCCAAGCGTCTCTGGGGATCCAACATAGCCTCCCAGATAACCGAGAAAGGAGACATCATGTTAGACATGACTGGGTACAAGAGTAGCGAGGACGAGGCCTTGCGCGCAGAGGTCGTCGCCCGCAAGATCCTCAGTGAAGAACTCGAAGGCAATTACGACATTGGCGCGTTGATTGGAGCAGATGAAAATGGCAATCTATGGATCTACAGCAGCGAAGAGGCACGAGACAAGGCGAACCGTAAGGCCGCCCGCGCCATGGGTAGCTTACAACCAACAGCTTTTGCTTCCACTGATGCCTTGTCCGATCCTGGTTATGCCAGCGACGATGCTCGTAGTCAAGCGAGTGCTCCCTACATCAGCACTCATACTCGGAGCGACTCTGACAGTGCACTTGGCCTGTCCTCGCCCACTACCTCGGAACCGGCTGCAGGCGATCCTAATCGCAACTATGCCAAAACACTCCGTTTGACTAGTGAGCAACTGGAGTCTTTGAACCTCAAGCCTGGCGCCAACACGATGAGCTTTAGCGTCAATCGCGCCACTTGCACAGCCTCCATATACCGCTGGAAGTACGATGTGCCCATTGTCATTTCCGACATTGACGGCACCATTACAAAGTCGGACGCTCTCGGCCATGTTTTGAACATGATCGGCCGTGATTGGACTCACCTTGGTGTTGCCAAGCTCTATACCGAGATTGCTGCAAATGGCTATAATCTTCTATACCTGACCTCTCGATCCACCGGTCAGGCCGACACGACACGAGGATATCTCGCTGGAGTTGTTCAAGATGGTGGCTACCGCTTACCAAAAGGACCCGTCATCATGAGTCCCGACCGGACTATAGCGGCTCTGAGACGAGAAGTCTATCTTCGGAAGCCGGAGGTGTTCAAGATGGCTTGTCTTCGCGATATCATGGCTCTCTTTACAGGAAGCGAAGGCCGAAATAATGCTGCACATGCTGGACCAACCATGTCCACGCAAAGCCCTAATGGTATCGTAGGAGGCAGTCGTGGAAGGGGTGGTTCGCCTTTCTATGCCGGATTCGGAAACCGCCTGACAGATGCCCTTTCGTACCGTTCGGTCAACATACCGAGCACACGGATCTTCACAATCAACTCCAATGCCGAGGTGTCTCTGGATCTGCTCACTCTTAACAAGTTCAAGACTGGGTATGTCAGTATGCGCGAGATCGTCGATCACTACTTCCCACCAGTCGGCCTGTTGGTCAAGGGTGGTGGCGAAGAGTTTACAGACTTCAACTACTGGCGAGAGAAAACGCTAGATCTCGATGACTTTTCCGGATCCGAAAGTGACTCGGATGATGAAGTAGACTATGCACGTAGAGGAGGCAACAGACAGTCGGCCATTTTCAGCGAGGATGAAGGCGATGCAATGGGCGACAGCTATCTCTCTGAAGTGAGAACGCATGACAGTGAGATGGACCCGATGGAACAATCCATCATGGAGTCGGTCGAAGATCCCGGAGACTACAATGAAGAGGAAGAAGGTGACGATGAAGACGAAGAGGACGAGGGTGACGACAGCGAGGACGAGGAAGAAGAGGCACTCAGTCAAGTCGTCAGTCCTCAGATCCGCGAAGAGAGCATTGTTCGGACTTCTCCTCGAAGCGACAGACAGACGACGCCAAGGAGATGATAAGTCGGAACACAAATACATGACTCCACTACAGCATTTTTACTGTTTTCACAGCATGGCGCATCGGGGTTGATATTCGATGATAGAGTGCAGTGTTTGGAAAGGGATTTGCATTTGCTTCATATGGATGCATCAGAATGGTTCGAATAATCGTGGCATAGCGTATGAGTGGTATGAAGTCTTTCAACAAAGTAGGCGAATATTAGTCGTCTGCACCGGAATATACATTGTTTATATCTGTCGCCAGTCTTGCCGTCTGTTTGACATAATGTTTCAAGCGATGTCACAACCATGGTGTTCTTTGGCGACTGCCCGTCGAATGGTGCTTGTTTGGGTGCGGATACTCTATAAGAGTGTGAGAGGAGGTGAAGGGTCCTCTCGGCCCCGCAAACGTTGGACCCCGAACCTAGCAATAAAATAATATCAGGCCCCAAATTTCTCCGCCAGCAGACTCTCTACTCATCAACCCATATCACACCTTTGTCTTTCCCTTTCTTTTCTCTGGTATATCCCTCTTCACGCCTCTCTCTCCCGCCTACAACCTCCAAACAACAAGCAGCCAAAGCCACGACCGAAGAAAAAAAAAGGATGGATGCCCAAGCCTACCTCCTCCGCCACGGCTGGCGCGGCACCGGCCACTCCCTCGATACCAACAACACGGGTCTCAAGAAACCCCTTCTCGTCAGCAAAAAAATCGACGTCTTGGGCATTGGCATCAACAAACACGACGTCGTCGCCGATCAATGGTGGATGAAGGCTTTCGACAGCAGTCTCAAGGATTTCGGAACCGGCAAGCAGAGTCTGCTGGGTAACGTCAAGGAACACGGCATCAAGCGCGGAGGGCTCTATGGGCGGTTTGTGCAGGGGGAGGGTGTGCCGGGGACCTACGGGAGGAAGATTATGGAGGATGATGTGGGAAGGGTTGTTGTAGCTGGGGTTGAGAGCAAGAAACGCAAGGCTGATGATGAGGAGGGTGCGGTAGTGGAGAAGAAGAAGAAGAGCAAGAAGGACAAAAAGGCAAAGAAGAGTGGTGCATTGGAGGATAGTGCGGCTAGCACGCCTGCGGTCACAGATACGGAAGGCGGCAGCAAGAAGAAGAGCAAGAAGAGCAAAGAGGCAAAGACGCTCGAGGGACTCGATGCTGATAAGCGGAAAGAGTACGAGGAGAGAGCCAAGGAAAAGGGCTTGAGTCTTGAGGAATACTTTGTCAAGAGACTGGCTAAGAATGCTGCTGCTCGTAAAGGATGAGGTATTCAGGACAACACTGCGACCTTGATAAGAAAACCATACGCAGATCAGAGCCGGTGGGACTTTTCCTGGGGACATGAGCAGAATGGCCTCCATCCCGCCTTTCCAGCTTCGATGGCAAAACATCGCCCTTCAGCTCGCCTACGCCAGGCGACTACGGAGGCAGAGTGGCTTCCCTTTGGTGGAAGCCTAAAAGCTGCTATCTGCCCTAGCATCCGATCATGATTGGGTCAACAGGAAGGCCCACCTGGAACCATTCATCGAACTGAATGTCTGCCTGCCTAGGATGATTCAGAGATCTCCAGATCCAATCTCCGTCTCTTCATCCGCCCACAAACCTCCAGCCGAGTTTCTCGCCCGACACCTCTGCCAGCTGCATACAGATCAAAAACTGGCCAGAGCAACCTTTGTCGCAAAGAGCCGACAAGTCTAGGTCGGCGAACGCTGCTGATGAGCTGGAGACGTTAGTTTCACGTCAGATATACTCTATTCTCACACACAAAGGCCCTGAAGAAGGAAAGAAAGCGAGGGATTGTCCAAATTGTGCAAACCGGGAGCAAAGCAAAGATACCATCTTGATACCCAATAGATTGTCTTTACTTTTT
This sequence comes from Dothideomycetes sp. NU200, assembly GCA_027943355.1. Lineage (NCBI taxonomy): Eukaryota > Fungi > Ascomycota > Dothideomycetes > Dothideomycetes sp. NU200. The sequence goes on along the minus strand of BSCJ01000049.1, from coordinate 1,072 downwards.
CACCTGACCTATAATACGACCGCTACCAAAATCAACACATCATACATCATTCCCGAGATCCGCCTATTTTTCCTCTTTCATTCCCAAATCCGATTCTTGCTTCTACAAGCATGATGAAACATGCTGAAACCATCGCATCGACCACAAAGAGGAAGATGAGATGATAAATATGCTACTAACAGTATCCCCTCGATTTGGAAATTGGTCAAGATGGGACGCTCCCCGTGAATATGGTATATACAACAAAGCAAGCCCTTCAAGAACAGACAAAATGAACAAAAATGAACAAAACTTCCTCGCCTTGTCTTTGGGGGAAACCATCGAGTGAACAGAGACATACATATAGTTTTTGTCCCACTCCGCGCAGCGCAGACGGGGTCCCGGTGTCCGCTCCTTTCCTCGTCCTCCTTCTCTACTTTGCTCTTTCTCATAGTAGTCTTCGTACCATTTCGGACCTTCCTCGAAACCTGTCATCAACTCTACTTCTGGTTATATTGTCCTCTGCCAGCAACTTTCCTCTTGCCCTCCCACCAGCGACACATGATCCTTCTCCTCGCTCCCTCCACCAACGGGAGACGTGACTCGGCTGCTGACGAAGAACGAGAACTCAACCGGGCTCATAGATCATCGACATCAACATCGATAGCGTCCGGGTTCGCCTGCACCCCAACACCACCGTTCTCACTCTGAATCCTGTTCCCGCCTTCTGGGCCTGAACTCGCCGCCACGAAACCAGCCGGTGCGCGTGCCTGTCGCTCGAGCGCCGCCATGGCGTCTGCTTTCTCCTGCGTGGCGTCGTTGAGATCACCATTGACGTCGCCGTCTGCGGTGGGAGGCTGCTGACTACGTGCAATAGCTTGGGACGCGATAAAGGATACGTCGGTGCTGTGAAATCATTAGCATTCTGTTTCCAATGACGCAGGAAGGATGGAAAACAAGGGAAGGGGCAAAGAAGGGAAAAAAAAAGAGGGGGGGGGGGGGGGGGGGGGGGGGACATACTTGTACTGCGCCTGCACACACCGCTTGATCCTAAACATATCCTTGAACGTAACCTCGTTACCATGCTGCACCA
>BSCJ01000048.1:0-81822 GCA_027943355.1 Dothideomycetes sp. NU200 | reverse complement strand
TGCAACTCCTGCCGGCGCAAGCGATTGTTTGCATTTCACAACCACGGTTTTTTTGGTTATCATGCGTGAAGTTGTTAGCCCCCCCCCCCCCCCCCCCCATGCTGCCCACAACACCACACTACCAACTTTCAGCTTATTGCAGCGAGAGAATCAAATTGCCTTACGCTACCATTCCTCGACAAGGATGCAACGAAGACTCATTGTGATGACAACCGTTGACGACTTGAGAGGTCTCTCTTTTGTCGTGCGCAACTTGCTGACTTTCTGCTTCACAGGCTTCACCTGCCGAAGTTGCTCCACTTGATCTCAGTCCTCGGTATCACAGAAGACAGGCGCGCATCAAATACGAGGCTATTATTCGCGAGCGTAACAAAAAGGCCAAAGAAAGACTAACCTCGCAACACCTACCCCAACTTAATGCCGCCCCTGCCAATATCGCTACCAATGCTGCTGGCTCTGCCGGTATTGCGCCATCGGCTCCCATGCAAGCTCACCACAAAGTCATTCAAGTGTCTTCGCCAGTCGAGGAATCCCCTCTGGCCTTTTGGGCACCGAGAAAGCACAAGGAAGGCCACATCGGCAGCTCTCATTCGCCCCCAGCCACGTCTTCCGGACCTTTCATTCTTGATGATACTGACTCTGACTCCGGACATCACTCCAACTATTCGCATAGCCCCGCATTCAAGGAAAAAGTCACGCGCAAGGGCAAAGAGCCTATTCGAGCCAATCGATCGTCCGAAGATAGGCTATCTGCATTGCCATCCTTCACCGAGAGTCGCGTTACCACTCTGCCCAGTCCTCGCTCCAGACGCAATTCGGAAAACGACCAGATCGACTTGGACCGACAGCTTGCTCTAGAATCTAATCAGGCTTCTGCACGTTTGGTACGTCAATTGTTTGAGTCTGGGTCCGACAAGGACGAGCTGAGCCCGAATGGAGGTCAGCGAGCGAGTGAACACTCGTGGCCAACAAAGAGGTCTGCGGTTGAGCCAACTATCGAGCAAGTTCCCATGACTAAAGCGAGGAAGAATTCTGCTGTCGCGAGTGTCAGTAACGGGGAGGGACGCAGCACGAATGTCAGATCGAGCTCCTCGTCGACTGCTGAGCCTCCCCAGTCACGTCCCAAAACGAAGAGAATTGAAACTCCTGATGATGGAGGGCCTGATTTGAGCGATCCTAGTGAGCCCAAATGGTACAAGAACACAGCCGTCCCAAATACCAGAGGCAAAGGGCTTAGCTATCCTTCCACAGTGGACGGAACATTCGGCTCAATCAAACCAGCTGCTATGAGGTGCGAGGACGCAGCTAAACAGGGACTCCCTCTACCTTCGGAAGAGCTTGGCAAGATACTCAATGCTATTCACGCTGCATTCTTTGTCCCCTTCAAGGACGAAAAGACTGCTCGGGCTGCCATTCGTAAGAATCGTATGCTCCATGAAGACGGAGGACTCTTGCGCCTCTTCTACTCGAGACACCAGACCCAGCTCCCGTCATATCCATACTATCTCATTGCAGATGCAAAGGAGCTCTACACCAAGTGGTGGCAGGGGACCTTTGAGACTAGCCTGTACCGTGGTATCAGTGTCGGCAAGGTGGCAAATGCGAAGCTGAATCGCGAAAGTCAAGCCAACAGACTAGAGCCCAATTGGCCAGGGCGTCGCACAGGGAAGTTTCATGGGAACGGTGCCTTGCTCAATGGGCAGTGGTGGCCTCACCAGCTCTGCGCTGTGCGCGACGGTGCTCACAACAGCGCCATGGCTGGCATTGCAGGCGGTGTAGGGGAAGGGGCGTGGTCTGTCATTGTGGCGGGCGACCCAAAGTACCCAGATATCGACGAGGGTGAGGAATTGTGGTACTGTGGCACCGAAGGCAACAGCGCTGCCGAACCAACAGCCGCGACGCAGCGTATGCTCGAAAGCGCGGCCAATGGTCTAGAGGTGCGTGTCATACGGTCTGAGAAGTGCAAGAACCCTCTCTACCGTCCTGAGAAAGGATACAGATATGATGGGCTGTATACGGTCGTCGGCGGTGAACTACTGGACAAGATGAAGTCTCACTATCGATTCCATCTTCGACGAGTGCCCGGGCAGGATCCCATCAGGTATGAGGGTCCCGGAAAGAGACCCACGAGGAAGGAATTGGAGGCGTTTGATCATGCAAAGGCGGAGCGGAAGTATCTTGTCTGATGGGTGACAGTATTCCTCTCACAGGCGTGCTTTGTGGTCAATGGGTGGGCGGGCAGGGATAATGAAGGATGGTACGGTCCTTTTTTCTACTGAATGATGATGGATGATACAGTCTTTACGCCTACAGGCCTATGATGGAGACTTCTTTCCTTCTCCATCTCGGTAATTGGCCCATCTATGAATGCAGACACCAAATTCATTCCTTTACTACAAGTACAATGAGTACGGCCTTGTGTCATGTCGTAGAGGATATCATGCGCAATGAAGAAATAACTCAATCTGCGTTGTGGAAGCCATGATAGTCGGCCAGAGAAATAAAGCAAAAACGCCTGTTCTTGCCCATGGGTATCATATCCGGACTTCCTTTCCCCTTACGCCATTTTCCTTTTGTTGATAAAACACCATAAGACAGCACAACTCCCATCCGCATTGCTACCATGACAGTAGCTACATACTTCTCCAGCCAGCGAGCCATGTGAAGGCCAGCTGTGTAGCCATATAGCCAGCAGCATGACACTCCGATTGCAGACTCACTACGTGACCCACATCTCCCTCTCACAGTCCCAGCCGATGAGGGTCGGTTCGATATGTAGCATAGCCAGCATGGTCTCCATGCCAAACTCTTGCTCCTCCTTTTCTTCCTCTTCCTCTTTTTCTTCCTCTTTCCTCTCCACACAAGAAAGGTTCTGTCTTGTCCTCTCCTCTTCCCCTCCTCTTCTGCCTCCATTGGCGGTACCAGAAGCAGCAGCAGCAGCAGCACAATCCAGCTCCCAATCCTCTTTTTCCCTCTGTCGAACGTGTTCTCTCTGCTGGCGATGGTACGCCCCCATCCCACCTAGATCTTTGAATCTAGCAGCCACATCATCAAAGACTTGGTCCGCAGCAGATTGTGAGACGAGTTTCCACTTTTGGATCAAGGTAGTCAGACGAGTGATGTCCGGGCTATCTTGCTTGGTTTTAGATGTAGCGGTGGTGGCGATAGCAGAAAAGGAAGAGTCAACATCAGGCAGACCCTCCGCCTGCCGCAGCGTGGAGATTTGCGTGCGTAAAGTGCGGGCTTCAGACTCGAGTGCTCGGACTGCTTTTTCCAGGGCTTGCAGCTCGTCTGGTTCTTGTGGACGAGGAGAGGAAGCAAAAGAAGACTTGTGGGAAGGGGTTTGGAGGACGGTTTTGGTTGTGGGGCGGGAGGCGGGTTTGTGGGGGGTTGCTGTTGTGTGGTGAGTGCTTCTTTGAGATGATTGGGCGCTGGAGAGAGCGGTTGAAGAGGAGAACGAGGACGAGGGTGTGGTGGTTGGATGATCTGTTCTTTGGCTGTTGAGCTCAGTGATGTGGGAGGACGGACGAGGCGGTATTGGATCGCTGCGCTGACGTTTCATGGGGGTGTCTTGGCTTCCTTCCATATCTTCATCCTCCTCTTCGTGCTGCTGCGGTCCATCGAGCAGATGCGGAGAGCTCGACGGTGCCGCAGTCGTCTGTGCCAGGTGGGATGGGGTATATGGTTTGTACAGAGTGCTCCTCGAACCGGGTCCTGGAGTTTTGGGGACTGCTTTAGCTCTGGCCACCGTTCCCAAAGGTTTAGCGGAAGGGCTTGAAATGGGAGAGCTGCCTTGTTTGCTGGTATTATCTGTCGCTGTCGTTGTCTTGAGTGGAGAGCGGAAAGGCTTGTGGAGGGCGGATGCGGCATTGTCCACTCGTCGCCTCTTGTTCCCTGGCCCTGGAGATGACATGATTTCTTTACATTGATAAGTCGACAACCATCAACACAAGAGCACACCTTTGAGACAGGCAGGTGGGGTAGACGAGTTGCATCAACTTGATACATAGCACGACCAACTTGCACGCGTTGCGGGAGACGCGACGAATATAGTATATGAGCTGATGACGATGCCAAGCTTTTCATCATATACGATCAATATTACAATTTCCTATCTATCATTTACTTTTCGACTAATCGACTACACTACAGCTTGATCGAAATGTTGTAGTGGTCGAGAGCTAGTCCAACAGCGGTCAACGTTCCCATGTAGCCAACCAACACGACCATCGACGCAATGTCCGACATGTCGAGTGTAGGCAGCGTCATGTTAATAAGCCCAGTCAGGAGATTGGCCAGAAGAAAGATGGCCAGTCCGTTCCTGTTGTAAGCATTGAGAACCGCACTCGTCGCCTTTGCGCACCTTTTGCGTTCCTCTGCCCGATTGTTCGCCTTGTACAGAGTGGGAAAAGTAAACCCTTCAATCGCTCTGAACAACAACAGCTGCCAACAGTTGAACACGCACACCCATGCCAGATAAGGCAGGTTGCACAGACGCCTGCTCACCGTGAGGCGAGGTCCGTAGTATCCCGTAAGCAACACATAGACCACCAGCCAGATACCGAACCACTTGGCAATCTTGAGCAATGAGTTGTGCGCTCTGGTCTGCCTGACTTGGTTGGCCGACTCCTCTCCACCGAGGACTGACGCGATCCATTCATCCTCGCTAGTCATGGGCGTGAGTGCGTCCACATCGCGTTTCAATGCCTCCAGTCCTAATCCCATGCCTGCGAGGAAGATACCCAAGTATCCGATAAAGCTGTAAATGCCCTCCCTGTTGCTGGAAAAGAAGTCCGTGCGCTCGGCCGTGAAGATGTAATAACCAACATCCGAGTACCAGAAAGACATCTCGTAAGGTACCACAATGCAGAAAGCGAGGACCTGATATGAAGGCACGAGCTTGAAGAGAGACTGGAAAATCGCCACAAATGGTGGGAGAAGGCCGAGGGTGAAGAAAAAGTTCCAGTGTACACCATACTCCGTTACATGTTCCTGGTAGTTGCTGGCCTTGACGCTGTACAGACGAATAAATCCGAGTGCTAGAAGAGGTAGTGAGTGGCGAAGGGAGTTGTTGAAACGCTGGAGGAAGCTTGATCGAATTGATGTGTTCTCCTGTGCCTCGTCCTTGAGCTGTTGCTTGGCCGCAATCAGACCTGCACCGAAGACGAAAGATCCAACACCCATGTCCATGAGCGAAGTTCCCCAATTCTCCACTTTGGCGAACCGGCGAGGGAAAATGTTGAAATCAACGGCAAGAATGCAGACACAGGTGATTATCATCATAGCACCACGGTAAGTCGTGATGAAAGGCTTCACAGGGACCGGATCCAGGGGCTCACGCTCCTCGTCTTCCTTTTTGGCGACAGGTGGCTTGGCGACCTTCTTGTCCTCTTCCGGCGTGTTCATGACACTTGCGATCGCAGGCAGCAGAAGAAGACCGATCAAGACGACAGGGGAGTCGCCATACGCAGTGGTCGCGAACAAAATAGCTCCGACATTGATCAAGAAATCCGCCAGATATCCGACGGGAGTGTAAGGATCAAAGTATTTCATCCGAGTCTGCAGAATAGCCCACAAAATAGCAGCAGCCTGTATTGTATGAGAATCATTATAATTTAAGTTAAAGGAGGTCGCAAGCATACCGGAGCTACAAAGGTGACCTCGTTGATCTCCCAGATACTGCCTCCGGTGTAACCCGTGACATGGTCGATTTTGCGCTGCCTATAGCTATCGTCGACCAACATTTTGAGATGTCACAATGTCAACAAAAACCAAAGAGGTTGAATGATAGAAAGGGGACATGTGTCTTATAGACTTTTTCCCCAGCAAGCTCCGCTATGTTTTGTGCAAGCTGGTCAAAGCGTGAGAGCCAATCTCGATGCCGAAGATGCCGTTAGGACGTCGAATCTTCCACCGCCGAACCCGACCGACTTCACCTCCGAATCATCTCCCGTTTGTTTGTCAACATTGATCTTGACACTTGGACAGCAAGATGTCGCGACGGTGCACATGGTCTTGGGTGCAAATGATCTGTACGATTCAGCTCTAATACCATTTCTCTCTGAAGAATAACAAGTAGGTGATATGCTGCGCTTCATGTCGTGAGTCGCCGTCAGTGATGCTCAAGCTGTAATAAGTCCAGGTAAGCTATGGCAGGAAATACGTCGCGTGAACCTGGTGCAGTGGAAAATTGCAGATTCTTGGTTGGCAAGATGCGTAATCCGCCACCATAACGATGAAGCTGTGCGTGCACGATGCAAGCTGCCTTGGTCCAGTGTTTGTAGCGTGTCATCCTGAATTGGCAGCCACGATGCGTGCACCTGCCATTTCGGCCTTCATGTGTGGACACGAGGATACTACACATCTCATACTTGTCTTTTCCGATTAAGAGGTCGTTTTGGATTCGTATTGGAAAATCTTCTCGTCCGGTCGTGAAGTTTATGTCCCATTGTTAAGTAACTCTCTCAAGGATTTGCTGTCTCAGCTGCAACATATGTGAACAGCAAAATGGCTCCGCTGAGTGACCGCAACATCAATGCGCAGCCATCTTCTATCCACCGTCCATCGCCGCAATTCTCCCTCCATTATCAAACACCACGCCATCATAGCGAGAACTCTGCACCAAGCAGCACTTCATCTAAGCCATCAGCGCGTTTGTTATCTCAGACCAAAGCATCTGCTGCGAGATCCCATCCAGCACCAGCGACACCGATACGTCCGCAGACGCCCACTCTACCAAGCTCAAGGCTGCCACTTCCAAGACGCGTTGAGACACCCAACAGTTCCAGAAGCATCATTCCCAAGGCGACGATATTGAACAGAAGTCGAGCTTTGGGTGTGACCACGAGACTCCCGCCCTCGAGCAGCCAACTTCCTACCACAGTAACTATCCACGCTCGCAATCAGGTATCGTACATCAAGGAAGCTGGTGCTCCATTAAAGCTAATAATTTTGAAGAACAACATGGCACGCAATCCGGACAAGCCGCTGCCGGTGGAAAAGGAATTGCCTCCTCGTCCAATTGCCACCTTTGCCAATACCGAGAGTCCTAGCAAAGATGGCCGCATGCTGATTGACGCCCTTGAACGACCATTACGTCTCTCTCCTGGTACACCTGCTGAGGTCGAATGGCCCACGCTTTCCCCTGCACGTCAACCTTTATCCTCACCCATCACTTCCGCCGATCCAGTCGACAAAAATACTTCCGGCCTTGACAGCGACCTTGATCCTGGTCTCAAGATCTATACCTACCTTCCGAATCCAAATCTGAAAAGCCATTGGTCTGTTGACACTCCAGAAACTCCTTCGTCTCCCACTGCGACTTTTAGCAATCATGGGGTATCGTCTCATTGGCCTTCTCTAACCAGTCTGCGCGAGAATTCTCTCAGAGTACCTACCATGTCCGGCCACAGCCTCGAAATAGACAATGTCCGTCCAAGATCCATCTCCATGACAGATCGCACGTCTAAAGCAACCGCTTCAACTCTTGAGACAAGCGAATTCAACGACTCCACCGAACTCACACAGGAGTCTACTGACACCCAGAGTCGTGCGCACAGTCCTCCATCCTGTAGTTTCTCCCAACCTCGAATCGCCAATCGCCGAAGCTCGCTGCCAGGAACTCCAACTCTGCAGAATGACCTCCACCAAAACAAATCACATTCAAGACACCACGCGACCGCTTCGAGGATTCCCATCTACGACCCCAGAAAGACCCCAAACCTTGTCGACATAAAGCCTCCAAGGACCCCCGTCCCATCCGTCATTGAAGGTGGTTCTATGCCGACGTTTGGTGGACGTCGACTCGACTCACCGGCTGATCTTGCGGCTCTTGACAAGGACCCCAGAGCACGACGTCAACTTTCCGACCGTACTTTGAGACAAACCAATCCCAACGAATGCGGACTCGCCACAAAGGTGTCAATTGCCAACATGAAGAATCAAGTCCGTGTATTGATGCGCGCCCCCTCACCCGCGGGGTCTATCCAGAACAACAATGCCCGCGTTTCCCAACGCTATCCACGCAACCCCAGTATTGCCTCGGCAGGCACAGCTCGCGACCGCTCGAATAGTCGCATGAGGAATCTATCAGGTCAGCTGCTCTCAAGCTCTTTTCCAGGTTCGACCCTCGTCATACACGACGAGGCGGACAACGTTCTTTTCGGTTGTGCTCAAGGCCGCATGACTAACCAGGATGCAGCTTTCAACGAGCCCAACAGGCACGCGCAGCGACATGTTCCACCCTCTCATGATCAAGTCCGTGACCCTAGACACATGGAAGATATCAATGAGAGAAGTCCAGTTTTGGAGACTCCTCGTGTTCAATGTATGAAACGTCTTCCCCCAGCCTTGCAGCGCGACCAGCAGAACCAGCATGAAATTGATACCACTCTGTCACTACTCGAAGGAACTCCGCCGTCAGTGACGCCAACGCCAGACGACTTTCTTGCGTTTGCAAATGCCTATGGCAATAAGGTCCGTCCTCGTGTCGAAGCGCCGGTCAGCGAAGTTGATGTTGGCGTTGCCCATGATGGCAATTCCAGCGGCGCCCTGACCCCCGAGAAGCTTCGTGAGACTGCTGCAGCTGCGCAGAGATATGTCGATCATGGTGGAAATTCGCCCCATGCTTGCCAGGTAGGCAATGATCGCGAGGCAGGCTATAGTCCTTCCGAGCGTATGCCTTCCTACATGCATTCGACACCAGCTTCCCAAGCTCGACGCGTCTCTAGAATGCCTTCCCGAGAGGTTAAGCAGACGACTTATCCATCTCGAATGTCTTCCAATGCGCCTCGCTATGACGGCACCATCAAAGGTCGGACTCCATCGCCTCTGCAGCACTATCACAGTACACCCAAGCTGCATGCACTTCCTATGATATCCCATCAAAGTAATTTGAATCTTGTACAACCGGACTCTAAATCCAAACGCCGTCCAAGGTCCGAGTCGAAAAGTCGTCTTTTCAACAACTTCAAGGGTTTCTTCACCAGCAAGCGTGACAACATCGGTCACAATGCATACGCTGCTGACGTGAAGCGTCCTAGCAAACAGTCTCGCAAGGCAAATATCAAAACATGTGGCGATGCCAGCGAGCAAAAGTCACTGGGTACCATCGCCGAACCTGTTAGCCCACTTCCTGAGACTGGACAATCTCGCCCTGAGCTCCGATCCTTACACGACCGTAGAGCGGACGACTTGGCTGCTGTCGTCGGCGCTACCCATGCTTTGATCACCGAAGCCGGTAACGAGGGTGATGACGTAAAGAGGGAGCGCCTCGTCTCGCTCGCCAAAGTCATGATGGATACCATCTCCAACAGCAGGGAGGCTGAGCGCTCCATGATCGTCGCACAGCAAGCTGCTGCTTCTGCGAAGATTAGTTACGAAATGACACAGCAGAGTGTGCTGGAGATGGGACGTCTGATCACGACTTCCAAGGGCAGCATGGCTAGTGTTTTGAAGAAGATTGCTGTCAAGAGTGGACATTGATATTGCTCATCGCCATACCACTGTAGAGGTATGAGTGGTTTCGAGGGGGAGGAAGTGTTTTATTTCTCGCAATGTCATGAGCTGGAAAAGCATAGCTGGATGCTACGACCGCTGAGGTTTGCATGGTATTCGATGAGTTGGGACAGGAAATTGTAATACTTGTGTGACGGTCTGACTGATCGTTTCGCATCAAGATCACTCTACGGACGTACATGAGAGCTTCGTTCTTATCATCCAGTAACACAATTGTACTAATAAAAGACGCGCGTGCTTTTAAACTGGATGGCGATGTGACAAGGGACGGGATACTACAATTCTTACAAAATTTTCATTGCACTTTTGTAATGTCATGAGCACATGTCTACACATAGTAAAAACATCAGGAGGGATAGCTCAGAGGGCGAACGAAACATTTTGAATGATTTACAGGATTTTCATTCGGCGCAGTAGCCACCAACAACTTGGCGAAAAGCGTCTACATCTCAACCCGCCGAAAAAAGACACTGCCATAGCACCACCCTGTATCTCTCCTCCTTTGGGTTCAGCTCCGGAAACCCTCAGTAAAGACATTATAGATGAGACAGGTAGCAATGGACCAGTCTCGCCACCAGTCTAGAGAACAATCCCAGTAGAGAAACACTTTTAGACCGGTTCCTCCCATCCATTCATCGAACCTTTCATCTTCTCCACTTCTCGTGTGCGACGGATATCATCACCAGCTGACTTGATGAGATATCAGAAGAAGCAAAGGTGGGGAGAATGATTGGGTAAAGGGGTGGTGTAGGGTCGTATAACGCAAAAACGAAGCTTGGAAGATAACTTTTTGATGGCGAGAACATCAGGACGGGAGGGTGCAGATAGCACCTTTTGAGAACTGACAAGGGGTGTGACGAAAAGGGGGAATGTAGGGGAAGTAAAGCAAGGTGTCACCATTACTCCCGTGTAGCGCAGGAGACATGGCGGATGGGACACAAGTGTAGGTCGATATTACACTTACTTTGGCTCGTATCAGCTCATCAGACCTGACAGGCAGAGAAGCCAGTATACCTCATCTCATCGCGCGCCCAGCCCAGCCCAGCTAGTCTGATCAGGCTACCGTTGTTCAATCACCCAACCAAATATTTGAATCCTACAATCACTTTTTCTTCATCAAAGGTGCCAGGTCGCTCCTTGCGTACTTGACGGAGGGTATTAGGGATTATATCGCCTGGTCTGCTGCCAGCCGAGCCGGAAGCAGCAGATGTGGTTGTGGGCGTGACATTGTGATGTGCGTATAGATCTGGCATTGCGTATGTGCAGATGCTATCGGCGGACAAGGCTGGCATAGGGCGGGAGGAGGCTTGGGCGATTGTAGCGAGAGTTTGTTTGGAGACGGAGGCGGTGAATTGCACGTCTGGGTTTGCATCTTTTTGTGGGTTTGCGTGCTCTGTGAGTGGGGTAGGATGTACATGCGATTGTTCGTTGGTTGCTTCATGGTGAGGAGTAGGGAATTCGATAACGGGGTCGGAGGGGATAGGTTGAGAGGGTAGGCCAGCCTGTGGTGTTGTTAGCCGTGGATTCCTAGACGACCGTACAGGGGGGGTTGAGACAACATTGCGTCTGCTGCTTAATCTAGTGACGGCAGGGCTGTCATCACTTGGTTGACGGGTGCGGCGAGAGTGGACGGTCGTGCTTGATTCATGTGCAGACTTGCCAGCTGCGCCAGTGCCATCCTCGGTCTGACGAATGTTGGAGGAACTGGCAGATTCTTGGATTGTAGGAGTTGATAGTTTGTCAGTGGCGGCCGCTGCCAGTTGAGATGTCGTCGATTCAAGAAGAATTGCACTCGGGGACGGTGCACGTTGGACGTTCTGGACGTGCTCTTCCTCTTCTTCGGCTCCATCAAAAGCCTCCTCTCTTTGCCCAAATCCAGCGTCATGACCATCAACACCCATTGGTGTTGAAACTTGCTCAGCGAGCACCGAATTGGTTGAATGTCTCTCAGTGTTCAGCTTTTGCTTCTTCCTGACTGGGCTGCTGTTCAAGGGTTTCAGTTCAGGAGGCCTATCAAGACCGTATCTCTTCCAATTCTTCATCAAAGTACCGTGAGCAACGTTGGGTGTGATGGGTCTGATGCTTGGCCCCCCCTTCTCAGGAGTAGGCGGCATGACGATGGCAGCTCTATTCCTCTCTCGGCCATTAAATTTGCTGCTCGAAGCTGGCTTGATCGCGGTTGAAGATTGCCTGGGGGTAGATGGTGGGGGAGCCACCGACGGTGAAGATGTCGGATCAGTGAGAGTACTTGAAGTACTGTCTCCTTTTCTTGACTGCCAGTTCTCCTTCAATGTTTTGGGTATTGCTCCAGTGGCTGGAACGCATGTCTCTTGCCCTTGTCCAGTCAAGCTATTCTCTCCTGAATTGATCTGGAACATTGCGCTAGCATTCCCATTGTGATGGTTCTCGTGACCTGACAAGGCATTCGAATAATTCTTGGTAGCATTCCCGTTTTCTGAAAGGCACGCCTTTGCACGCCGGGTCTGCCATCCTTTCACTTGTGCCGACGACTTTGAGTCTGATAAAGGGATTGGAGGGGAGGTTACCATGGACATCTCATGTTCTTTCATCAAAGCTGGGGTAGGGGGTAATGAAGATAGTGGCGAGGAGCTGAGATCTTTAGCAGGTTTCATAGCTGCCAGGGAAACTTCAGGGGACGGTGGAGCTGTTGAGAGCGATGATGATCCGATTGTTGCTTCTGGAGTTTCTGGAGAAATGCCACGCCCAAGTCTAGTTGGAGTGATGAGGGGACCTTCCTCAGAGATTTGAGTTTGGAACAGGTCAGACGATCCCTGCGAGAATAGATGATCCTGGTTGAATCCAGGAGTGGTCTTGTGCTTGGGGCTGCTCGAAGGTATAGGTCTAGTCCTGTTCTTTAGCTTGGCAGTGGCAATACCATAGCGCCTAGGGTTCTTGGCAATGGTTGCTCTCGAAGCTTGCGTTTTGTAGAGGTCAGTGATCTTCAAAGGGAAATCTTCCGAGTCATAATCCATATAGTCCTGGACCAAGTCAAAGGGGGAAGAGGCGTTGGCTTTCGTTCGCTGAGCGCGCCTCTGGCTGTTAGGGGTAGGGCTAGCGAAGCTCAAAGGCTTTGGCTGAGGATGTCCGTGGAGAGGAGCTGGTCTGCTTGAAGAACTGTGAGCCCTACTCTTGCTTGGTGTCACCAAGCCCTTGCGTTTGGATCCTCTGAGGATGGATCGAGCTGTCTCCCCGAAGAACCCCATGGGCTCTTTTGGAAGGTTCGTCAAATCAACAAGGAGACTGTCAAGTTGACTAAAAGTAAGAGCGGATTTCGCCTCTGGCAATGCTTGTTTCTTACTCTGAAAGTCACCTTGCATAATCTTGTAATGCTCGGCATTACTGATATTTCGAGACGGGAAAGCCTTCTTCCACGGGGTCGACGACATTGCAGGAACAACTGGTGCTCTGTTGGCCCAACTCGATGATTCATGAGACGGAGGGTCGTTGCTGCTCTGGATGGGTGGATTTGAATGAAACTGCGTCGTGAAATTGCGTTCAACTCGGGATGGAGAGTCCATGGATGGCCTATCCAACGTGGCAGACGTAGCTTTATCCGCATCATAGCTCAGAGGATCTGCTTCTGGATACTCATCCTGGTTGGAACCAGGAAGATGCATGCCTCCTAGAAGATGACTGCGTTCAGTGTATCGCTCTGCTTCGGCTGACTTCGAGTGCTGAAGATTGCCTGTCAATTTTGTCGGTGGTTCGTAGCCTGCGAGCTCATCCTCCTCGCCTGGACCATTGTCATGAAAACCCAATTGGCCGGATGACTTGGCGATTGTGCGCGCGCCTCCCTTCTTCAGCGAGCGAGACTGTTTTGAAAGAAGTGGATCCAGAGCCAGTTCGTCCGGTCGACTCTGATATGATACAGGTTTGCGTGGTCTACCTCGACACCTCTTCTCTGTACCGTCGAAGGTACCAGATTTTGCGCTCGCCTCCTTCACCTGACGAATATTCTTCCGCACTGGAACTTTCTGCTCGAGGGTATCATGTGTCTCTGGCAGCTCGTGCCATGCGCGAGTTGGAATGGTTGTTCTGGACAGTCCGATGTGGGATGCGAGCAGTCGTTGCATCAGTCTTCCGTTCGTCGGTAAGCCAGCTCTCAATGCAATCTGAGCTGCGGTGAGGGTCTCAAACTGCCGTTCTGAAGGCTGCTCGAGATTGTCACAAAAGCGTTGTGATCTAACCATATGTGAAGGTGCGCGAATATCCTTAGCTTCTTCGCGCCCGCTACGCTTTTGAGAAGGATGCGTGTTGTGCAATAGCACATGATCAGAGGTCGAAGGGGCGAGTTGGAGATCTGCTGCGTTTGATGCTGGACGACTTGTGGCACAACGCGAGTCTGCCATCCTAGCAGGTCTGAAAATATAACCAGCATCTGCGCCATCTTTGAATCCAGCACCCATACTGACAACGATATCTACGATGCCCATAGATCGACCGGTATCAGAGAATATGTCGTCTTCGTTCATGGACGGACATGGAATGTTCGCAAGGCACTGCAAGTAGGTGGCGACGGGCGATGCTTTGCCATTCTCGTCACTCCCACGGTAGGCAGCTTCCTGTGCAATCGCGTCGCTGATCTCACGCCAGCGTGACTCCCACTGAAGAGACCTGGCATACATGTCCTTGGGAGACATTGCGGTCTGATTTGTGGACAGGATCCATGGTCGTTCAAGCTGACGATGAACGCGTGATCCCGAGAATACATGCTCCAGTTTCAATCGTCGCATTGACTTCTGATACGATCGACCGTTGCAGTAAGAAAGACCAGCGTACTCTCCATTGTAGAAGACTTCTATTTTGATGTCAAACAATGCGGAGCCATGTCCTTGACTGAATGTCTCTGGCAATAGTCGGACATTCAGTACAAGAGCTTTCTGGTCCACGTTGATATGTTCAGGTGTGGCCGAAACGGTTGCGCTATTCTGTCGAGCATGTTTGTGCCTGTTAGGGATTGGTGTTTCATGCTCGGAGACTTCTGGGAGTGTAGGGAGATGTGTTATGAATGTTCCATGGTAACCTTGTGTATGGTTCGAATCTGAACTGGCTGCAGAATCTGGCGTTTCCAGCACACTTCCTCCACTGACATTTGCGCCGCTTGAGGACGTCAGTGATGTCTCAGCAGTCGGATCACACAATGCGTTCTGAGGTGGGGTGACATGAGCAAGGTAGAACGGCACTTGTTGGTCACCGAGAAAACGGACAAGCATGTCACTGTCTCCTTCCGGGAACACCTGTTCTTCCAAAGGACGAGCAACCGAAAGCTCGCGGTCGATTCTCTCTGCATCTTCCTTCTGATTGCCTCTGCCGTACTTCAAGATATCACTGCTCTTGGTGGTTGATCTTGACAGAGAGGTGACAGCCAGCCTGACGGCGACCCCAGAGTGGGGATGAGTCGGCATCGCATCGGTGAAAGAAAGTTAACGTGGTGGTAGGATACACGTAAAGAATGGGGGGAGAGGTTGGAGGGCCTGAGGAAATGCGATGCTGCCACAAGTGAGGTAAAAACAGGTGAAGTGGTAAAAAGAGAGATGCGTGCAGTCAACGCCAAGAGATGCGCAATGAAGCTTGGATACCTGATGGGACATTCTAGCTAGAGGGAATCTTACCAAAGACGACAAGCAAAGGCGAATGTCCTGGAACCACCGAGCCGAAGAGGCTGCTTGGGTGAGCCATAAATCTCCGTGTCGCATGCGGCTACAATTGTGGTTGCAGTCATGATTCGGTTGCACGAAGGACAAATTTACATCTTTACCTCTCTTCTTGCCGGCTGTCTACAGTCCGCCACGACGTGTCGACCACTCTCTTCTTGCTCTTTCTGCTGTAGAAACAGTCTAATGGTTACCAAAGCTTACGCATTGTGCCACTGGAGTACGGAGCACCACTTGGAGAGCCGCCTATTGTAAACCATTCATTCTCGAATAGGGCGCCAATGCAACACGGAGGGGCTCATCTAAGCCCGGTTCTCACTGCGCAGCTGGTAAGTCATGTTCGTATGAGGTCAGGAAGACGATACTCACGTCCTATCTCTGGTCCATCCATAGTTTCCCCAAGCTCAACCAGAGTCTTGTCGTATACTTTGGCTACTTTCATGTCCCAGTTCTCATAGTCATCGTCATCGACATCAAGATCGAGATCACCAGAATCTTCAAGGACCAAATCACCATCAGAATCGCTCTGGGCAGACTCATCTGGAAACATGGACTCGTCGTCTTCTTCGAATTCGCCTTTACTCATCACGTCCACGACGCAGATCCTAGTCCTCTCTACCAGGCTCTTGATGCGCACTTTTTCAGTTCCACTAACGCCTCTGCGCATGCTAAATCCAGGTAGGGGCTCGCCAGTGTCGATGTCACGTTCTTGAAGCAACGACGCAAAAGCATGGTCTAACTTGCCGAGGAGTCGGAAGAGTTGGCGTGGAGCAGCAGGAAAGGCCGGGATCATGGTATTTGTAAGGAGGGCCAGTGAGATGAGATAGGGTATCTGGAGGGATGCTGTGCAAGGGTCAATATGCGTTATCAGGCTTGTGTCTTATTGAGGTTCAAGCATACGCGTGCCGCTGACCCAAGTGACTCCTACTACATCCTCCACATCTGTCGCTGCCTCGCCAAAGCTCGCGTACCCAGGTACATCATACCACTCCTCTGATCTGTCTACAGTACTGGAGTCGCCGACTTGTTGGATCACCCTGCCCTCTTCGTCTACTTCTTTGACCTTTTCATGCTCCTGTGCCAGTGATGGATCTCGTTTGGCAAACCGACGCTGAATGTGTAATATTTTCTGGTCCACATAACGTATAAAGGTCGACTCTTTGGTTCCTCCGGGCTTCAAGGGCGACCTTCGTGGCTGTGGCAGAGCCGCGTTCAAGGTGGTAGACGCTACAGAGGATGGAGGTGGTGACAGTGGTACGAACCCACCTGCTTCCGTTGTCATTGTAAAGTGTTCCCGATATTACCGAGGCATATTATCTGGCCAATTTCCCGCTCTACAAGAGTACGCGTGCAATAGGACTGCGTATTATAATCCACCTTTGATATATTAAGGTAGAGTGGAGGTTTCGTATGCGATAACGATCGAACTCCGTTAGCGCACGTCATCTGAGCCCTTGCCGATGCCTCACATGTTGGCCTGTGCATCACGTTCCTGGTCTAATGACTCGCTCATTCTAACACGCAAGGGAAATATACACGGTAAGCTCGTGATGATCAGACCAAATTACCTTATCTGCAGACTGACCTTCTCGAACAATGTTAGCATGCAGTACTAGATGCGGATCGACATTGCTCGGTTGGTCTGTCGGTGTACAAATCTCCAATCGTCCACCAGTAGTCGCCGAAACATGGCTCTATTGTTACACCTCCTGCGGGGCAGTTGTTATTGATTAGCACAGAACAGGGAGGTCCTCATGCAATGTTGCATTCGTATCATTTATTCGTGCTTCGCGTCTATTATCATATTGACCAGATAAGTACCTGGTGCCTGAAGCACCCACGTTCGTTTCCTTTTCACCCTTCGACATTCTGTTCCTACTTGCACCTGAAACATGAAGGCTACCGGTCTTCTCCTTGCAGCAGGGCTTCTTGCAGGCTCTGTCAATGGCAAACCAATACGTGCTCGCACACCCTATGTCGTCAAGAACTCCCATTTGCTGCCCTCTAAATGGAAGGAAGTTGGTCCTGCGTCTCCAAGCCACAAGATCCAGCTTCGAGTTGGCTTGAAGCAGGACCAATTTCATGAGCTCGAGAGACAGCTCTACGAAGGTCTGACTCCTTAAGAACCACCATGACTCTGCATTTCCACTGACAAGCTAAAACAGTTTCCGATCCCACCCATGAACGCTATGGCCAACACCTGACTGAGCACGATGTGAAGAAGCTGGTTCAGCCTGCAGACAACACAGTTGAGCAAGTCGTGGAATGGCTAGCGGACAATGGCATCAGCGAGGATGATTTCAGCTACAGTGTGGCCAAGGACTGGATCACTGTCAACCTTCCCGTCCACGAGATTGAGAGTCTGCTTGACACAAAGTACTCTGTATACCGCCACGATGAAGGCCACGAGACAGTCAGAACTCTTGATTGGTCTCTGCCTCTTCATCTTCATGATCACATTGATACCATCCAGCCCACAAACTCCTTTCTTCGCACAAAACCAAAAGCTCATTCTCTGCGAATCAACAAGGATTTCGACGCCAGTGTATTGGCTGCTGCTAGTGGCGATGCCAGTAGCGTCTGCGTTGCAGATGCCGTAACCCCAACTTGCCTTCGAACTTACTACGGCACAATCGACTACGAGACTCAATCCAACGACACTAACAAAATGGGATTGACAGACTACCTCGGTGAGAGTAACAACCGCAGCGATACCTATCTGTTCTTGAGTCAGTACCGCCCAGAAGCCAAGGAGGCCGCCTATAGTTTCACCTTTGATGTCATCGCAAATGGCAGCACTGCTCAATATCGCAGTTCCTCAGAGCTTGAGAGCGAGCCAGACGTCGAGGGTGACCTTGATTCTGAGACTATGCTCGGCATCGGCTACCCCACCCCTCTTATCGCCTACACCATCGGCGGTGAGCCTCCATTCACAGCTGATGACGCCACCACAAGCGACACCAACGAGCCATACCTGACCTGGCTCACTTCCGTGCTCGCAACCTCTGACGACGATCTCGCAAAGGTCATTTCGACCTCCTATGATGACGATGAACAGACTGTTCCCCTCTCATACGCCACTCGTGTCTGCAATGAGCTGGCTCAGCTTGGCGCTCGCGGTGTGTCTCTATTCTATGCGGCTGGTGACGATGGAGTCGGCAGCTCGGGATCCTGCTACAGCAACAATGGCACCAATGCGAAGACGTTCTTGCCTGAGTTTCCCTCCACATGCCCCTACATCACTTCCGTCGGTGCAACCAAGAATTTCAACCCTGAGGTTGTGGCTTACGATGCTTCTGGCTACGCTGGCGGTGGTGGTTTCAGCAGCTACTTTGCTCGTCCTAGCTACCAAGACGACGTGGTGCCTGCTTACATCGAGGGACTGGATGGCGAGTTTGCCGCGTACTACAACGCTTCTGGTCGTGGATACCCTGACCTCGCGGCACAAGGATACGATTACGTCGAGGTTTGGCACGGTGAGGATGTGCTGGTCAGTGGTACCAGTGCTGCCACGCCGACTGTAGCAGCCATTTTCGCTCTGGTAAATGATGCCTTGATTGCTGCTGGCAAGCCCACCATGGGCTTTCTGAATCCTTGGTGAGATTTTCGTTTCATTTCTCTCCTTTTCAACTTTGTTGCAAAGTGAACTTTTACTGACATTCTCATGTAGGCTCTACAAAAACGGAACTTCAGCCTTCACGGACATCACGAGCGGTAGCGCTGTCGGCTGCTCTGAGATTGGCACCGGCAAGGGCTTCCCGGCAAAGACTGGCTGGGATGCCGTCACCGGATGGGGCACTCCCAAGTTCAAGGAGATCCTCAATGTTCTGGGTGTGGAGGGTACTTTTTCGAAGAAGTGATGATCTAATGGAGGCGTTTGAGACAGGATGAGCGTGACTATGTAATGAGTCGAGATGAGCCAGTACTTTAGCTTCAGGATCCTTGACATCAGTTGATGTTGATAGAGACCTCGGAAGACTTGGCGCATCTTCTCGCTCACACATAGCCAAATAGCAGAGTCGACTTTGACATGTTTCAGTCACGTGATGGTATGCACCGGCATGATGTTGTTAAACGAAACGAACATCCTAGCTTCTGTCAGACATGAACTCGACGATTTAAAATCCTGCCTTGTGAAAGTGGTAATTCATGAATGCCAAGCGACTGAAAGGTCGCTGTGGTGTCCCATTTACTCTTGCGGCAAGGGTGATCGCTGCCTGCTAGCTAGGTGGGGTGCCAATGCGTGCCCGTGCTCCTGTGACAGTATTGCACTATCGCAACGTTATTGTTTTCCATTTCTCTAATAGGAAGTGAGTGCCTCCTGAGCGTGTTTCCTGCGTGAGAATACAGACGGCATCTTCTCTACGAAGTTGATCATCGCTGTTCCTGTGCGTCATGCAAGGTGTTCACATCACTACTGCAAGGTATTGGACATTGTTCTTGACAAGAAACTTGATTTTGTATGTACATTGCTATCCGTAACTCATTCATCATTTGGAATCCAATTGCTCTTTCAATGTTCCTGCATCAGTCCGCACATCTTCCTTGTCTAGTCGTAGAATACAAGACACCTGACCTCGATGCTCTGCCTGCCTGGAGCATCTTCTGGTGTCTGAGGGTCCACGAACGCAGTGTGAGGTGTGCAGTGAGCCAGACCCTGGTTGCCGAACCATTGGCTGCGGCTGTCAAAACACTTGATGAACATGACTTCCTCAGGCGTCATATCCTTCATGTAGTAGAACTTGTGGTTGGCGCTCGGCCGGACAGCAAAAGTCTCGCCCTTTACTTCGTAGCCCTGAGTCGAGCTCATAGAGGTGGGGTCAGGGAGAGCTTCTTTGCCTCTGTCGTCGCCGTCGTCGTTGGGACTGTCTTGGCGCTTGGGGTATAGCAGATCGACCTTGACAAAGTCTGCAGGATCGGTAGTGCGCCAGTCAATGACTGCAAGGGGAAAGTCGGAGGCTGGGTTCTGAATGGGACGCCAGACATTGATTATTTGGTATCTCCCCTTCAACAACTCTTCTGCTTCCGACTCGGGCACATGTCTGCGCACACGGATCTCTGCTGCTTTCGGCGTCTGGTCGACATGGACTTGCTGGACTGGCTGGCGTGGGCTGGCCTTCTCCCTCCGACGGATTGTGTGATCGAAGATGACCACCTTTTTGACGCCGGGCAACTTCTGGCGGAGCGCCTCTTCAACCTCGGCATAGTAGCCTTCTCGTACTGTGGCATCGTCGGTGAAGCTCGTCTCCTTTGCTGGATGATGGTAGACGGCAAAGCCAGACTTGTCGGTGGAAAAGTGGGACTCGTTGCCTCTGATGTTCTCAACGTCGCGCTGGTGGTCGTTCATGCGGAATGAATAGCCAGGACCGTCGACCTTGGCCCATGGCTTCTTGAAGGCCTCGGTGGCCTTTGGGTCATACGACGCCTCGTCAATGTACTTGAATGTGGCGGTCGTCATGTTTTGCGCTGGGCGAATGGCTGTGTTGTGAAAGGATCTAGGTGGGAAGAAAGGTGCGCTCAACAGGCGAGAAGTGGAGGTCGTCTTGAAGGCTCGTGGCGGACAAAGGGAAGTCTTGAACATGTAGGATTGGGGGCAGTAGGTGTGTTAATTGTCTGCGATACTCGATGAGACCTACTAGCGGGGTGCCTATAGGACTCTATATATATGTGCGTCGAATACTTGTGCCAATAGTGGGGGGCAATAGATCATAGATTACTTCCGTGCAGATGGCGTGCGAGATGCTTAGAAATGCTTCATGTTTATTGCCGGATGTTCACGTCATTCGTTGTGTTTCCCCGGACTTGTCTCGCAGTGCCACCTTTTGGCCGTGCGTTCTGATGAATAAGCGCGCCCTACTGTGACTCGATTTCCATAATCGTAGTCTGGCTACCCTAGTCTGTTCAAGACTAGTCAAAGTAGCAGGGATGCTCGGTGGCCTCGCCGCTGTACTTCGGAACGTCAGCTTGCCTTTTTCTCATAACGACCGTCCTGATCGTGTTCAATTGCAAGTTGTATCAGATCTCCATCTTGAGTATGGAAACCAGTACCTCGAATACAACATAGCCCCTCGTGCTCCAGATCTTGTCCTCGCTGGAGATACAGGAAGCCTGGCTCATTATGAAGCTTATGTTGCCTTTCTGAGCCGACATTGTGCTCAATTCGAGCACGTCTATCTCCTTCTCGGCAACCACGAGTTCTATGGCAGTTCTCACGAGAAGACCATCGACAAAGCTCATCAACTTGAGAAGGAACCTTGTTTCGATGGGAAGCTCACATTACTACACCGTAAGCGAGTAGACCTTGATCACCGTGTTACCGTTCTCGGTTGCACCCTGTGGACACACATACCTGAAGAATCTCGAGAACCTGTTGTGAATAGGGTCAAAGACTATCGGAGCATTGACAGCTGGACCGTCGACCAGCACAACCATGAGCATACCCAAGATGTTGCTTGGTTGAAGGAACAGCTATTTCAGATACAAGAAGAAGATTCAAATCGAAGAATAGTCGTCGTCACGCATCATGCCCCCACATGTAATAATACTTCCAATCCTATACATGTGAAGAACGCATGGACTCCTGCCTTTTCCTCCCCACTATTGGAAGGAGAGGCAAAGGTGTGGAAAGGTATAGGCAACATCTCGCATTGGATCTTCGGCCATACGCATTGGACTACTGAATTTCGGACTGCCGGTTTGACCCTCATCGCCAACCAGCGAGGCTACTCGCTGGCGGATTCCACCCAGGCTCAGACACAACTTACGGTCGGACCAAATGAATCAATTGCGCATGTATTTGATCCAAATCGTGTAGTCCTGATATAGTTAAATGCTCGACGGAAGTACAAGTACCTGGCTATCCATGGAAGGTTGGACCTCTTTTATCAAACCAAGCAGTCTTCACCGAGTTGAGACCAGCTATCGAGCCAGATGGATGCTTAGAGTCATGGACTATATCATTTCGACGTTTAGCGAAAATGGCTGAGCAGCGCTGTCTCTGACACAACTGACACAATTGGAGTCGTGTAGAAACTAGAGCTTTTGTGCGAGAGGGTGTGACCTTTTCTCATATCACAATATTATTCCTATAGAACCGCAACATTACCATGGCTTCATTGAGTCCCGCGATATCAAGCAATCTTGCCCTCGCCGACCAAGCGTCTAATGGACTCAATCGACTTTTCCACAGCCATCTTCGCCATACCCGTGTAAGTCTTCTGCAGCTCGGCAACCTTGGGACTACCTGCCTCAACCTCAGGGTGCAACCACTGGAAGGTATAAGTCATGTATAGGTCCATGTCCCCACCAGCACCTTGTGAGATGATGTTGCTGACTAGACTTCCATTTGCCTGATGGAAATCGACCTTTTTGCACGCCATCGTCAGTTTCTGGCTTTTGCAAACACGAAGACGCAAGCAACTAGTGCCTTGAAAATTGAGACAATTAAACACAAGAATAATTCACCTTCATGGGCTCTTAGCTTTTGCAAACTTCCTTGACTCTAGTCGAGGAATCAGACTTGAACACGACTTCTCGCGTGACGGTGCCGTCGTCTGTCTCCTCAAGCACGTCGCATGAGGCGATTGCGCGGACGAATAAGGGGGCATCGCGGATCTTCATCTGGAGACCCTTCCAGCATTGCGCTCTTGTGAGTGCGGGAGTGACGCCCTCGGGGTTGATGGCAGCTGTGTAGGCGAAGTGAATATTGACCATTTTGGAATGAAAAGGTGTTGTTGTGGTTGGTGATAAGTACTGTATATGACACTTTTATTGTAGAGCTAAAGCTTGTTGAGATCTTGAATCTGCTGTGTTTTTCTATGTTGAATGATAGTTGTCCCACTGTTATATACCCATCAGACGAAGAACTAGAATGCTGACGAACTGTGATTCTGTGAGGTATGATGCGTGCTTCAACGGCCTCCCGCTCGGCCTTCGGCGCCCCATTTACCGAGCAGGAGTAGGTAAGCGGCGAAAATAGTCTGTCGTCGAAACATATCCAAACTTTTGACAATTTTTCATGCGCAGATTGGAGATGACTATAGTGATGAGTGAAGATAGGCTCACGTCATGCATTTCCATCCCCATACGCCACTATGATGTTGTCGACATGTTTCTCCATAGGTAGGGGAACCCTGGCCTTGCTCGCAAGTCCATGAGCTTGAACCATGTTGCTCATGGACAGCTACATACTACTCTATCGAAAGGGTGGGCGGGATGCTAGACCCAGCATACCGTTGAGTTATCAGAGAGGAAGGGAATCATTTATTGTTGCGTAGATACTGGACTGCATGCGTTCCTTCACCTTTTAGGTGAACATGACCTCTCAAAACCCTTCACACCTGAGCGCCATATTTAGATCTCTTTCAGCGACCGAAAAGAAAGAAGCAAAAAGAAGGAACGTACAGCAGCTGGGATTCCCCAGTCGTCACCGACCTGAGTACTAATCAGCCGGTCAACTGCTTAAATCTGGCAGAGCGGACGGGATGCCTTGTTCTCAGCTGCCTATGGCAGTACGTGGTAGCACATCCGTATGAGCTTGAATAAGAAGGTATGCCATCGTAGAGCCACATCAAGCTTTAGTACTCGCAGAGGATCTCGGTGGCTATTCATGACAAACATCTATTGCATAAGGCAGAAGACAAGATATCGCTCTATTCTCCCCTCTTGCCCGGAAGGAGGAATGAAAATCTTGATGAGACCTGATGGTTCAGTTACATCTCCAAGAGCACGCAGCAAATCACATGATTATTGTAGTATTGAAATACGTTGTCGTTCCGAATAAGTCTCAGACTTGCAGTCGAGCACTCATTCACCACAGGGCTAAGGAGCTACCGAGTCACTCTGGGGGAGGGTTTCAAAGCAGCAGTGTGGTGGTGACACGTTTGAATGGCGACGTCTCTTCACGTCCTGATATCAATGACCGTTCAGAAGGGACGTGACAATCTTCGTCTCGACCATGGGTTTCCACAAATTACCAAGAGAAAGAATAGTACCGAAAATATTGCATGGTTGCTCCGGTGGAGTTAAGAGGCGAATCTTTTGTTTGTTGTCCGTGCGTGATGCGGGACTGTGTTTACTTTTCGCTTGGCGGGTAGAGGTCAATCTAGGAGCAAAGGCGATACATGTGGACAGCGACAAATGATGGCGGTAAACTGTAGAAGAACGTGAGGCAGGTGTGCTAGATGGCAATGCCGTCTATTCACGGCAAATAAAGGTGTCCAATAGTGCATGTTTCAGACAGGTACTCACAAGGGGCCAAATGCGAGCGGGTTGTCGTCAACGCCGCATTTACTTTTGTCCTGCTTGGCAGTGACGTACAAATTGGCCAAAAGCAGCGCATCCTACGAGCACCTGCCGCACCTGCCTGCACTGTACGAAGAGCTCTCATTCGCTGTCAGGAAGAAAGGCATCCGCAGAATAAGGCAATCTGCTCAAGCTCCCATCACCTTTCACCAAGTGCCGCAGTGTAGATAGAGTCGCGTGCCATCTGTGGAGTATTGCAGAGCAATAATAAAGAAAAGTAGCAGCAACCAGACAAGGGCAGGCGACACGGACCCTGTCAAGCCAGTGTCCCACTTCGCTTCATTCCGAGCCTAGAGACTGATTGACAAAAAGCTCTCCTGAACGACGACAGGTCATCTCCATCACCTCGACTTCAATCTCTTGTTTCTCACACTCTCTTTGACTTCCGGCTTCAACCCGGCTTTTCATTCCATCTGCTTGATTTTAAAAAGACACCGCCACTATGGATGTCAACGCGGTGCTTCTGGGGACCCTCGATGCCAGTGAGTTCAGGCCGCACCGACAACCTGTCTCTGCCGCTCCCGCTGACCCTTCTTGCAGATGCGCAGACGAGAAGCTCCGCCGAGCAGCAACTCACCCAAGCCGCCGAGGCTGACTTCGTATGTGACTTTTCTACACATTCTCCCACCTGCATGTCTCGTGCTGACCCTTTTTCTGCAGTCCGGTTACCTCAGCCGCCTCTCACAAGAACTCGCAAACGAACAAGCACAACCACAAGTCCGAGTGGCAGCCGGTCTCGCTCTGAAAAACTCCTTCTCTGCTCGCGAATACACTAGACTACGGGAAGTGCAGGGAAGATGGTTAAACTCGGTCGACACAAACACCAAGCAGGGCATCAAGCAACTCGCCCTCACCACGCTCAAATCCAACGACGCCAGAGCCGGTCAATCAGCTGCGCAATTCATCTCCTCGATTGCCGCCATCGAGCTGCCCCGCGAGCAATGGCCCGAACTGATGCCCACGCTTGTGCAGAATGTCGGAGAGGGTGCAGACCACCAGAAGCAAGCCTCTCTCACCGCTATTGGCTTCATTTGCGAGACTGAAGACGTCGATCTTCGAGACAGCCTCTCCCAGCACTCCAACGCCATCCTCACAGCTGTTGTTCAGGGTGCGCGAAAGGAGGAGACCAACCCTGATGTGCGCAATGCTGCCATCACAGCTCTCGGTGACTCACTTGAATTTGTCCGCACCAACTTCGAAAACGAGGGCGAGCGCAACTACATCATGCAGGTCATTTGCGAGGCCACTCAAGCAGAGGACACGCGCATCCAGCAGGGTTCATATGGCTGCCTGAACAGAATCATGGGTCTCTACTACGACAAGATGAGATTCTACATGGAAAAGGCCCTTTTCGGCCTTACCATCCAGGGCATGAAGAACGAAGAGGAGGATGTTGCCAAGCTCGCTGTCGAGTTCTGGTGCACTGTGTGTGAGGAGGAGATTTCCATCGAAGACGACAACTCACAGGTAACCCACCCTTCCAAAAGTGCTGCTTACAACCAATTTGCTTATCCCATGCAGGCCCAAGCCGAGGGCTCTACAGAGCTCCGTGAGTACTTCAACTTCTCTCGCATCGCCACTCCTGAGGTTGTCCCCGTCCTTCTCGAGCTCCTTTCCAAGCAAGATGAGGATGCCGCCGATGATGAATACAACATTTCTCGCGCTGCATACCAATGTTTGCAACTCTGGGCTCAGACCGTTGGCGGAACCATTGTCCCTCCAGTTCTGCAATTTGTTGAGAAGAACCTCCGTGCTGAAGACTGGCACTACAGAGATGCCGCTGTTTCCGCATTCGGCGCCATCATGGAGGGTCCTGATGAGAAGGTTCTCGATCCCCTTGTCAAGCAAGCTCTGCCTGTTCTCATCGGCATGATGGAGGACTCTCACGTCCAAGTCCGCGACTCTGCCGCATACGCTCTTGGCCGCATCTGCGAGACCTGCTCCGAGTCCATCGACCCTTCCACCCACCTCGAGCCACTTATCCGCTCTCTCTTCCAAGGACTTTCCAGCCACCCCAAGATGGCTTCCTCGTGCTGCTGGGCTCTGATGAACCTTGCCGATAGATTCGCTGGCGAGCCAGGATGCCAGGAGAACCCACTCTCGCCCCACTTCCAAGCCAGCATCGGCCACTTGCTCCAGGTCACCGAGCGCCCCGACACTGACAGTCAGCTCCGAACTGCTGCTTACGAAGTCATCAACGCCTTTGTCACCAACGCCGCCAACGACTCTCTTCCTATTGTTGCCCAGATGTCCGAGGTCATCCTTCAGCGCCTCGAGGCCACCATTCCCATGCAGGCGCAGGTTGTCAGTGTAGAGGACAAGCTGACTTTGGAGGAGATCCAAACCAGCTTGACAAGCGTTGTCATGGCCATCATCCAGCGTCTCGAGACCGAGGTCAAACCCCAGGCCGACCGTATCATGCAGCTCATGCTTCAACTTCTTGGCAGCGTTGGACCCAAGTCTAGCGTTCCTGACACCATTTTCGCCTGTGTTGGCGCCCTCTCCGGTGCCGTCGAGGACGACTTTGGCAAGTACATGGAGCCCTTTGCACCTTTCTTGTACTCGGCTCTGGCCAACCAGGAAGAGCCCGCCATTTGCGCCATGGCAATCGGTCTTGTTAGTGACATCACCCGAGCACTTAACGAGAAGGTCCAACCGTTCTGCGATGCTCTGATGAACCACCTTCTCAACGACCTCCGCAGCTCCACGCTCGGCAACCAATTCAAGCCTGCCATCCTGCAGTGCTTTGGCGACATTGCGCAAGCCATCGGCGGTGCTTTTGAGACCTACCTTTCGGTCGTTGCTCAGGTCTTGCAGCAAGCAGCTAGCATCAGCGTACCCGACAACTCCTTTGAGATGCTCGACTATGTTGTCAGCCTTCGTGAGGGTATCATGGATGCATGGTCCGGTTCTCTGATTGCGATGAAGGCAGGCAACAGAAGCCAGCTCCTTGCACCATACGTTGCATCCATTTTCGAGCTTCTCCACACCGTCTACCAGGACCCCAACCGTTCCGAAGCACTCCTTCGTACGTGCATGGGTGTGATTGGAGATGTTTCCGAGGCATTCCCCAACGGAGAGTACAGCCAGTACTTCCGTGCTGATTGGCTGACGGCCATGGCTCGTGATGTTCGTGCCAACAAGGAGTTCTCTCAGCGCACCCAGGACACTGCTCGCTGGGCTCGCGAGCAGATTAAGCGTCAAGCCGGTATGTCATGAAAGCTTTCGTTTTTGCAATCTTGTATGCGAGATCTACTGCCATATATCTGCCATGTTCCTGACCATGTGAATGCTGACTTCATAAGCTGCTGCCTCTGGCGTGCAGATGTAAGCAGGGATTGAAGAGTGAAATCTCCTAACATTTGCCGACTTAGGCGAATGTTTCGTGGACCTCGGAAGCGAAGTCTTGCCTGGACAAGAGGCAACGCCTTCCAAGAGACGGGATTCCCCCGAGGATTCACGTCCACGATCCAGACGTGCTCCAGACGCGGGGCCAGCCAACGAGTGGTCGCAGCATTTCGACGTTACTGACGCCGTCCGTCTCGATTATGACTGAAGGGCGATGCGACACCGGTAACGAGGCGAGCAGCCACGTCCGAAGGGTGCAAGACGAGAAGCTGTCGCCAGGCCGATTTCAGCACATAACGGACACGCAGACCCAAGCACCAAACCCCCATGCCTATAACGCGACACCCCCCAGCATGATGTATCCCGATTCAACATACTACACATTGCACTGAAGCCCACGATGCACGCCCAGCACGAGACCACCCCCAGCGAGGAAGGAGGATGAGGAAGAAGGACGAAGGAAGAGGGCGAGTCTCGGAGTCTCAGGAATTAGAGGAAGCTCATGTAAACGCACCATCATGTAAGGAGGAAGGACTGGACGTCGTCTAGTGATGCCGGTGGAGGTATCATTCGATGGTCTGTAATTGGACGGATCAATAGACAGCGGGACGGGAACTTCATTTCCATAGCACATTACCCCTTACACCATACACCAATCACGATACCCCATTTTGAACAATATCATCAATCATGTCTCACTATCGAGAAATGTGTCTTGGCTAACGTGAGGGAGTGTTGGCCATGCAAGGGACTAGATGTCGCTTAGAAGAGGGATAGAGGTGAGGGGAAGGGATGGCGTGTGGTGGGGGTGTTTAGCGACGGGACACGAGGTGGTCATAAATTGTGGGTGTTTCCACTACGTCTTGTCCCATAAACTTCTCATACCACAAGCATGTACAATCGATGGGCATAGACATGGATATGTTGACATGATTGCTGTAATCTGCTTCTATTCAGTTCTTGTCACCTAGTCTTATCAGTCAATCAGTTCAGTTTTCACTCCTCTCTGGATGATGATTATTGACACGGACTGTGGAAGCTTGATGGAAATCGCAAGAGTTTCCTAAACGGGTCGAGACTTGGCGAGGATGAGGTCATGGCGTACAATTCTCCAAGAATTTGGCGAGGGCGAGCTCTCACTCAACACAATTCACCGAGGTATATAAACCTTTACGGCCGGTAGGACATAAGGCAGCAAGGTATTCTTCCCGCTTTATATACAATCTGTATGATGCCAGAGGTGTGAAATGAATTGAATTGGACTGAGATTGAATCTCTACTTGATCATTCATTGTTGGTACCTTGTCCCAGGCACGCGTCGCTCACGCGTCATTACATCCCAAGGTACCTCAAGTCTTCACCCTTGCAGCCTTGAGACTTTCATCCTTGCAATCTCACGACTGCCTTACTCTCTCAACCATGTCAGGCCCTTCGATCTATCTGGGGCTACCCGACTGGAGTCTGTTCAAGTTCCCGCCCGACGAGATCCCACCAGCTCTCCCTCCGCCATACGATGAAAGAACCTTCAAGTCGCCCTTTGCCATCCCCTACGACGTCTACAATGGCGCTCTCGACGTGCGCGTGCCCTTTACCATTGGCACCATCTATGTCATCAGCGTCACCTTGATCAACGCATACAACAGGAGGAATGGAAACAAGCCGTGGTGGATAGCCCAGACGCGCGCCTTCAAGGTCTTTGTCATCCTGCACAACATCTTCCTGGCCGTCTACTCGGGCGTCACCTTTGCCGCAATGACTAGAGCCGCCGACCGCGTGTGGCCCGGCTTCAACAACCCCAACGGACTGGCCGGAGTGGCAGATGCGCTGTGCAAGATGCATGGTCCTCGCGGTCTGGGAGACGCCATCACCTTCAACAGCTCGAGCACGGCATGGGAGGTCAAGAACAGCCTCATCAACCTGTTGCCAGAGGGTACGCCAGACCCGACTGATGTCGGCAGGCTGTGGAACGAGGGTCTCGCCTTCTGGGGCTGGTGGTTCTACCTCAGCAAGTTCTACGAGGTCCTCGACACGTTTGTCATTGTCGCAAAG
The DNA here is from genome assembly GCA_027943355.1 of Dothideomycetes sp. NU200. Taxonomy (NCBI): domain Eukaryota; kingdom Fungi; phylum Ascomycota; class Dothideomycetes; species Dothideomycetes sp. NU200. The sequence continues at coordinate 51,931 of BSCJ01000048.1, read as the reverse complement.
GGCAAGAGAAGCGCCACTCTGCAGACGTACCACCACGCCGGCGCCATGTTGTGCATGTGGGCCGGCATCCGCTTCATGTCTCCTCCAATCTGGATGTTTGTCTGGATCAACTCGGCCATTCACACCATGATGGTGAGTTTTCTCCTTCCTCTTGCATCCATTCTTCATGCTCAACTGACGCATCATAGTACACCTACTTCACTCTCTCCGCACTTGGCATCCGCGTTCCCTTGATTGTCAAGCGGACCCTCACCACCATGCAAATCACGCAGTTCCTCTTTGGCGCAACCTTTGCTGCCACCCACCTCTTTGTCAAGTACGACATCCCCGTCGCAACCGCCTACAAGATTGTCCACCCCGTCTCCTCCCTCTTGGCTGCTGCAACCTCTACCGTCGCCGAAGTCGCATCGTCCGCCTCGTCCGCCGTCGCAACCCCCACTGCCTATGGTGCACTTCTCAAGCGCTTCCTCCTTCGTGCAGCCGGCGAGGAGGGGGTTGCTGAGAATGTCCGCGATCCCATCACTGGCCACGCTCTCAGTCCTGCTGCAGAGGAGGCTGTTCAACGCTACCACGAGGAGACTAGGTGGAGAAACGAGTATACTACTGTCAACTGCATCGACACGACCGGTCAGAGCTTTGCCATTTGGTTGAATCTCATCTACCTCGCTCCACTTACCGCCCTCTTTGTCCGATTCTTCGTCCGCGCCTATACCAGCCGCGGTCGAGCCAGAGGTTCTAAGCAATCCCGCGTTCACAAGACCGAAAGATCTGCAATTGAAGCTGCACATGGGGTTGACAGAGAGGTCGATGAGGTCGGAAAGGCCGCTGAGAAAGGTGTCAATCAAATCACCGGCGCCAAGCCCACTACCAGCGGCAAGAACAAAGACCTCTCCGAAGAAGTCAGGAAGGATTTGCAGGCCATGAAGGACAAGCACGCAAACACCGCCAAGGACGCTGCAACGGAGAAAGTAGACGAGATCACCAAGGAGGCCCAGGCAATCAAGAGAGAGGTCGAGGACGAGATCAGAGGCGACGAAGAAGGTCTCTCGGCCGATGAACGCCCCAGCACTTCCGGTTCTGCCGCCCCATCTACCCCCAGCAAGAAGAACAAGAAGAGGAAGAACAAGAACAAATCTGGCGCTGCCGACAGCACTGCCTCTCTCGATGCCTCCGCGGGCGCACAACTCTCTGCCGAGACCGCAAAGGTCAAGCAAGGAGAGAGCTTTGCCGACGCTGTCAAGGACGAGACCAAGGTTGAGGGCGATGCTTAGAAGGATTGCGTAAGAGGTCGGTGACGAAGAGAGTGGGTTAGCAGGAGCGTATGAATTTAGCTCAAGATGAAACTCAGTTAGTACCAGAACAATAAAACATGGCAATTTCAACACTTGTAAGTACGGGTCTCATACACTTATGCCTAGGTAATGAAGTGGTTACAGCATGATATCTAGTATGGATACCTACAGATATTTGATATTGCCCGTGAAACATGTTGATGTATCTGAGCAATGATGTGGGCTACAAGATCAATCACCTGTTTGACAGCTTTTAAATTGTGCACGTGGATGGAGTATTGTTGATATATAGCAGTATGTTTAAAGATATGTCCGTACTAAGCTGCAGGAAAAGACTGCCATTTCAGCTGTCCGGTTGATACTACTGTGACCTCCCATTAGCAGGTCCGTGGGATGAGATGCAGCGAAGAATGCCTACGATTTCGATCACTGCGTGCATTTCTCTCCATGCTCGTAAGCATCGGACTCAAAGGAATATTGTTAGGATGAGAGCGAGTAGAAACACCTTTGATCTTCATCACTGTTTGTGCCCGAATGATAGTGGCACCCAGCAGGCGGTCTTGAAAGGGTAGGGTAAAAGATTCTTGGAACACGAGTGCGCATTTCGTTGTGCAAGTAGCGAAACAAATCTAGATGTTCCTCCGTGATAGCATCGACAGAGTAGCCAAACGAGCGTGTGAGCCATATCTCGAACCAACAACCACCTTGGAAAAAAGAACAAAAAAGCAAAATCCCGAAAATGATCAAGCACAAATCCAGCACAAGGTAGCCTTAGGTCAACAGCTGAGCAGCTTGAGCACATCGATCTCACACGTCCGTCCACGAAGTGACCAGGTTACTACCACGGACAGCAAAGAGCCCGTGGCTTTGTTTCCCCCATCGGCTCAAGTGTCGTTGTTGCCTCCGGATCCACAACCACCGAATGCGTACCCAGGCCCGCAGTAGTACGAATTCAAGTTGGTGCCAAGAGGAGCGATCGAGACAAAGCCAGTCCAAGTGCCGCTGTGGTCCATCTTGATGCATTTGACGTTGCAGACTTGATCGCCCTGCGCTTTGAGGTAGACAGTCAACGCGCCTTGGATCGTGTCGAGTTGAGCAGTGGTGTCGCAGTTTTGTCCTGTAGCGTACACCTGGTAGGTGACGCTGTCGAGCTGTCCATCGTGGACGCTGCAATCGTTGTTGTTTGAGTCGCTCTTGACCGTGGATGCGATCACTGCGGCTACAGCGGTGACTAGCCCTCCGAGAGCAATGCAATTGGCTAGAGGTATACCTGCTTAGTACAGTGACCGTCGATGGGACCTTGTCGTAGAACTCACCAGTCTGAGCAGTCTGGGCATAGCAGTAGTCAATCGCGGTACGCTTTGCCAGGTACGAAGTCGCATTGCCAGGGATAACATCAGTCGTCTCAAAGTCGCCCAAGTCATAACTGGCAATTTCGTCGACGAGGGTCATGGAAGGATCAATCCCTGCCCCTGTGCCATCCGCTAAGAGCGAGACCGCCATAGGTGATCCCCAGGCCAAGGAAGACAAGGCGATGGTCGAGATCAGTGTACGCGAGGTATACATGAAGGGCAGAGGTGATGAGATAGATGTAGATTGAGAAAGACATACAGGTGTGATGGTGTGAGAATAGAATACAGAAACTGTGAGGAATGTAGAGAAATTTATACCAATAGCCAGAGCAAGATGCTCCTATCAATAGGCATTGCGTAGCGCATAGCAGTGTAGCTCTCACGAGAGGCATCGCCAGGCAATCCTGCCTCGATTCTCGGGCATCCTCCTGACCACATTTTTACATTCTTGAAGGATTCCTGAATGTTGGCATTCAGGCGTTTTTCCTTGGGTGATGCACAGAATGGCAAACTTAGCCGCCAAGAGCGCGGCGAGGTGCAACCTGTAGCAGGGAGCGGTTGCTGCACAATATGCTATTAGTAGGTCCAACCAACATCCACCGGTCTACACCAACTCTTAGCACAGCGAGAGAGGTGAATGTGGAACGAAGGTCAAAGTGTTGTCAACGAACTGTGCGACGCGAGATGTGTGGTTGTGGTGGCTGTGAAGTTAGGAGTGGATTTGCTGCACCTTCGCAGCTCTACCAGCTTCATGGTCGATCATCAGGTACTTCGGAGAATGACTCTGGCGTGTGCTCAACTTCATTCCTCGCACCGCATCTTCGTGCTGCTCTGCATCATGTTCCCCGTCGAATTCAAGTTCTAAACGTCGTTGTCATCGTCGGCTATGATCGCCTCGGAAATGACCTGTGATCTCCCGTCAAGGGACCTTGCATGCTGCTTGTCGCCGTGAAATGCTCTCCAGGATAGCACGACTCAGGTCCAAGAACGTAATACTGTGTGCAGAGTGCAGGGCTAGCAAAAGTCCCATTCGACACACAACCGCCACGTCTGTCCAGTCGCAGTAAGAGCTCAACCCGGAATGAAATGCAAGGCCCCCAGTGCGGCTCCCAGCGCCAAGTCCTGCAAGAATTACTATTCTCCGATGGAGCTTTTGCGATAGAGTGCTTCATAGCCCTACTATATATCCATGTTCCCCTCCCTTCTGTCCCAGCCGTTCTCCGAGGGCTGAAAAGAACATTGGGCTGTGCATACGCCGCCTGGGATCTGCTCAAAACCTAGCCTTCCTTTAGATCAAGACCCGGCCACGTCGGCGCTTGAGCTGGAAAGGTCAAGCTTACTCCATGGAAGTCCATACGCGAGACATGTTGGTGCTTTTCTCAACTACTATCGGCCAGCGCTACTGAACAGTCCAGTCTTTCCTTGCAGCGATCCAAAGCCTCGCGGCGGTGTATCAGTGCTGAGAAAGGTTTATGTAATGGCGTCAGTTCGTAGGGCACCGTCTCGGTGTCACTTCCCTTTTCTGAATCACCAATCTCAACGACGAAAAGGTTCAATACCATATGTCCACAGCTAAGCATGTGAGGTTGTCTTTACTGACAGAGCCAATACCGATTGCCCACTTGACTGAGGTGTTGAGAACCCATTTCTTTCGCACATCGAAGTCACGTTCTAAGTTCTATAGGAACTCCATCATTGTACGAGCAGCAATAATTGGAGAGATGGCCGAGCGGTCTAAGGCGCTAGCTTAAGGCGAAATTGCTTCGGCAAGAATACATACGCTAGTCAGAAATGGCGTGGGTTCGAATCCCACTCTCTTCAATATCTTTTTGCTTGGGCAAGCGGTACTCCCTGCTATTTCTGTCTTGGCCTGGGCGACATGGGTGATCGAGGCTGTGAAAGGAGATCATGTAGCTGCCCCCAATGATAGAGCGGAAGACATTCGCGGCTCTTACATATATGCGACGGAAGAGCTTCTCCTTTTGGAGCAGCATGTATGTTGTGTATCGTGTCAAGCTGTCGGACGAGGCGACGAAGGTAGCATCAGATCCTCCTCCCGAGGCTATCTTCAGACGTCCACATGGCAGCACGAGCAGCTCTAGGAGCCCTGTTTGGTAAGAGCTGGAGATGCTCATCCACAATTCGAATGGAAATTGGGTGCTTGTCTAGAGGGCGACCCTGTTCATCAACGCGTCTTGTGAAGAGGACTATCTCGTGGCCGGCCACAACTTGCTCGTGGCAGTCTTGTAGATTCAGATCCACACACTGTCCGATACTCAAAGACCTCAAGAGGTTGAGACTGTTACCATGGATTGGTGAGAAAAGTAATAATGCCAGTAGTTATGAGATAATGAGTCAGCACCATGTCGAAGTGGTCTGGCAAAATCACCGCGTGTCACGAAGCGACTTGTTTGGAAGAAGAGTAACAAATTGAACAGACTATAGAATAGTTGTATCGCTTCTGCCTCTGTCCAGGATCTTGTGCTTTCTACTGTATCTCATTGACAAACAACATTGAATCGATGAGTTGATACGTGCGGGGGCTTCTAACCAGAGGTGAGGAGAGACAACGCAGCGACTAGGACATGCTTGTCAACACGAACACATGCGAAAAGAGAGTCTCGCGTTTACGCGTGAGCAACCAGTCATTGGGGAGTTAGAAGCCAAAAAAAAAGCTGCTACGCCGGATCGAACGACGGACCTTAGGATGACTGCGAACTGCAATCCCACGCTCTACCACTGAGCTACAGCAGCAACAGGTAAGAGAAAGCAAAACACCCATAAACCATATTCTTCCGCATAGACTTGGCTGTAGTCAACAACACCTGATGACAACGAGAAACATGCCTATTTTTGAGAGAGCTTACAGGGCAGGGCCATACCGGCGATCCACTATAAGACATCCCGGCTGGCCTTTTTGATAAGGCGGGAGGGGGAATGGATACAGCAATGAAGCCATGTACACTTAATTTTCCCTTCTCCGTTTGTCAGAAGAATGTCATATCGTCGATTTTGCATGACTACGATGACTTCACCAGCTTTCACACAGCTGCATGCAAGGTTGGAGAAGTGGGAGTTGGAATTGAGGGCAAAATTTTCAAAATCCAAAGATTTTCAACCACAACCCATCGCCAACCATGCCAGATAGGCAAAACAATGATTCCGCCCGGGTTCGAACCGGGGACCGCCTGTGTTGCATAGCAGAAGCTTGTTAGACAGAAGTGATAACCAACTACACCACAGAACCACTTGATGTGGTGTGGCCTTTACTAGGGGATACATGTAAGCCGTATACTAGACCGCACGCGACCGGCGAGGTACCGCGCAAAGAGGACGACAATGACCGGCTGATATGCCGGATCAAACCCAGACTTGTTGCTGAGGAGAAAGACTGGCAGTGTACTCTAGGGTTTCTCCCACGAGATCGTGAGAACACTTCCCTACTTGGAAGAGCCATAAGACCCACAGCAAGAGGGCAACTGCTATGATACAAAAGCCTGGAGGTAGTCATAAGGTGCTATGTTGTAAGTCTTCTAGCACAGCGCGTGTAAGAACCTGCTTTGGTTCATGCAACAGAATTCGATCTTCCGGCCAATAGTGGCCAATGGGCGTGATGCGTTCTTGTCACTGCACAGGTACTTAGTTGATGCTGTATGCATTACTGAGACGTATACGTGATCGACGTATACGTGATACTGGGCAACAGGCTGTTTGATGAACTTTGGCGTGCACATCATCCATGACAAAGTCGTCTAGCTTCATGGTCGAGTCATGCCATTGTTCCAGGCTGAAGTCTTTTGACAGAACTGGTGGTACAATGAGCGTGTAGTAATGGCCGTGAGTCAGGCCAACAGTTCGATCACGTATTCCGTTCGCGACTGATTCATTGTGTGTTGCACCATGTCTTGTCTTACCTATCATGCCGGCAGGGCACGGTCGGAAACCGAGATCCATCCATTCAGATGTGCAGGAGCTCACTCCGTCTGGAGTCATGAACTGGTTTCAGACACGGCAGAGTCCAAGCCAGTCCCTCACGTTGGCTGAATATAGAAGGGATTCCCTTGTTGACATGATTGACTATACGTCTCATCAGGATCAGGACACGTCGGAGCACCGAGTCATTGCGTGTCAACCAAACGTCGCTGCGAAGTCAGATATCTAGCTAAGCAATGTCTGTAACATCTTCTGCTTGTACAAGTGACTTCGGTAGTTCTTTGCCCTTTTCAGCTGCTCGTAGGATATGCCATGCGATTCACTAGGCATTCTGCGGCAAGCAACCGCTGGCAAAAAATCCCGCATGACCTCGGTAGTCGTCGGAAGGAAAAGGGGTTGAATGTATTGTAGTTCAACTTCGTCTAACAAAATTCACGCTAACTTTCTAAGGAAGCGAATGGAAGGATTTTAAGATTCGTTGGCGTCTCGTATCGGTTGCATCACCACGTGGGGAGGAAGTGGAGAATTGCGTTCACAGCGCCATCGAAAGTATATTTTTCCCATGCTACAATTATAGTATAGTAATTTATGAATCCCATGCCGCCTTTTGTCATCCTGGAGGGTGCCTTTGTCCGATAGTGGAACTTTTGATGGTCGAGATATATCCACTGGGATGTTCCGACCGGAGGATATAGATTGCTTTGTCGAGTGACAAGTCAGGGTCGCGTCTTTTAATGAAATGATAAGTAGAACAATATGCCTAAAGCTCGGCTGTACATGCGAATGAAATAGAAAAGCTGCTGTCAAAGTGCCGACCAACGCCTTCGCTGGGTATCGTAAAATGAAGGATATGTTTTTGGTTTGGATGGATAAATGAACGAATGGAAACGAAAACGAAGGAACCAAACTTTCTGCTGACGTCGTTCTTAAAATCTTTCGTAGACCTTTGCTGGATTGGGCATAGTCCTCTCCTCGTCGGTGTCTGTTGTTGAACCATCGCCTGGCATCCGTGGGCTTCGCTCTTCTGTGGTTGTAACTTCCACACTCTTGCTGATCCCGCCTTTCCATCCTTTCAAATCAAGGAAGTCCATGTTGGTCGTGTTCTCATGCGGAGGAATGATGTACTCTTCACTGCTCCTTTCGGTGCGATCTGCCCAGCTCGTCAAACCCTTGGCGTTCATCTTGCTGCGCCCAATGACGGTCGTCGTAGTGGTAGGGCCATCGGCGGCTGGCCTGAGGTCATCGAGGGCTTGTTGGGAGTAGGATGGCTTGCTTGATTTTCCTCGCTTGGTAGACCACGGTAGGTTCGACGACGGCGACGCGGTACTGTGGATTCCCAAGAGCCCAAGGAAAGGCTTCATCAATGGCTTCAGAGTTGCAACGCATCCAGCCGTGATGCCCACACCAACTTCTACGGTAGTCCAAATCGCAACATCTGCGGTCCTCCACAAGAAGTCTCCCTTGTACTCCTTCAAAGTCCAGAGGTAGGGGAACCGGACGATAGTTGCAGTACTTCCGCTGTGACTGCGTGTCAGAATCTTTCTCATAGCAAAGCTTGCAAGTGTCCATCAACTTACAGTGCAGCAAACCCGAGAATGGTAGCAACAATCACCTTGGACGAGGTCTTCATCTGGAGGTCCTTGACAATGAAGATGGGTAATGTACCAAACACCCAGTCCGCGACTGCATTCAATGCCGAGACGACATAGGTCGTGTCAGCCACAAAGGAGGCACTGATACATGTTCCGTGATGATTGGGGTTCAGATCCCACCAGTAGGAGATGGGATGGCATTGGAAGAGACAGACGCAGCAGTAAGCCACTCCTAGCACCACGCTAGCCAACATGATGAGTCGAATGATCCATACATGTATAGGGTTGATTGTAATTCGAAGTAGGAAGAATCCAATGGCAACCTTTAGTAGAGAGGTGGACAGAGTGTAGAAGATCTCGCAGAAGAACCAGAATCGTAGAGCAATTTCAGCATCTCGGTCGGTCAGCTGATCGCGGTGCTTTCCAGTACCGTGGGCTATGCCGCCCATCTGGGAGACGACATAGGATGTGAAAAAGATCAATGCTACGATCATGATCGAATCATCTTTGCCGAATGCTTTGATCAGTTGTGTTCTGAGTCTGTTAGAAGGATGGTATGGAGAACGATTAGAGGGATTGGCCGGACCTGACATATACTCGGAGCAGAACAGACGTCCAAGTCAGTACCAAGAACAAGATGGCGACCGAGAGAATCTGGGGGCTTCGATCCTCCATTACGACGACCAAGTCTTGATTCCACGGACGACTGCTAAAGCAGTACTCGAACCGTCGATTGTTTCAAGCAAGAGAGTACTTGTACATGAAACACAAGAAGGAAAAGATGGACAATAGATTGTAGCAGAAATCAATAACACGACGAGGGCCGCGATCAAGATGTCGGAAAGAAAGAAACGGTGAGCCCATGCAGGGAAAGCATGATATGTCAATGAAGAAGAACCTGGAGAAGAAGAGAACCCCTTCGGGTCATGTATCTGCACCGGACCATTCTCGATCCCGGGAGTCTGTGTTGTCCCAATGCAAGGACGAAGCATTTGCCGCAACCCTGGAAAGAGCACATCTTACTTTACACCATGCTGATCTGCTAGAATAGCGTGCTTGAAGAACTACTGTCAAGACGCCAACTCAAGGCTCGAGCGGTGGTGGACCAGCTTACCATACCTGATCAGGGAGGCCATCCCAACACCAGCCTAGAAGTAGCCAAGACTGCTCCAGAGATCCGCTGCCGCGGGAGCAACGTCGAAACACTCAAGAACCGTCAATCACCCAAGCACGGGTGCGAGTGGAAGAGATGGGGCCCTGGCCCAAGCGGCGACGACTTGTATGGATTGAGATGAATCTGAGGAGCCCAAATCATGCCCTGATACTGGTCCAAGCGTGCTCGAGTCACGCTCCGTATATTGTTGTTATAAAGAGTGCAACCGAATAAGGAACATGAGCCTCCTGATCTGCCGCTTCACTCTCTACGCGGATAGCACTTCCAAAATCAATAACAACGAGAGGGTCTTCCCCAGATGTACTCGTAGAGGATCCGGACTGGGAACGATTGCGATTGCGATTGATCGTTAGAGTTTACCAATTGAATGGGAGGTGGTGATGGTTGTGGCTGGATGTCAAAACATACCAAGTCCGCCAAGTCGACCGCGAATCTCCCGGTGGGGCTTTGAGATTATCGTTCGGCTAACGTGAACACATCAAGGCACCTAGCATCTGGTGTAAAAGCACGTGTTACGGTAGCATCACACGAGAGCGGTACGTACCCCGTCTGCTAGGAGTGGCTCAATACGCATGTGCTCTTGCGCACGCGAATACCTCGGTCGTACCCCTTGTCTTCTCATAATTCTTCCATGGCCAGTTTGAGAGATTGAGAGATTGCGCACAGTGTCTTAAATCGGGATCGTCCGCCGCAGACCTGGTGTCTTCTATGCGAGAACTGACCAGCCTGAATTTAGCCAAGATGTGCATTACGCTTCCGTGGCCGAGCGGCGCTCCAGCGGCCAACATCGGCCTAGGATAATAGAGAGAAGCTCAACATGTGTGATGTGTATGTTATGCGATTAGAGCCTGTTACATAATTATCTATTGAATAAGGCGTCTCGGCGGTGTTGATAAGTAGGCGAGAAAAATCATCACTTGAACTCTACCACTGTGCCGTCCAGAAGAGTTGCCTTTTACCGTCACCCCGACACTACTGAAAACCACACTTGATACAACACTATAACCTCAAGTCAAATTGATAAGATCATCATCATGGCTTCAGCTGATGCGCCACACGCTGGCGCCCCCAAACCTGCCTACCTTGCTACCCCTGGCAGTATTCTCAATGCTGATTGCGGCTTCTACGACAATGTCGCGGCTGGCTCACGCAAGTTGGAGCAGTCATTTGTGGTCCCTCCCAGATCCGGCAAGGCGTGGAAGGTGCCCGCTGGAAGTATCGTCTGCTTCTCTACGCCAGAAGGACCACAGGTGGGAGACTTGAACATCTGGAATCAAGCCAACCCACGAGAGCGATTTTGGGCTTCCCGAAGTCGACAACTTCAAGCGAGCCATGTCTCAGTTTATGACAGGCTATGGAGCTGCCTGCCCTTCCTAAGGCCAATGGTCACCATCATCGCAGACTCGCTTAAGGACTACGGTGTTGATCAATGGGGCGGCAGGTGCCATGACCTCCTCGGTAGATTGACCATCCACACCACGCGCTAAACCTACTTTTGCTAACCACTTTACTTTGCACTGCCAGGGACGAGATGTGACCCGTACGTCAATACAATGCTATCGGGGGACCAATATGACTTTCACTGCCATTCCAATTTGACCAGAGCTGTGGCTCCTTTTGGCCTCACGTAAGACCGACTCCTCTCCCACGCGCGACAATTTCGGAGACATTTCGTGCTTTTCTTTCGGAATAAAGCTGACCAACTGACTGCTTGCTTATAGTGAATTCGATGTCCACGACGTGATCAATATCTTTCAGGTTACCGGACTTGACGCCCAAGGCAAGTATTTCATGGAAGCTAGCCCGGCCAAGAAGGGCGACTATCTTGAAATGTTTGCAGAGCAGCCTCTCCTGATGGCGTTGTCGACCTGCCCTGGAGGAGACTTGTCCGCATGGGGTTGGGGTGAGGGTGGCGCCGGCGAGGAGGGTGAGAAGAAGAGCATGAAAGATTGCTGCCGCCCATTAAAAGTCGAGGTCTATAATCTCAACGATGAAAAGGTGCTTGAGGGATGGTCTGAGCCAGCGCACCCAGCGTACCGTGGCATGCATGGTATGGGTGTACCTCTTGGTGAAGGGCAGTAGTAAAAAGTCGATATATAGCACGGCTAATATAGAACCTTTCACTCATTTCATGCTATCATTTTTGTCTTCCATAAAAAGTGGACCGTTTGACCCTGAATATCCCTGCACCTGTCACTTCACTAGGCCGAGGCAGTGGGCTGCATATGAACAAAGCTGACTGATTGAGTCAGGACAAAGCAGATGGCGCAGTGCTTGGAATCAGACCAGTTGGCTGATTTGGTCACGATTGGCTGCACAAGAGAAAGAGCTACCTTATGTAACATTGAAATATCAAGTTGTGAAGTCCTTCTTCGGCGCATCGCCCTTCTCGTCACCGGTACCGTACTTCCTTACTGCCTCCTTCTCGGCGCCCTTATCCTTCTCAAAGTACTTCACCTCGTCACTGTTCATGATCTTAACCACATTGTCGGCCTGCCATTTTTTGAAGTGGAAGCCGAATCCCTCGTGGCTGTAGTCCTTGTCATTTGCTTGGTCCTTGTGGTATTTGACCTGAATGAAATCGGAGTCGACAGTGCTGGGGTCGAGGGTGAGGGTGACCAAGGCATTAATTGTGGCTTTCTTTGGGATGATCTTAAAGGTCCATGACTGCTGAACAGTAAGTCTTTGTTCGTGGACTAAACACAAGTGGTGCGCAAGGGGAAGTCAAGGAAGACTGGGAGAACATATGATGCCACAAACCTGCTCGTTCTTGAATTGGATGACGTCTTTGTCGTTCTTGATGATTTCATATCTCTCATTCTTGCTCTCCTTGAAGAACTTTGGCAGGGCGAACCACTGGCCAGCCATTTTATATCTATCATTGGCATAGACGAACTGATCGTCGTACACGCAATCCGGAGTGTAACGCTCTACGCGCTTGATTGTCGGCTCGCACGAGTACAAAGCAATGATGTCGTCTATGAGAGCTTGTCGGGCTGGCGAGAGAGGCAGTGATTTGGAGGGATCAGGGGTCATGTCCTCAGAGGTCATTGTCTGGCGAACCTCAAAGTTCTCGCCGGGGGCGGTGGAGGAGGATTGGCCTGGGTGCGCCATGTTTGTTTGAGCAATCTTGCGCTTGCTGTGGCTTCTTGAGTAACTTATTGGTAAAGACTTCACAGATTGGCCCGGAGATGTTTGCAGTTGGAAAGAAACGCCCGCAATGGTGTTTGCAGGAGTATATGTATATATCTTAACCGTCCCGCGGAGCCTACATGTGTTTCGGTGACGCTTTCATGTGCTGATGCGGTCATCTAGATACTAGCTGAAGGCCACCAAATAATTACCTTCACTCATTCGAGCATGAGGCTCCCCCCAAAGTCAATGATGACAATAGATCCTGTACCTGACGATCGCATCTGAGATATGTGGAGAGATGTCATGGTGACGCGGAGATGCAAGGTCGATTACTATATGGGGATAAGAGCGGATTTCATCTCCGGGACCCTGGTTTGCGCTGCAGGCGTACCTCCTGCTTTACACACATACTCCTGTCTCGCGGAATAACGAGCCATTGTCACGACGGGGCCAATGCTTATGGCTATTCTTGGCGCTTCAATATTGCCGAATTATGACTGACAGAACCTGGCCTTCACGTAGCCTCTTCTCCTCCTTCGCCATCCTGCTCAACCTCAACCTCAATCTCTCCGAACAAGCTTGTGCTTTTCCTCCTTGACACGAATCCTTTCTGGTGGTTCTGGTGGTCCTCCTTGTTCGACTTTGCCTTCAGCTCGTAGACAGTGTCGCGAAGATCTGAGTCCTGATCCACAAGCAGAGACTGGTCGTCTCAGCCTGCATCCTCAACTTCCTCAACGGAGTTTGTGGCATTATGATGATTCTTGCGAAACGCCAATTTTCGTAGTCTCCGGCCGGACCTGTTTTTTTTATCAGAAAAAAAAAAGTGATGATCGATTAGTTTGACTTACTGTGCTGCATTTCTGGACCGCCTGTCTTCGTTACTTGCTCCTATTGCTTGGGCATTATTGGCTCTATCGGTCTGAGTATCCAGATCATGGCTGCGAGATTCCGGTCAGTTGTCCAGCTCTTGCCAGATGTATGTATTTCGACCGACATTTTGACACTGCCCCTCCCGTTCAACCTCAACGAACGTCGGACTGGTGCTTTCTCAGTCAAACTTCTTTCTCTTGCCGCGAGACCTGTTGTCTGGAGCAGAACATTATCTTCTCTTTCTCCTCCTGCTTCATTATCATCGCTTGTATCATCAAACCTGTTGCTATGTTAGAGTAAAACACATCTCTCCCGAACAGATTGTCTCACGAACTCTTCAACGCGGCGTGAACCTCGTCTGGCGTACAGTAATGCGGAGGAGGCACGGCTGTGGACGACAACCTTTTGAGCAACGCCTCGCTTCTTGGTCAAAATCTGTTCCTTTGCTATTGCTTTTTCCTTTCCCTTTCCTTCCATCTCTCGTAGATAGCTGTGGTAGATGGAGGGAAAGAGCAGAAATACTCCTGAGGGAAGGATTGCGCTGTTTTATCGGAAGTCCAGCAAACATGTCTTCGTGTACCGATTGCAAAACATGATGACATGGCGAATCATCGTTGCTAAGGGAAGTATGAAGCAAGCAGAAGAATCGTAGACCCTGATCGAGGCGGATCTTGGTAGGTATGCGAGTATCATTCGAGACGGGGCTCCTGATGCACAGAAGTTGAAGCAATCAGGAGACCAGTCACGCCTTAGCAAAGTGTTCTCAAACGTGACGGTGTCTTCCCATGTGGGCAAAGGTCGTAAAGAAGGCTTCAATCCCGCATATATTGTTTAGATGCCATAAGGCCGACTCATCGTAAGTATACTTCATGTCGTTCATGGACCAGTTGGTATTGTTTAGATGCCATAAGGCCGACCCATCGTAAGTATACTTCATGTCGTTCATGGCCAACTGGTCCATCAACTATGTCTTGAACCAATGACACTGTGTCAGTCACATGTTGCAGGCCAGTCTATGCAGGTGCCATAGCACAACAAGCGAAACGGCAAGACAAAGCAGAGTTCAAATGGTTAACTCAGGATTAACCAATCTTTCAGTGGTTTCGTGGAAGATGGTGAGAAGTAATTCCGTGAGGTTGATGAGGCAGCTACCGTTAGAAATGCTTATGAAAAGTGGCCAGATGGCCGAGCGGTCTAAGGCGCTAGCTTCAGGTTGATTACGGTCAATTGTGTATGCTAGTCAGAAATGGCGTGGGTTCGAATCCCACTCTGGTCAATATTGTTTTGCCAGTTCAGAGACTGGCGCAATGTCGTAGTTTTGTTTTCCGCCCTGCTGCTGACTGGCCGTCATGCGAAGTGCAAGAAGCGGAGGGCTGTCGTGGATGTCCTGTTATAAGCCCACTCTGTATGCGAGTGTGTAGCGTGCAACAGTGGAAGCATGGTAATAATGACCGGAAAGGGAAACCATAGCAACCCAAAGACTTGGGTCACTGTGGTTGTGACCTGTTTGTATGGGAGATTGCAGTATAGGCGAGGTCGAGGTATCAGACCATTTATGGGATCAAAAGCGAGCGAGAGGGGCACGAGGGGGCTCGAGTGACGAGCGTTTTAGTGTTACGTCATTGCGTGAGTACGATACGGTACTGTACATGCATGTATTACATTATTTCCAAGAGCAATTACAACGCAGCCATCAGGGTATGCAGTACTCTCCCTACGCACCTCCGCCTTGCCTGCACAAGTTGCATTGAATCGGTGAATGCTCTGAAAAGATGCCGGGTCTTGTGCGAAAGATGCTCATGTGCGTATATTGTGTTTGGGCTCGTAACAGACGTCTTCACCAGCTGACTTGTATACCACAACAGCATAGCCGCGGCTGAGGGGCTTCTCCTGCAACCCATCACTCGTGGCAACCAGTCGCCGTCTGCTCAGAGCGTAAGAATTGACTACAAGACGAGCGCCGTCTCATCGTCATCACGGCAAGAGTCTTTAGATGTGTCTCATGGGGAAGTTCTCGAGGCGCATGGCGTAGTTGGTATCTTGGTCCCCATCATCTACTTCTTCGATGCTGATCTAACAAAAAACCCCAGGCCTCCTCAGGTTGGCTTCCGAGTCCTATCTCGTCTCCATCTCCGCGCGTGAACAAGTGGCGCAGATACGCGGCAAGCCCATCTATGTCATCACCGACGTCGCCCTGATCCCGCTCTCCTCTCGCGCAGACGCCCAATCCGCCATCTCACACGCCCGCCATGCCCTCAAGCACGGAAAGACCGACAGTTGGGACGACCCCGATGCCGACACAGATGACTCGGATGACGAGACGAGGGCGTCGAATACGGCCACCGACGATGAACACGATTCTGTCCCATCCACGCCCATCAACGAACACCCAGAGCCCTCCAAGCTCGCCCCTTTGCAACGAGCTAGCACCGTCGTCACCGATGTCATCCAAAACAAGGGTTCGTACGGGAGATTTGCCAACAAGTGGTTCTCACAAGCCGGATGGAAGACCGAGGGCAGGCGGAAACAGGGCATGAGCAGCGAGGAGAACCTTTCCATGACCAAGGAGCAGAAAGAAGCAGCCGAGAATGCTCTGCCAGGCGACAAGAAGCATGGGGCACTACATCCTGCAGCCGAGCATGTCGTCGATGACTCCAAGACCGACAAGCCTGGAGCTTCCTCATTCGATGCTATCATGACCAACCTTACTCCACGCATTCTTAGCACGACCAAGCTCTTCTTCTCATCCCGCAGCTTCTTCTTTTCTTATGACTATGACATTTCCCGCAGTCTATCAAGACAGGAGCCCAACACGTCCACTGTACCGCTCCATAAGCGCTTTGAACCTTTGGTAACATCCTTTTCTGGCCTAGACTTGAGCGAGCTTCGCTGACAATCTCAGTACTTTTGGAACCACGCTTTAGCTCTCCCCTTCATTGCCTCAGGCCAGGCCAGCTTTGTCTTGCCACTTATACAAGGTTTTATCGGCCAGCGAGCCTTCACCATCGCCGAAACTGATGGTGATGCCGCGGACCAGATTATCGACTCCAAACATGCCGCTGGAGATGTGTTGGAGATGCAAGAGACTGCTCATTCAAAAGCTCTGTCCGGAACAATCACAAAGGCACAAGACTTCTTACTCACGTTGATCTCGCGCCGTAGCATCAAACGTGCTGGCTTACGATATCTCCGCCGCGGAGTGGACGATGAAGGAAATGTTGCCAATGCTGTAGAGACTGAGCAAATCCTCTCCACCTCTACTTGGGACGCCAAAGACAAAATTTTCTCATTTATGCAGATTCGTGGATCGATACCGCTTTTCTTTTCACAGAGTCCTTACGCATTCAAGCCGATACCAATCCAATATGGTTCAGAGTCCACCAATCAAGCTGCCTTCAAGAAGCACTTTTCAAACGTCCTGTCACGCTATGGGGACGTCTATTGCACATCCTTGGTAGACAAGCATGCCAACGAGCTCAAGATTGGCGAGTCTTACGAACAGCACGCTTCTCAGTTCAATGCAAATGGTGGCGTCAACGGCAAGAAGATTGATTTTGAATGGTTCGATTTTCACGGCGTATGCAAGGGAATGAAGTTCGAGAACGTTTCCATCCTCATGAATACACTGTCACCGTTCATGAATCAACACAAATGGACCACTCAGCAGGGGAATCAGATCATACAATCGCAGACCGGAGTCCTCCGTGTAAACTGTATGGACTGCTTGGACCGCACCAACGTTGTCCAGTCGGCATCGGCTGGCCAGACACTGCAAAGGCAACTGGAGGAGTTAGGCTTGAGCATCAATCTTCAGACTGACCCCAAGACATCCTGGTTCAACACCCTATGGGCCGACAACGGAGACGCAATCAGTAAACAGTACGCCGGAACTGCTGCACTGAAGGGCGACTTCACACGCACGCGCAAACGCAACTGGACCGGTGCTCTCTCCGATTTTTCCCTAACATTAAACCGTTACTACAACAATATCTTCGGCGACTACTTCCTGCAGACTTGCATATCGTATTATCTCGGCGATGCGGGATTGAAGGTATTTGAAGACTTCGAGACTGACATGATGACTCGGGATCCTTCCCTCAACCTCTCCAAAGTTAGGGAGTCCGCTATTGACACCTGCACAAAGATCGTCCTCGAGGATCCTGACGAAGACTTTTTCGCTGGCTGGACTCTATCGTGTCCCTCATCGTCTGATACGCTGCGCTCTTTGCCCTTCGAGGAGTGTATTCTACTTCTCACCGACAAAGCCCTTTACTTTTGCCGCTTTGACTGGAACACGGAAAAAGTTGGATCTTTTGAACGTGTTGATTTGACTGAAATCGAGGGTCTACATTACGGCGCGTACATCACCTCTACCTTAAGCCCCACCCACATGGACGAGAAAAAGAACGTCGGCTTCGTAGTGACGTACAAACCACTTCATCAAGCCATGGTGCGTACAAACACCCGCTCACTTGCCAATGAGAAGGTCGCAGACGAGGCAGACGAAGAGCATGAAGAACAGGCAGCCACTCAAGCCGACTTGCCGCAGGACAAGAAGAGCAAGAGTAATAGCGCAGAAAAAGTGAAGCAGGGCAAAAAGGGAGAGACACATTCTCGCATTCTAGCTTTCAAAGCACTTCCTCCTGCCAGCTCTGCTCGTAAGGAAGGGGACACTAAAGACGAGGGCGACATACCTTCTAGTGACTTGGTCAAGCACGTGTGCGAGGAGGTTGAACGTCTTGCCACCGCTGCTTTTGCCAACTATGCTGTACATAAACGCCAAGATGGTGAAGAGCAGGAAGAGCTGGACAAGGGATGGACTGTTGAAAGCAAGGATGTCATTGGCCTGACAGATGCAAAGAGGTCAACGGGGTATCTGGAGACTCTGGGGTACAATTTGAAGAAACTTGTCTGGGCTTAGTTTGCACATACATAAGTGGGTTCGAGGTTAGGTCAACAAAACAGGGGAAAGGGACCATGAGAGGATCATGGCTGTGGTACATTGCGATATTCATAGGCCAGTTTAATTTTCATGAGTACAAAGAATTTATGAATTATTCATGCAGACTGACTTCTACTGTATTGTTTCTGAATGTCTAGGAAATATGCCTCCATTTGCCAATTACAAGCATTTATTCCAGAACAAAGGGCTCTAATCTGGCTCACCATGGCCAGCCTATAGAGGAGTCTTGGCGCGGCCTATATTCACTATTTTTAGCGTAACAGGTTACCACCCGTTGCTGGCCAGCCCGATCTAGTTCGCCGTCTCAGCCAGCCACAACTGTAACGTGTCTTGCAATTCAGCTAATAATTTCCCATGTAGGTGCTAAGTTTCTAGAGTCCTTTTCGTTCCTTCTCCTTCTACAAGATCTCTGATCTCGCCTTTTACAATCTCTCAAACAGCTTGTTTTGTGATATTCTGTATCGTCGACATGGCGGCATTAGGGTCATCTCTCCGCGAGAAGCTTTTCTCATACCAACGCATTGTCGAGAGCCCCAACGACGATGAAACACTCGAACTCGCAGATGTTCTTGGAAGCCGGAAACAGAAGAGTGGTCGCTCGCAAATCTGGCTTCTCATTTCGATAGCACTCAATGCCTTCCTTGCCATAGCAGTCATTGTTCTGTATGGGAAATACCAGTCACTGCTGACTGCCAGCGCTGTATCGCCCACCGGCTCCTACGAAACAGGATTCGCCACCGACTTTGAGCCTGTGAAGGCTGCTCTGCGTACTGTGCCCGGCCCCAACCACGGAGCTCTCAGCTACAACGAGACCACAAAACTCATAGACCACCACCACACCCCGGGAGCACCACGCTACTTTGGCGTGCCATCTCCCGAAATCGACGCCGCCTGGCACGATCTGGTTCAGGGCGAATTCTTCTCCCTCACAGAAGAAGAAGCCAGACCTTACATCGAGCACGACCTGGCGACCGGCGGCAAACTGATCCGCATGCCGCAATCTGGAGAATATCACATGGAGCTCGGCGTGTTCCACTCTCTTCACTGCGTAAATGCACTCCGCAAGGCTTTGGAGCCGGACTACTATCATCACGAGCACGAGTTGTTTGGGGTGCCGAAGAACTGGATGCGCGAGCACATGGATCACTGTCTGGAGAACATCATGCAGACTGTGCAGTGTCATGGTGATATCACGCCCGTTCCGCTCTATGCGTGGGATGGATTCAATATTGCTCTTGGAGTGACCGATACGCGTACTTGTCGCGACTTTGGCAAGATCAGAGACTGGATGGTTCAACGCAACACGAACGGGAAGGCTATTGATGGATTGTGAGATGGGAGCCTTTTTTTCGCTACAGCTCGCTTCAATTTATGTTACAAGTGATTGTGGGAAACCATGATTCTATCGTACAACACTCTTAAGCTTTCGCCCACGCTCAAAGGAGATGTGGAGCCTCGGCGCACATACAGGGGCCTGACTTAGCCCTCCTCGACGTCCTCTGGCCAGATACTCGATTTGATCACGGCAAATAATCCACGTCCACCCGTCAGCTCGCGCTCGATCCGAGTCAAAACCCATCCGCCAGCGAGCATCAACAGCCAATACAGCGCGCCCAGCAACCTGTCACATCGATAGCAGCACATCGGCTGCTGCCGCTGCTGCCTGACCTCATCGCATCTGTTTGGCGATGCTCGAGCGCGGGATAAAGCCGCCAGTCTTCTCTGCCGCCGAGCTTGTGGTGCTTGTGCGCGGGCTGCAGCTGATGCGACAGGACTTGAATTCGTCGTCTGTTTGGTTCGCGCCTGTTGAGCCTGGTGTTGTGTCGAAGGGGGTGCCGCCGTCCGTGCGCGTTCTGGCCAGGTCCGTGGTAGCATCTGCTGACTTAATGGGAGGGAGTGGCGTGGTATGGGGGATGGTACTGTCGACGCTTTGCTTGACGAGCGCGAGATGATGGATGACGGGCTGCTGTATTGTGGTGGTTGCTGATGCGCTGAGAGCGGCCTGTACTGCATGGTGGATCTCGCGAGCAGACTTTGGTTGCAAGTCTCTCGTGCCGACTGAAAGTGGACATACGATGGAGACAACATCCTGGCAGATGCAAGTCTGCTAAAGGGTGCTGCACGGCGTGCGAGACGACTCGGGACGTTCATTTGACGGTGGTATAGACGATATGGTCAAGCGGAGTGTCTATCTCTTATCCTGGTTGGTTCGATGTCTGGTACAGAAGATATGATAGGAATCTTCTGTGGTCTTGGAAAATAAATCGAACGTGCGAGTTCTGATGGCAACTGATGGCAAAGGACTAGACATAAAAGGTACGGAAAAGTTGGTGAAGTCACGAGAAGGAACCACAAATTAGACGCACATCTTAAACTTATTATCAAGCTTCGCCTATGGCTGAGGACATGCACAAGCGCTACGCATAACATCTCGACCAATGAAAGCTCTTCTATGTACAACCAAAGGAATCACATCTGCGAGACCAGGACTTACACGGAAGGCCTTGAAAGTTTGGGGTAGGCTAGGTAATATTTGACGTTGCACTGTGCGACAGCTGGATTTTCACCTCGATTATGCGACGACGTAAATATGAACAGTAGGTCATTCAACATTGCAACGATGCCATCCCGGGCACCAAACTTCGCTCTCCACGACCCATAATTCGGTTTGCGTACCGCTCCACATATCGCCTGTTTGCTGCCCTTCCCAAACCTCATCTCTTGCATCTCTTCCCGCATAGAAGACCTGCCACTTGTTCCATCCTCCCGGATCATGTCGACCTGGCGAACACGTCGCGATGCTTCTCCTCTGGCGCGATCTTGGATGCACTGCTCGTGTTGCAACCGACGGCCAAGTGGTAGCTCTTGTACCTTGTCACCTTGACACACTGAATCTTGTATCAAATCGCTGGGTGGTGCCGCAGTCTGACAGATCCTCAACTCTTGAAAACTGACACTCTGACACATTGAGAACTGAGGTACGCCGCTGTAGCCTATGATGGATGGTCAGGTCATAGCTCTTGGACTTGACGCCGCTGGATGTTGCCGTAGTCGGCTAAGTCGTAGCTCTTGAATTTTGACACCGAAAACATACTGGTTCCTGAAATACGCCGCTGGGAGGCTGTAATGGTCTGCTGGGTTGTTGTTCTTGAACCTTGACGCCGAAGACACCGAGTCCTGAGATGCGCCGCTGAGAGGCTGGCTGAGAGGCTGTGATGGTCGGCCGAGTCATCGCTCTTCGTTCTTGACGCCAAACACACGGGGTTCTGAAATCCGCTGCAATGTCAACGCAGGACTGGAGGCATTGAGTCCTGAAACACGCCGCTGGGGTGGTTTTTTTTTTTTTTTTTTTTTTTTGCCCCAAGCGATATGGGTTCTGTGGACAAGCAATGTAAGTGATGGGTCCCTTCCGACAGTTGCGAAAGACTCACTATTCTATTTTTTTTTTGTTTTATTTTTTGTTTTCTCAGACAAAAGAAATGCCCTTAAGCAATACGATGAAACTCCTCCTCACCCCTGGGAACTTGACAACACTTGATGATGTGTGGCCGGGCGCTCTGCTCAGCCATGTCGAGGGCGTGCATGACGGCCTACGTGGCGACGGCCTCGCCGAGCTTGCGAGCGCCCTGGAAGTTCCCATCCGGTGGTGGTACTCGGCTGCTTGAATGTGCACGCCTAAAATGCCAGTATTGTCAGCAAAGGTCATGATATGATCAACCAGGCTTGAATAGTGCATAAATTCTTACCGAGCGGCTTGCCACACCGGACCCAAGCCATTGCGGCGAGGGGGGTTTCGGAGGAGTGGGAGGGCGCGAAAGAATGTGGGTGGAATCATAATGTAATAAGATATATGATGATATGTAGGAATGTGTTGTGCGGGTAAGGAGAGAAAGGTCAATCACAACAAAAGCTCTGCTGAAGTATATGAACAGCTTCAGCCCATCGCCACTTCCCACAATGCCACACGATTCAAGTCAACCTGAAGACTCAACAAAGCATACAGGCTCATCTCAGTAAATTTCCTCCAACCTCTTGCCTTGCCAAGTATCCTCGCCTTTTGCAACCTTGTCTCTCAAATGCCAGTACTCGCCGTTGAACTTCCAGTATTGCTCGCCTGTGACTTCGTCTTTGGCAAGACTGAACCATCTTGGCGTAAACTCCTCACCCTGTTCCTCTCGGGCTCGGCGACGCTTGCGCTGAAGATTCTCAAGTCGCTCCTTTTCAGTGGCAGCTAAATCATACTGTCCCTCTTCCATGGCACGCTGGTCTGGTCGCAGTCGCGAATCCGTGGGTGCGACCACCTTGGCCAAATTATCAGGAAGTGCGTTGAGAGTGACGACAAAGGGCGTAAGGTTGAAGGGAATGCCCGAAGGTCGAGGATCGGCTTCCCATATCTTGAAAGCCTTGCCTTCCTTCGATTCCTTCTCGCCAACATCGCCTTCGTAGCCAGGTGTCAAACGGGCATAGATTTTATCATTCCAGCGACCACCGATTGACCATTTGGTCTGACCACCGGCGTCAGCCACACGGCCGGAAACTTGGTACGCTGAGGATGCTTTCCAGCCTCTTTGCTTGAAGTCCAGCGTGCAAACTTCTCCAGTGGTCCAGTTGCGAATCTCCATTGGTCCGTAGTTGTCCACTGTTGGGTTTCCAGTGATGATGCCTACTACTGAAGATGTGACCTTTCTCCACGTATAGAGTTCTTCATATTGAGAGCAATCGGGGTTGGTGACACCGGCAGGTCGCAAACGCAGGAACCAAGTACCCAAGGGGTTGATTTCGAAACTTTTGCCATAGAACTTGGACTTGACAGAAGATTCACCGTAGTAATCCCAGCGAGCGGATTCGGCGTATGCAGCACCAATAGGCGGGTGGTGTGAGACTTGCTCGATGAAGAAGCGGTAACCTTTATCCGGGCGCACATACTCGTAAGTTTCTCCAAGCAGAGGATTAAAAGGTTTCGCGACACGACCGATTGTACTGGCGTACTCTGATGCGGCAAAGGCCGTGACGTAAACCATGCGTTCGGAGGAGTCGGTCCTGGCGGCGGCGATGTCGAGAAGGTCGGTGTATTGCATGTCCTCGACAACACGGTAAAGGAGAGATGTCGGTTCGTTGAAAGAGACTGGCAGAGTCATCTTGGTCATGTCTTTGCCAATCATGTTCTTGAGGATACCCTGATCAAAACATTAGCAGATAGCTGACAGTAGGCACTATGGACATTCCTACCCAAAGGGATATCTTGGGACGATTGTCGGCGTCCAAAGTCAATTTCTTTCGGATGCCGTCTTCGTAACCTCGATAACTCTTTTCAATTTCCTTCTCCTTGCTGGATGGAACCAGCTCACCAGCAGAATCAGGGGCGCTGCCACCAGTACCGGACGGAGGAACGCCAGGGGTAGCAGGCGGGCTGGCAATTTGGGGCATTTCGCCAACAACTTCGACCTCGCCAGCATCGACAGCATCAAAGAACTCGTCATCCATCTCAGAGTCATCGTCGCTAAGTTCGTCGTTGGTCAGTTCAGCAAGAGTCATACGTCGAGATGGCGCGTTGTTGAGGGCGCTGGTGTCCTCTGCAATGGCCCTGCCGTCGCCACCAACTTCGATGTTGTCCACAGCGTCAACGATTTTCTTGACAGGTACAGGTGTGGCATTGCTTGCCTGAGTACCTCTTCTGCTGCGAGCCTGAGCGCTAGCCATACCAGAAGCAGTCCCACCTTCCAGAGCTTCTCTGAGGGCACGCTTGGTCCTTTTACGCTTGTCTTCACTCTCACCAATCTGCTGCTCGAGCTGTTCCTGCTCACGCGCAACCTTGGCCATGGATTCCTCCCACAGCCTGCGCATATTGGTCTCACGATCTAGACGGTACTGCCAGTAAGCGTCGTGGTCCTTGTGAATCTTGAGAAGGTCCATGACCAAATCTCGAAGATTGTTGACGGCGGAATCGTAGCTGAGTAGGGCGTTCTCGACCTCCGAGGCAGAAAGTGGGACATTCGGGTTCTGTTGTCGTTCTCTTTGCAAGGCAGAAGATACAGATGCCAGCAGGTCGAGCTGGAGCTTAGCAGACTGAGCAGTGATATTAAAGGCATCCTTGTTGGCAGGGTGGCGATTCTGCTGGCTGCTATCGTCATCGACATAGTCATCGTCAGAGTCGCCAGCAAACGGATGGCTTTTGGTGGCTGTGCGTGAGAAGTGAGGCATTGAGTCGTCTGGTGCATGCTCATAGATGCTGCCTTCGCCAATCGTCGACGCTCTATCAAGCAGGGATTCAGCGGTCGCGGAGGGTGCCTGAGGCGTTGCAGCAGTGCTTGTTCTTCCGATGGTCAGGCTCTGGCGGCCGGTAACATCGAGACTTTGGCGGGCAGCAATCTGCTCATTCCTGGCTTCTTTCAGCCTCTCAGTCTCGACATGCTGTCGCTTGTTCTCTTCCCTGGCTTCATCCTTGGACCACTGAATGGCGTTGTTGAGTGCCCAGAACCACCTCTTGGCCTCGACTTCATGGTTGGCCTTGAGATGGTACTTGACCGAGGACTTGCCGTGGATCTCAAAGGTGAGCTTCTCCTTGGGATCCATGTGCAACTTGGCAATCTTCATGTTGATGGCGCCGCGGCATGCAGATCCGGCATCGTCTTGATGTTTGTAGTAGCTCAGCACGCCGTCCTCGAGCACGAACCACCTCAGTTTCCAGCCGGTGGTATAATTGGTCCACTTTTTGAGATAGCCCTTTATTTCTCTCGCCTCTTTTGCACCCAAAGCATTCTCTGCGCTGGCCTGACCCTGAACAGCCGGAGTAAGGATGGCCTTTTCCTGGATACCGCGCTGGGCGGCGGCGGCGGCAGGGCTCTTCTTGAGGATTTGCTTGATCTTGTCGTCTTTTGTAATGTCCTGGGCCAGCTTGCCCTTCCTGTCTCTTCTGAATGGATCGGCGCCGTTGAGCAGCAGAAGCTGAATGAGCTTTGTGTCCCTCTTGCGCGTGGCTTCGTGCAGTAGGGTGCCGCCGCTTTCGATGGTGGCGTGGTCGGTGACGAGGTCAGTACTGTCTACGTCGACGATGGCCATGACGTGCTCATCGGCGAGCATCGTCTCCAAGCCAGCATAATCGCCGCGCTGGACCAGCTGTTGGATCTCCCTGATGGCCTCGTCGATGAAGATGGACTGGGCGAGCTGCAGAAGCGAGTAGACGTCGGGGTTGCGAGCGAGATCGAGAGCCGTCTTACCCTGGAAGTTGACAAGACTTTCGTTGACGGCCTTTTGGTCGAGCAGCAGCTTGACCACTGTGGTTCTCCCTAGCTGTGAAGCAACATGCAGTGCCGTGTTTCCCTCCTTGTCGCGGGCATTGACGTCTGCATTCGGGCTGGTCATGCTGAGGACAAATTCGACGACTGACGGCTCGGCGCATTGAACAGCCAAGTGCAGGATTGTGGTTCCCTCCAGCCTCGACGTCTCTGAATCGCGCAGAGCCTTTGAGATTGCAGCCGTGTCGCCATGGCGGAGAGCCTCGAAGATCTTGAAGAGCCGCACCGACTGCTCGATGGACGTGGTCGAGGATATGGGGGACCCAACAGGTGCTTCTGCAGGGGACAGGGTGGTTTGCGGGGAGAAGGAGGGCGTGTCGGCGGCCGAGTTGGTCATGGTGGGGACGAGGTGGGCCCTTGAAGAGCTGGCGGTAGTGCTGGCGTTGGTGGGTGCTCGGCTCAACCCCTCGTCGGACGCGTCTGCAGGTCTCATGTCGTTCCCGAGATGGCCGTCGTCGAGGTTGTTATCGTTGTTGTTGGTGGGACTGCCAAGGGTGGGCACGTCGTTGCGGCTGGTCGCTCGCTGCAGGAGAGACCTGCCTTTGCTGACTATGGCCCCCGACTTGGACCGCTTATGCGTGGATGCACTGCTATTGCTGGGCCACGGGTGTCAGCGGGCATGATACGGGGTAGAGGAGAGGAATGGCAGAATGACGGGGTTGATTGGAGACGAGGCGAGTGTCATGTTGTGGACAAGGTATAGTAATGTAGTGATCCGAGCTTGTTGAT
Source organism: Dothideomycetes sp. NU200 (assembly GCA_027943355.1). Taxonomy (NCBI): domain Eukaryota; kingdom Fungi; phylum Ascomycota; class Dothideomycetes; species Dothideomycetes sp. NU200. The sequence continues at coordinate 25,596 of BSCJ01000048.1, read as the reverse complement.
GCTTGACTCGACCCAGTGCATGGACAGACTGGACTGACCGACCGACCGAACGATACCTCAGCGCAGTCAATGCACGGTAGTAGTGCGGAAGGTCATGGCAGCTTGGATATTGCTTGGATTGATCGTCTCAAGGGAATGAAGCCAAGGTAGCAAGCATGGCATGGGATGCTCACCTGTCAGCCATTTTCCGCTGATTCTTCTCTGATCCGTCTTACTGTCATCAATTGGAGTATGAAGCTGACAGAAAAGACGATACTGGTTCAGATATGTTGGTCTGGTTTCTTAAGCAGATCAGCTATCTCTGCATTCTCCAATACTTGGACGAATCATACTTGGACGACGACATATGGGCCACAGAAGCAACAAGGTTTCCGCCGAGCATCATGGCAGGTATGACGTTGGTGGCCGTTCCCATTCCCACATGCACATGCAATCCACGGGACCTGACCTTCCGGTGCTCGCACGCATGCCTTGTCTGGGGCAAGCCATCCGGGGCAACATCTCAAGTCCTTCGATGGTTCATCTTGCAGGTCAACGGGTACAACATGGTCCCACAGGAAGAAACGTATGATACACACTTTGGGCCTTTCTGCTCCCATTTTCATAGACACGGAGCTTGTTAGGTTTTTGTATGACATTTTGGAAACATGGCATGTATGTTTCAGTCTTCTCGCTAGATATAGAGCTGGTAACCTTGGTGGCCATCTGCTCTTGAAAGCTACGATCTGCTCTCCTCCATGTGCTCAAACAAAATCACCGAGATGATTAATAGTCCACCTGGATTCGGTGGCAGAACAGCACTGCTCAAATATTAAACCAGGACCCCTCAGCGCACTATCAGCGTTCTTCCTCGGCCTTGTGCACACATATCTGTCTGCTAGGTGGACACGGTGCTATATGGTGCGGCAAGTCGCAAATGCTGAACCTCTGACCATTGAGATGGCCTTTCCATACGCTTGGATATCATCCCCGATCACAGTGCTGCTTGATCTGTCGCTCTTCCAGCTACCTTACTCTTTGTAACAACAAGCCAGGCTCTCGGGCTCTACCATCCAGACCACGTCTTGTAGCAGCGTCTATGTCCTCCCTCGTCTACCTTGGAACCGGCCTGCTCTTGATTACAAAGCGATCGAGCAACCAGGTAGCTTTATGTTATGGCATTGCAGGACCAGGGAAATTCGGTATGCGGATATCGGGTAGGGCTGATGAAAGCTCCGGACTGGGGCGGGTCCAGAAATGGCCAGATTGAGCCTAGGGCGTCCCAGATTAGTGGAAGGGGAAGTGCGGGGAGCGATCGACTGCCATTTGACGAGAGCGTCGATCTCATCTCACATCTTCTCCCATGTTATTGCGCGGTGGTCAGTGAAAGCTTGTCGCAGTTGTGTTCAATAGTGATTTGTCCTATTCTATCCTGATCCAGGGACCTATCCTGTGATCTTCCAGTCCTCACGATTCTTCCGCTCTCACGTCTACTTCCTTCTCCTCTTATAGGCTGCTGCCGCTCTGGGAAGGTGCTCAGAGGGTTTCACGTGTCTTTGTCGAGGTTCAGCCGCACCCATCTAGCCCAGGATGCCGGCTGCATATTGACCATTCCGGGTGCCTCGATCGAGTGCCGGATGACTTGATTCAGTCTTCGTAGCCCAAGACCGTGACTGTGCAGGCAAGAGTTCGGGAGTGGTCTTGACTCGAGACAATGGACTCGCAACACCAATACAAACCGCAACAACACAAGGACAAGGAAGACAAACCCAAGAAGTTGCGCTTCATCACCAACCATGGCGCGCCGCATCCCAAACGTCGTCGGGTCAGCGCTGCCTGCATGACATGTCGAAGGCGCAAGGTGGCATGCTCAGGCGAGAGACCGGCCTGCAACACGTGCTCGCAGAACAAGATTGAATGTGGAGGGTATGATGCAGGAGACAGTAGCAGTAACAACAGCAGCAGCAGCAACATCAACAACAGCAACAATGACAGTCATAGCAAGTTCAACAACAGTAATACGACAAACAGCACAAAGACCAAGCCACCCAAGGACACGTCCTACACCAACAAGCCCAAACGAGAGAGTCTAGTGTCACAGGATGACTCTATACCACCACCATTGTCGCATAACCGTCCCTTACAGCCGCAGACGACGCCGTCCTTTGCGCAATCCTCCCAGCCGTCGCCCCTCCATCCAGCAGCATCTGTCCACAGACACTCTGTTTCGTCAGTGGGCCACGGGACCACCCAACCAGCAACACACGCAAGCGGTCAAGAGGAGGGAATACTCCCCAGCCAACATGGCCAGGATGAGGGGAGAAGAAGCAGACTGCCCGACATCACAGAAGAGACCAGCACCAGCGGCTCGGGATCCACCTCTTCACTCTTTGCTGGCCCGCGCAATCGCATGCCGTACTTCAGATGGTTGGGTCCCACGGCCATCATGCCCGGCTTCAAGCAGATGGTTGTCAAGGTCAAGCGCCGCGACACGTCAAATGGCCTGTCCTCGAATCGTTCTACCGACGGGCCTGCCTCGCCTGCAGTGCACCGAACCACCTCGATCCCTACAGCCACGCCTATCGCGCAGCAGGACATGAGGCCAGACACCGCCCCAATGGCCCTCCCCTTCTACGACACGTCGTCCATGCCTCCCAGCGAACTCATTACACATCTGGCCATCACCTTCTTCACCCATCTCGGCTGCAATTTCCCTTTCCTCCAACGAGACCGCTTCCTGAGAGACTTGGAAGAAAAGCAGGTCGATGCAATCCTGGTCGATGCAGTCTGCGCACTAGCCGCCAGATTCTCCAATCATCATCTCCTCACCCACCAGCACAATGCCGACGATGGAGAGTCATCACCGTCCGAGTTTGGCACCGCCTTTGCCTCTCGCGCAAAGGAAGCCCTCATTCACACCTTTGCCACCCCGAGCGTCGCTGCCGTTCAGGCCGCCTTGCTCCTCGCCTACAACGAGTTTGGCGAGAGTCGAGACAGTGGTCTGTGGATGTACCTCGGCATTTCCATTCGCCTCGCCCAAGATCTCGGCATGCAGAAGCTCGATGGTCTCTGTTATGAGGGCCGAGACGGTCCTACTCCCAAGATGGTCAAGAGTGACGACTTGGAGACCCCTAGTCGTTCGCACTCTTCGGGCACCGACCAGTCTCGTCTCGGACATCGCTCTCCTCCAGCAAACGACAAAGACGCCGAAGAGCAGCGGGCCGTGGAGAGGGAGCGCATTGACACTTTCTGGGCTGTCTTCTTCCTCGACCGTGTCGTCTCATCTGGCACCGGGCGTAGAAGTACCCTGCGCGACAAGGACATTGAATTGTCCTTTCCCAGCCTTGAGACAGACGACCCCAAGACTGGTTGGCCCTCGCCTTTTCCTGCTCTGATCCGCATTGTACATCTGTACGGCCGAGTCGCTGACTTACTAAACGGCATCAAGGAATCAGGAGACATCACCGAAGATACGCCTAGGCGTCTCGCTGACATGGAGGCCAGAGTGACAAATTTCTATCAGGGCCTATCCCTGAAACTGCACTTTCAGGCCATGAACTTTCATCATTACGTCAAGGCCGGCGAAGGCACCAACTTCGTCTTGCTTCACTTCTGGTTCCACACCCTAATCGTCCTGTTGCATCAGCCTACTTTGTTCAAGACCTTCGAGGGCAAGATGCTACAACTGTTCCCGAACAGCCAGCAATTGTCCATGTCATCGGCGAAGACTATTGCCGACATTCTGTCCTACTCGCAACTCATCGACACCAAAGCAAGTCTCGGCAATCCCTTCACTACACAGCCCATTTACATTGCTGCCTGTGCCTTTTTGAAAGAGACGGCGGAACAGAGCGCCACCTCCAAAGAGCAATCCCGAACTCAATCTCGTACTGCCTCGCGAGTGCCGTCCCGCGCCAGTAGCCCCAAGGTTGAATCTCAAGTGTCTACTGCACCCAGTCTACCTTCTGCCATTCCCAGCTCCCGAGACTTGAAAAACACAAATCTCTCTTTGGGCTCGCCGATAGCACGTGGCCCAACACCCTTGACTGCTGCCGATCGCTTGATTGCTCGTCATACACTTCTTGCCACGGCTGCATCACAGCATTATCAACTCTGTTACAAGGCTCTCGAGTCCTTAGAAACATATTGGGCAGGTACCAAATATATCTTGACAGTCCTGGACCAGAAGTTCAAGGGTGTAGGTGATCCTCTTCTCTACACTGCCGAGGAAGGTGAAAGTTCCCTCGAAAGACCCAATCCAAAAGCTGAAGAGGCCTTCAAGCTTCCTGGCTGGCGAAGAAAGCTCAACTGGGGAGGTGGGCCAAATTACATTGGTCTCGGAGGCGGCATGCCCAGTAATATCAATTTTCAGGGGACCTGGCTAGGGCAGCCAGGAGCAGGAGGTATCCCTGGGACTGGCATGGGCAGGAGCGCCCAAATGTCAAACGGGACAGGGACCGTAGAAGATGCCATACGTCAAGCACACGATCCTAATTCCGCGATAGGTTGGACATTGACAGGGACACTGAATTCGCCATCCACCAATCTTGCTTGGCATTACCCGAGTATGCACAATCAAGACACGAACTCCATGCTGCAGGGCTTCGACTTTGGCTCTCCGCTAAACACGACCAGCCAAGGTCAAAGCCAGCAGATCCGTTCGAGCTCGATGGGGTCAATGGCTGCTCCTCCGCAACGCAGTCATTTTGACAATAATATCCTCCTTGACCCAACACTTCCATACTCCACTACTGGAGCTTCTATCAACCACGTTCCGTCTACGTCACCATACAGTATTGACGACCATCCGAACCATGCCCAGACTGTACATGGTCAGAACGATCAGAGTCTCCATGGTTTCGCCGGACGAGAGGTCCAGGGCTTATTTGGCGACATGCTGATCGAGAGCCAAGATGTAGATACAAGCCTTCTGGGACTGGATACATTACCCTGGTTTGACACGCTCCCGGGCGATTTGGGAGACTTCGACATGCCTAGTGGCGGGGGTGTTGTCGCTGATATCGGGGCTCAACCTGCTCTGAGAACTACTGACAAAGCGGAACATAAGTGATTTATATGGATCACATTGGCAAATTTTGAGCTGTAGATCTATTGCTCTCGGGTTCTTATTGTGCGGGGTCTATCGCATGACATGTGGTGAAATACTCACGATATGTAAATAAATATAACCCCACTCTAGTCTCCACTGCGGTGATGACTGATGTATCGTTTTTTGATCGATCAAGAGATTGTTGAAGCAGTGGTCATGACTCAGCCTCATAGGCGGATGCTGTGGATGATGTGGATGGTAAGGTTGACATCATCTATTGGAACAATTTTAAGTCTATGCCGCCGTCTCTCGTATGAAGTGCACACATGTACAATATCAATACTTGAGGACGCAATGTCCCATGTTATCGCAAAAAAGATCACCTCTTCTCGATCGCCGCTTCAGGCCTGCACAGGCAAGTCTCCATTCAGAGCAGCTTCAGCCACCGGCTCTTGGATTGAACTCCCATAAGCAACCTTGGTTGAATTCTCATCGGTTGCTTTGACCGCATGTGTCGATCTGGCGCGAGCAGGAAAGACATTCTTCGCCTCTACCAAACCCTGACCCATACCTCCTAGAGCCATGACATCCGCCGCCACGACGATGAAGCTCTTGTCTTGGCCCATCTGCGCCATCGTTGGGCCAAAGGCGAATCCAGCGGATGGTTTGTTATGTTTCTTCATAACATCCTGGAACTGAGCGACGGCGTTGGTCCATTCGGGCTCGGCTCCGCCCATGCCTCCATTTCCGGGCAGGTTCATGGACACTCTTGCGTCGAGAGTCCCCAGCCACACGGCATCAATGTCAGGGACCTCGGTCAAGATGGCGTCAAGGTTCTGAATACCCTCAAGGCTCTCGATCTGGATCATGATTGCCGCTTGATTGTTCAAGTTCTCGTGAATACTCTTGCTGGCGTCCAGAGGTATGTCCGTCAGACCAGGAATCAAACGAAATGGGGGAGCAGAGCGGCTGCCATTCTGCTTTGTCCCAAACTTGGCTGCGCTGACGACATGTTTGGCCTGAGCAACGGTATCAACTTGAGGCACGACGATTGAAGCCCCTGCATCCAATGCGTATCCGATCGCTGCGTGATCGTGGCCTGGCACACGGACGAATGGGATGCTCTTTCCTTCGCTCATGAACATGATCTCGTGGACCATGGTGGTCATGGTCTCCACGCCACAGGAAGAATGTTCCCAGTCAACCCACACCGCGTCGAAGCCGAATGGTGCAATGAATCGTGCCGTCGGGACAGTGCTTAGTCCAAGGTAGAGACCGATGAGAGGCGGGATCCTCCTTTCATGTGCATCTATGAGGGCTTGCCTTGCGCGATGAGGCTGAAATAGCGATGAAGCTCGGTAGGCGACCATGCTATGGCTTTTGGTGTCCGGCAACATGATGTATCTTGGGATTCTGTTAGATGCGGTAGTTGAATGAGTGCTGTTCTGATTGTCCGAAAAGACAAGTTATAGTGCAGTAGTGGCAGCCTCGACATATCTTATACTACTTGCTATATGTCCTAAGGCGTTGAACTCAGACTTGAATGACGATACCATTGGTACGCCTGATAGTAAGCTCACGTAAAGTTTTGTTACTTAAGCAGATAGCAAGATTATTGAATGATGCCTGCCTGAATCAACGGCCGTCATGCTTATGGATCCGCATACCATGCAAGAGAGCAGACCTTGGCAGCACGCTTGCCACTGCACGCCCTGCCAGTAATTCTGGTACACACAGCTCGTCAATGATGATTGATCACAAATAACCATCAGCACTAGTGGGTTTCTCCTACAAGCGGCTGAAATTCGCAGACTATCCTCCGTCATGTCGGACCGACTTTTGTAAGCGCTCAACATGAAGAAGTAATCAGACCACGGACAGTTCATTGCCCATTTCTGAACATTGGTGTGAGAGGCGTCGACCACACTTGAGATATCAGGATCACTAAATGTTGGAAGATGCTTGCGGTGCTCATCTTACCGGCATAGCCTGATTAGGCATGCCGCAAACAAGTCTGATATGACTACGGAAGGTGAGGGTTATGTAATCCGATGGCAGCGCATTTCGGAGAATCCAGTTAAATCTTAGCATTCATCCTCTCCCTGCAAAAGAGATACGCCAACTCCGAATAAACTGGATGAGTGATCGAGCATTTGCCAGGTAGCAAGACTTGGAGGAAATGCGACTGAGTCGTGTCAGATTTTTGACAGCCAATCGAACTAGGTTTCTATTGCCTTAGCGCCGACCTCATGAATCATGTATCAATCGCAAAGAACTGATGTCGAGGAATAGTTGTTTGCGCAGCATCCTAGATGAAAAGAACATCAGGCAGGTTCTTGTTTTCTATTTTCTGGGCTTCACGAGAGTAGTCATGATTTGTCTACCTGCTCGCCGAATCATATCTCCTTGATCGGCAGGGCGACCCTGTTGATACAAGGGCGGATGATAACTTGGATTGACAACGATTCATACGTCAGCATTATGCCTTAAATACGGCCGGACACAAGAGTGTAAGATCAACTAGATGAGGTTCGTAAAAAGACTGACGAGGAGGCACAGGTTTAATGTACGCAGAAGTGCGAAAAGATACTGAATCATGCGTCTAGTCTCCGCTGCGGTATTCGCTCATGGCAAATCAAGTCGACAACAAGGGATAGGGGTAATTCTTCTCAAAGTTTCCCGATAATCTCTGATACGTTACCCGATGTGGGGATACCCCAAGCCGCTGTACTGGCTTTCTTTGCATTCACTTCTCCCAACACGAGAGAACATTGGTCAATGAACTTCTCTTGCAGCTGCTCATCTGACATGGGAACTTCCAGACTACCAATTGCGTGTCTGATATGCTTGAGTAATTTCTGGCCATTGACGAAGACAACTTCGACAACTGCTTCATCCGCACGAAGAGAGTCGTCTGCAATGGCGTCGGTCTTGTCTCTAATGCTGATCACCTGACGATCGCGAACGACATCATCAGCATATTGAGCCGGGCCCGCCTTGCCATATAGCAGACCGACCGAGCTACCATGGAAGACAGAAAACTCCGCTTCAAGACCGTCTTTCGGAGTCCGCTTCGAGGTCAACTCAATGACAAGTGGATGCACTCTTTCATCGATGGCTTGTACATCTTCCACCTTCATGTCTTGTATTTTCATGTCTTTGTGTAATTGTATGCAAGCATCGATTGCTGGGTGGCATACAATCCCGCAAGGAAATGGTTTGAAGGAATTCGCCTCAATCTCCCAGATCTGACCCAATTGAGATGTGTACTCTTCGAGTTTGGGCTTTCCACCAGGGCCAATGACTACATTCGCCCATCCACGCTTGGCCTCCAAAGCTTGAAGACTTGAAGTGAAACCTTTTTCTGCGCAAAGCGCCGCCAGTAGTCCACTCTGTGCGGCCCGACCAGGATGAAAACTTTTGCTATCGCTGCCGAACATTTCTCTAAGCCCCACGACTTGCACACTTGCAATGCCGATCGCATGAGCCATGCGTTCGACGTCCAACCCCATAAGCTTACCAACACCTACCGCAGCGCCGATGCTGCCTGTTGTGCCTGTAATGTGCCATCCAACATCATAATGCGATGGCCAGACAGCCAGGCCGAGCTTGCAGCTTGCTTCGATCCCTGCGACCAAGGCGCAAAGCAGAGCCTCGCCACTGACACCACCACGGTGTTCCGCGAAGGCGAGCAGTGCGCTTCCAACAGGTCCAGTCGGGTGGATGATGGTCGCAAGATGTGTATCGTCGTAATCGTGGACATGAGATGCAATGCCGTTCAAGAGGGCAGCATGCTGCGCGTCACTTTCCAGCGCTCCTTCGCGACCGAGGATGGAACAGCTCGGCGAGCCAAAGAGCGGGAACAACGCCTCGTACGCTTTCGATACAGTGGGGTGGTTTGATCCACCAATTGCACAACCGATCCAATTGTACAAAGAGCGTCGTGCGGCATGGGAGACTGAGGGCGGTAGCATAGAAGGTTTCAGCTCTACCGCCCAGCGGGCCAGATTCATTGTTGCCATGCTCTACTCATACCCTCAGGAAGACACGTCTATACTTCCACTCCAGAACGTTCTTAATGATATGGCAAGACACTTTTATCTCCTTGTGGGTACTTATGACAACATCAGGCACGCTGCCCTACTTCGGCATCGGTGCGGGGAAGCAATCCAAGCGAGACCTACTGGTGAACTTGATCCTTCCAGCGAGACCGACTGGAGGATCCGCCCATTTTACCGTGCTAACCTTTATTCACGGAGAGCTTTCTACTTACTCCATCAAATGTTGCCCACAGCTCTTCGCAAGATATCCTTCTTAACAGCTGCTGTTGGTTTCGGTCTTCTATCATAAGATTGCGGGCCAATCCATCACCAGCATGATCCCTGTCGAGGCGATTGACGAGGTAGCTAGCTACCTTTTGGCACCGGACGCGATCTCCTTCCGACTAGTATGTAAGACGTCCAATACGCAGGACTTCCATGATGTATGTATACGGGTCAAATGTCCTCTTGTCTGAGCTAGACGCAACAAGACCATACACAGGCTTAACAAGTCTGCCTTTTGCTGTCAGATTGTTCGACGCTTTCTTTGCAAGTGGAGAACCAGCCTCATTGGCCCACACCTTTCGAAGCTGGAAGCTTTAAGTGACTCTGTAGAGTTACGAATGTGCGCGAAGGATATATACATCGAGGACGACTGTGACCGAAATGATCCTTGGAACACAACCGAGCCTCTACAATCGCAGAATATATGGCCACGAGACGATAAAGGAACAGTGCTTTCCAATCAGATAGAAGTGATAAGTCTCAAGTCCATGCTTGAGAACAAACGGCTGTGTCCAAAGACTATCAGAGTCCGTGACTACCGCATCAACAATGCAAATTTCGAGCTGTGTCCCAAGACGACTAGGATCCGGGACTACCGTATTGGCGGAGGGACTCCAACAGTGCAAGATTTTGAGCCAGCTGCAGCTCTGGCAAGAGATATATCTGACGGCCTCGATATTGCCATTGTCTTCCTAGACATGCATACCTCGCAAGTGCAACTATCCGAGAAGTCGATTCTTAGCTCATCAAGCCTCGCTCCAGAAGGATCTTTAGGTGGGCCTCAAATATCGGACGTAGTTATTCGTCTGTCGCCCGAACATCAGGGAAAGGGCGTAGGCTTCTCCCTCTTACGCTCTGTCCGTCTGCGAGTCGTCCCCTACTGGTTAGAGCAGGTGTTAGAACGGACTCTGAATCTTGAGAGCTTTGAGATCCCGGCTGCCAGGTCATCGATTTCTATACTCGCTCCGAGCACCTATTACCCAAGTCTGAATAAGCTTAGCATCCAGAGCTTAAAGACTCACCCGCGTATGGTATCTGCGGTCCTGGCGAACTCCAAGCACAGTCTAACAAGTATCTCGTTCGTTGGGACAAAGCTTGTCCAAGACTCAAGGTGGACGGAGCTCCTGTCCAGCATCGGGAATGATTTCCCTAATCTGACACACTTCCACATTCAATTTGTCAGACAGGGCGATGCCCCTTCAAGTGCCATTACCTTTTTGGGATTCGGAGAGGACAGACTCATGGAGCAGTACATGCCAGGACTCGAGCTGGTCGAAAGGGGTCCATCAAGCGATCGAAGACTTACCCGAATTATTTACCATGGGCCGGACGCTGGAACAGTTCTGCAAAGTCTGGCCACGTATGCAGTCTTAAGAGGAGTCCGATGAGGCTTTGAGTGATGGAACACGGCTGAGCTTTCGTTGCAGAGAGAGTCCGTCCGTCAATGCAGTAAGCCAACAGGAAGCACAGTAGGAGCTCTTAAGATTGTGTTTTGTTCAATTCGTTCATCTGCATGTAGTAGTTGTCATGGTGTGGCCATATTGGCGGATGCACGTTACGCTACGAAGACAAAGTTCATGCAAGCAATTCAGTTAGTCAAGCATGTCTCATTAGCGCTAGCTTACTATGCGAGCCTATATCATTGTAGCTTCTAGACTTCAAGGAGACAAGCAATGAGGTATGTAGCATAACAACATACATCGGGAGTAGCATGTCGATCAAGGAAGAAGCTTCCAAGGGTAGTGACATTGGAGACGGATTCTGTGTGGCTCTTTTGCTTGGTATATCGCAAGGACTCGTCTCAAAACTAACTCTTCTTCAGTACTCAAAGTCAAAGCTGTCTCTGTCACCTCCATCAATGACGGCCGCCTCGGCGAAGTCACTGCATAACACGTGATGAACCACTTGGACATGAACAGGCGCGCGTCTCGAGGCACGACACATTCTTATGACGGTTGTTTAGTAGTACAAGTAGAATCACCCCTGTTGTCTTGTGAGAGGCTAATTCTTAATCACGTTGCGACAACTTTTGTTGACTATCTGTGAGTACACGCTAACTGACGGTCTGAATCTGATCGTTTCCTCCTTAATTATTATTCAATTGGCTGGCGACATACACACGGGCGCTCGAGTCATCTTTACAGCGTCTTTTGGCACATCACAAGTGCGCGGAGATTCGCACTTAGCGCGTCCAAACTCTGTACAAAACGAACGAATCGCCAAATTTCAACAAATTCCTAGTTGAAGGATTCTGGAGGTCTATGCGCCGACATGCTTTGGTCTTGTTAGGCTTCAGTTCACGCGCGCGAATCATGCTTAAACGCACGAGCCCGTCCCGTCAGGGAAATTGCGATTGCCTAGGCATTGCCCCAGATTAACCGAGCTTGGGTAAACCTTTGAATGACGAAGCAGTTATAGTCAAAATGACTCGTGGGGTATATGGTTCAACAGTGGATCGACTGGCCCTGGCCGAAGCATGAGATTGCAAGAACGACATAAAGTAGAGGTTCTATTGTGTAAAGAACAAGGGAATCGAAATAAAGAGAATACTCAATTCTGATACTGGCTGAGCATCCTGCAGTCTTAAGGTAAGGTACTACATAAAACCCTTGGCATCCTGTTTCAAAACACGAACATGTTCTCCTATATCGTCAGCCTCATCAAGCCATCGGAGAAAAGTCGGCTTTGATACTGATGGGATGATCTACCGTAACTCCCGTCAGAAACCTTAAAGTACTTGATGGCTCAGCTTGTGGATATGCGTTCAACACAGCGGCGCTGATAAGCACTCGTGGCTAATGGAGAATCGTGGAGGTCTTACGGATCGGAGAGCGCTTTGACTAAAGGCTTTGATAATTCTGAGTGTCCACCCACCCACCATACGCTCGCACGGCCACGCTCGCACGGCTGGCACTGCCCCCGCACAATCGCACCCCTTATTTGATCGACCGTGCCGCATCTGAACACAAATCGCTACAGATATATCCCGTCTCATTTGTCTCAGATATATAATCGCATCTACAAGATAGGGAATGTCGGGATCGTCGTGGAGATTTTTTTTTGTTTCTGGACTTGTTCGAGAAGCCATGGAAGAAGTATGCATGACTTCGTACCGTGCCTGCAGATAAGAAGTCCTGCAGCTGATGGCCCTAGTGAAAGCCTTCTTCTGACACCAGCCCTGATAATGCCATTCGCGAGACCCACTTCCCGATCCCACGCGCCGGGGCAAATAGTTCTGGAGGATTATCGGTCTATGCGTCGCTCCGTCATAAATAGTATTGTTGAAGGCGCTCCACCTGGGGGTAACGAGCGGAAATAATTGGGCCGCCGAGACTGGAACAGTCCTCTTCAATCCATTTCCACGTATTCGGAGTCAGCTTCGCTTGATGTGGTATGGCTCAGCTCGGCACCTTGATGTGCATAGCGGCCGTGGAGACCGTCGGCTACACGACCTTCTAGTGCGCCATGTTAGAACGTTGCTCGACTTCTCATAAAACGGTCTCCACGTCCCCGAACATTCTTCGCTGGCTCCATTGTGAACCTTTTTTCAGCCCTTTCTACGGCACTGGCAATGTCAGCGATATGAACAAGCCTGCGCCTTCCGGAGTCTCTCAATCCCCGCAAGAGTATCCTTGAGCTATCCTTGCTTTGCCCAGCTTTGACTTGCTTCGTCATGGTGCCACTCTATGTCGAGACGTGGATATGGTGGGCTTTCATCATCCTAGTTACCATATGTCGGGTGTATGTTTGCCCTTAACTTATGAAAAGAATAATCTCTCTCCGAAAAATTGCTGATTATTGTTGATTCAGTACATCAAGAGTGCTCATACTGGGCTCAGTCAAGCGTTTTCAAGCTGACGACTATGTCATGCTATTCGCCATTGCGACTTATACCGCGCTGATTGTTACTATCAACATTGTCGCCAATGCGGATACAAATCTCCTGCCACCTGGCTTTGACGTGAACTCACTTACTGCCACGGACAAAGCCCATCGTGAATATGGGAGCAAGCTGGTCCTAGTTGTTGAGCAGTGCCAGATACTCACAACCTGGTCGATCAAAGTATGCATGTTGATCATGTATCTTCGGCTCACTGACAAGAGAAGAGAGAACCTTGCCATCAAGATACTAGGCGGCTATGTCGCCTTCAGCTTTGTCTTCATGGAGATTTTCTACTTTGGCGTGTGGTGTAAGCCTTTTCCGAACTACTGGTATGTCATCTAATCCCGGTTTGGAAAAGGGTGACTGACAAGCACAGGGCCGTCCCCACACCCAATCCAAATCAATGTGCTGCAGCTCTCCACCATCTCGTAACAAACGCAGTCTTCAACATCTCATCGGATGCGCTCATCCTTTGTGTTGCCCTTCCTATGTTCATCAAGACTCGCCTGCCATTGCGTAAGAAGGTAGCTGTCGTGGCCATCTTCAGCTTGGGCTCATTTGTCATTCTGTGTGCAATTCTTAACAAATACTACTCGTTCACTCAGCCTTTTGGAAGCGAGTGGACGTACTGGTACGTGAGGGAAAGCTCTACTGCAATCCTCACTGCCAACGTGCCATATGTGTGGGCTTTGATTCGACGCGTATTCAGCTTCCGAGCCCTCGACAGCACCTCAGGCAACCGTTATACCTACACCCAAAGCAACCTCAATGACACCCGAATGCGAACTCAAACAAAATCAGCCAAAGCGCCAACCACTCAAGAGATAGACATGGACCATCTGATTGCCGATTCCGAAAGCCAAAAGGAAGGAATTCATCGAGAGATACACATTACTGTCACAGAGGACGATGGTCATCGCAGTGTGAATGGTGGATCAGGCACCACCTGGACGGACGATTGGGCTGCGCCGAGATATGCTACCATGTCTGCAGAGTCGGGTAGTGGCAGTAACGGAGTGGCTACGGTTCAACCAATGCAAAAAGCTGTACTGAAGGATCATTGATGAATCTCTTACATCCTTGGTCAGAGATGTGCGATAGTACAGACTTGTAACAACAGAGGCGGTAGTAGATCATGCAACATTCGTACTGTGACTGTTTCTAATTCGATTTTGTAATCCTTGCCAGCCACTAGCGCATCTTACTGCGATGAGAAATGTTACCTTCATAAAAGCTATGTAGACTTTTTCACAGCTTAGATTGCTTCAACAGGTGTGCATTCACTGGTGTGAGTGCCTTGCCGGTGGAAAAGAAACTCATAATGTTTTCCATCCCCAACCTCTCAAACCCGATGTGTGAGTCGATAGTACTCCCTGCGGTATGAGAAAGAAGCTCGACATTCTTCATTTTCGCAAGTTTCGCACTGACCTTTGGCTCCCCTGTCATTTGTTAGTGACGTCCTGTATTCGCAATAGAACAACTTACAGTAGTGAACGTCCAGGCCAGCAGCATACAAGTGTCCACTTTCGAGCGCCTCGACAAGTCCATCCTCGTCGACCAATTTGCCCCTTGCAATGTTGACTAGCCGAGACCCCTTTTTCATCTTCTTGAAATGCTCCGCATTCACAACCTTGTCACCACCAAACGGCGTTGCAACGAGAATCACATCAGCCACCGCAAGCATATCGTCAAGCTTCTCGTAAAATGTCGCCCCTACACTATCTTCAATCTCTTTTGACTTTCGAACAACATCGTTGTAAGCGATCTTCATGCCAAAGGCAGCTGTTGCTTTCTTCGCGAGCAAGTAGCCAATCTGGCCCATCCCGATTATGCCGAGGGTGTGTCCTGATGGATTGCGGGTGACCGCTGCTGTATTTCTGTTGGCATCGACGAACTGCGCCTCGTCGAGGGAGCGAGCAGCAATAGAGGACCACGAGAATAGACGAAAGGTCGATAGAATGAGCCAAATGGCTGTGTCGGCAACGGACTCAGTACACGCAGAAGCCGCGTTGCAGTAAATGATCCCGCGCTTGGCCAAGCCTTGAGTGTCGACCCAATCGAAGCCAGCTCCTGCGGACGTATAGATCTTGCAAGAGGACGGGAGCAATGAGATCAGTTCTTCATTCCACGGCGACATCTCCCCGCCTGTATTCCAGAAGGGTCGATAAATGGCATCGAAGTCGCCGTATGATTTGTTTCTGAGAGCTTTGATAAAGTCCGCTCGTGAGACTGAACCAATGTGCTTAACTGTGAACATTTTTTCGAATCTGGCATAAAGAGCGTGGTTCCATTTGATTGGGTCACCGCAGTGGAGTACTATGGGCTTGGACATCCTGACGAACTGTAGTATGTTGCAGGATCGATAGAGGAACTGGTGGGAAGACAATGTGCGGACGAGCCATGATTGACCTTATGAATCAAATCGGCGTTTGGACAGACGCGGCTGTTGAGCTGCTTATTCACAAGTAGTTGCATGATTAGGGCATATAGGCACGCGGTTGTCAGATATATCCGCCTCGCGAAGCCTGCTTATCACCACCAAAGGTCGTCCACCCAGATTACTATCTTCTTATACAATCAACTGAGATAAATTGCTCATTTCAGCGTATACTACATTACTGAATCTTTTGAAACCATAAATGCTTGGTCTTGTTGTGTTATAAGCCCTCAAACTTGGGTAAATCCAGTAAGAAGAGCAATATTTGGTGAGCAACTTTTGCGGGGCACCGATTTTTGTCACCCGCGTAGGTACGAGCATCTCGGGATCTGGAGCTCCATTGAAATAGGCTTGGATATAGGCAAGAGTTAGCGAGTCGCAGCTATACTGATGCGACTGCGCAAAATGGTCGAGTATGCGGAGTATGAGCAAAGAAGTTCGGCCTTTGAAATCGGCCCGCAGTTTTGTCGAGCGGCGAAACTTTCCTCATATGGCAAAGCTGAATCACATGCTGAAGTCAGATCTAAGACGATGCGCTCGCAAGAGCGGACAAGGACTAGAGCTGATGGAAAGCCCATATTCGTGGTCCAGTCAAGTGCCAGCCGGCATGCGTTCTGTTTTATTGCTTGGTAATGGTCTGGATGATTGGGACCTACGCAAACAGGGGGTGTTCTCTATTGACGCTAAAGTGTCTCTCAATCACGCGCCAGGCAAAGGAAGCGGAAGCAAAGGGTGGAGTGAGATTGGTGAGAGAATAGTCTGCTGTTGGTACAAATTGCAATCAATCATTTGTCCCGCAACTTGAATAATATGCTGACTTGACTAAAGCCAGATTTGCGCTCCTTGTGCCTCGCATCATGCACTTTGGTCCGACTCGCGCTCTTGTGTTCGCCAAATCGATCTAGTCCTGCTTGCTTCCATTTGCCAGCTTCAGTTGACTTGGCCTAGGCAGAGTATCCCGGACGCATACGTTCGATATTCCGCGTGCGGACATCTTGCATGTGTAGCCTTTGCTCATTACTCGGTGTCCAGCAACTAGTGCTTCCAACCCCAACTCGAAATCCAAGCGTTCGGCTAACAGCCGCGCCTATGGCCGTGACTACAAAGGCACCCACAAGTGCAACAATAACCCAGACAAAGGCGACGACCATCTCTTCGTGAGGAGAACGAAGACAAGATGGCGTTATGATGTTTGTCGTTCCGGGTGCTGAGGGTGCAAACAGAGCATTTGTTCTGCGTGTTGATATACCTCAATGCTATAGGCCTGATAACCAGATTTTAGTAAAGGTAGGCTCTTTGCCTTGAGGAAAAGTGAGACGATACCAGGGAGCAATTGAGTACGGGATTAGCTCTGTAGAGTGAGGAATGTCAGGTTTGTGTCTCTGGTGGAACCTGCAGCGGTACCGCAGACATTTTATCACATTGTCTTTATCGCCTGGCAAACCAAAGATGCATGACAACATCGCTATAGCGTCCAAGTTCTTGTCATCTCCTCATCCTTCGCGCTTCATCCTCGTATCGCTCATTCCACACTGCTCGAATACAGAGCAGCTTTGCCTAAAACCGACCAATATGTTAAGTATAGTCGCCTTGGCAAAACGACAAGTTATAGGAGACGTTTTCACCGGCGCGGGATGCTAATTATACCCTTTCATGCGTGGAACGTCGCAAACGGTCATCTTACACTCATCCTTCGTGCACTCTTTCTTACAATATTTGCATTGCTTGAGGCTCTGATCTTGATCTAAATATATCTCCCTCCTTTCCGGCTTTGTGGAACAATTATGATTCACAGCCCGTTTGCCAGCGCGTACTCCAGGAGACGGGCTTTAGGTGAAAATGGGCGCACAACAACATCAGCCCAGTCACACGCGACCACCTTTCGCAACCTGGTTGGTGATTTGCAGCAAGTAGATAGGCATCGCCCGCTCGAGTTTTGTGCACACAATATACAGGGGAAAGAACCCGCACCAGAGGAAGATTCGATGCTAGGAGGACCGCTGAAAACAATCGCGATTTGCGATTGTGTCATGATTGCCCTGCAAAGCTTCTCCATGTTGTCTCCCCTGCTTCATAATTTTCATTGACCTTAACAAACGCTATCTGCTTTCTACGTAACTATCGCTATGAGCGGCAGAGAAATAGACTCTTCTACCCAAATGTGCTTATTAAGACAGTGCAATCGTGTCGCGGCATTTACTCGGCGAAGGCTGGTGCATCCTCATGCGATACCGGTACTCCAGCGATGATTAGACTGAGTAGTACAGCCTTTCATCCTAGAGGGAATCAGTGTCGCTTAGAGGCAGTTGAGAACCCGGAGATTTGATTAAAGCCTAGCAATGGAAGTTGGTACAGTAAATGCACATGCCCTATCATATGCCGGCTTCGTTAGCGCCGAATAATGCTTCGCCTCTTTGTCGCTTGGTGATTGTGGCTGTGCTTGACATCGGTGTCCCCGTGGCTAGGCAACACCTAAGCTTGCGCAGGATGCTAATAAGCTATCACTAACTTTGCGCACGACACCTTTCAAACATTATCCATCTTACAATCAAGAGATACATCGCTGACTGACGACCTCGAAGAGTGGCGAGTGACGAGATAATTGCAGCAGCTAGGCCAAAGTCATTTCACCACTGGTGACAGTGGTGTCTTCACGTTACTCAAAATGGCCGACCAATCATGCAAGAAGCAAGATATACTCAATCGCTCTGCTTTGGATCCATTGGCACCATCTTCCAGCGATGCCGCACCTCAATTCTGTACGGACAGCATTTTGCACCCGATTGATCAAGGTAGTACTCATGATGAGTATGATCACCCCCCAGGATATTCCGAGCCAGTTCGCAATGAAAGCTACAATCCGAGTCAACCTCCAATAATTTCCACGCCCGGGATGAGTGAGCTTGACTACACTCAGTACTTACCACCTGGATCATTCTTGTCGAAGGACAAAAGTACCGTGACAGTTGTACATCCGGACCTGACTACGAATCCGAAAGCCCTACTAAAGTTCATCACCGTGCAAGCTTCACTACCACCCAAGCCACACATACGGATAACCGGCTCTTTTTCATCTAGTATCGACTTTGACATTCAGCTTAACATGATGCGTTACTTTATGCCACCAACATCTTCGCGTTGGAACTACGTAAAGTTGGTTGAACCTAGTGAACTTGCCTTTCGTGGTTCGACAGTAAAGACGGTAACTCCACATATGGATAGTGGTATCGATGGATGGGCAACTCGATTTTGCAGAGATGCTGCGCAAGGAAAATCGTACGTGCCTTTAAAACGTCCTGCCTGAGTCCTCTGACCATCTAGATTCACCCTCCTACGAGAAACCATCAATTGGAACACCGCATACATAGAAGGTCGGGTCAGAAGCCTTGTGGCCTCATTACGATATCACGGCAAAGTCACTGTGACGTTTCCCGTCACGTACACTCATGTAGTAGTCCAGGACACGGAGCCAAGCTCAGGATTCGTCTCGACTGTCTTGTCATTCTTCAAGGAAGGTCCTAGGCGTTACGAAGTCACCAGAAGTATCTGGCCCTACGCCAATATGGCCGCAGGCGATGAGATGACTGTTACCAACAGGGTATGCACAGTTCACAGCGAGGCACAATGGTGGGAGGACTGGAACCAAGTTATAGCTGCCGCCATTCTGGAGAAACGACAAGGTTGGGTTACAGTGGAAGACTTGATTGTCCGGACAATGAATCCGCCCTTCGAAGTCAAAGCGTCACGAGATTGGGGACTCCAGCGAGTATGACTGTCTCCCAGTTTTCGACAGTGGAGATCATCGAGGGTCACCATTGTAGCAACCGCCGGTCGCAAATTCTGGCGCTCATGCGCCGCGTGCGAATACGGAGATTTCTCAAAGGAGTAGCTATTTTTGAGTTCGTTTTGTACTTTTCATGTGCTGCTGCACGTAAAAATGCAGTTTTTGTCAGCCAATCGTTACGCTAATGCGTCTGACCGCGATATTGTGAGTGGATACAGTCCATATGAGGACGACTCTACGCATACAGGAGATGTCGCCACTACCGGAGCCCCTTGACGAGCGCCCTGGATTGCTTTCCTGGTCTATTGGATTAGGTATTGTCACGAGGCTTGAAACACTGGGATGCAGTGTAGTGGATCCTCTTCAATATCTCGTATAGCATAAGCGGGACCGTCCGGCAAGCTCTCGCGAGTACCTTCTTACGCACAAACGGTCTTCATTGAGTGCCGCATTTTCTCGCAAATCAGATCTTTCCGCGTCGCGAGGCGATTGCACCGTGTTTTCGGATTGCAGAGGGTACAGACCAGTTCTTCAAGGCTGAAGAGTTGATCTGTATCAAATGCATAGTTGCCATGGAGTCTCGTCGCAAAGCGCGAGAAGTCCACCCTTCTTGCTTAAGGAAGCAGAAGACGTTGAATGAGACAGGCCGTTGTATAACGGCCAGCCGTTTGTATACCGAAACACGTGAAGGTTCTCAAGCTAAGCACGGTCTTTGCATTTCCTACGAGTTATCTTCTGCTCTGCTTGGAAGTCGTGCATGTAACGTCAATTGTGCAATTGTGCGTATCACTTAGTGTGAGCGACCACGTGAGATAAGAACAAGCACTCCATCGACGCTGGCGGTGAAACAAAGATTGAATATTGTTGTCAAAAAGGCTCTCAAGACACTGCCTTGTAGCCATCCAGAAAGACCATTGAATCGCTGTCCCTACTTGGGAAGACGTCTATACCTTTCACAGCCAACAAATGATTGCGGTCACTCTTCGCGCAGCCGACATATCTCAACAACAAAAGATCTTTCCGAGGTGTGCCGGCATCGCGAAGCATTCGCAGATACATGCAATACACGCTGTTTATTGCGAAGAAGTTGCCCACAAATGGATCAGTACTAAAACCGTTTCGTCGTATTTTGGAGTAAACATCCTTTATTGATGATTGCGGATCAACACTTGATGAAAGCCAAAGCCTCTGACGCCGTGGCATTGATTCTTTGTTCCGGGAGGCGCAACGGGTTTCATAACGGTTGAGGCAGTGTCAGTGGTTTTAAACAATTCCATAGAAGAAAAGTCGATCAAAGAGTCCTTAAGTGTGCAGCAGGCAAGAATTTCAGCTTGCAATCCGACATTATGTCTTGGAACTATATAACTTCCAGGCGTAACGGTTGTAGTGTTCGCACATAAAGGAGGCTGTTGATGTCTACACCCAGATTGGCCGCATTACCAACATGAAGGGGTGCTTATATACCCAGTGTAATCCAGCACTGTCACGGCCAGGACCTCCAGTCTTGTTGCATTCGGCCTTCATTCAACCTAGTCACGGTCATTGCCGACTTACAGTCGCGAGGCAGAGTTCAAGTGCAAGCTAAAAGAGAAATCACTGTCGCGTACGAGCCTAGTTCACGGTCATGCTGTATACTTTCGGCCCTTTGTTGGCAGTTGCCCTTACTATTGAGAAAGTCGCCGGGCATGGTAAGTGAAATAATTATCGCAGTTGTTTCATTGCTAATCAATCATAGTTGTGGCTAGGTCGGCAACTACATCCTCTACTTTGGCTACGACTAGCTCGGTGAAGAACTCTGGAAAGCGTGGTCTGGCATACAATGATCCCTCTCTAACGAATTACTTTTCCTTGGCCGGACAAAACTCACTCGTGTCTTGGGGTTACAACTGGTATTTCGATGAGCCTAACCTGTCAAAACTCAACCCGTCTATTGAGTTCACTCCGCTATTGTACAACAGTAACCCAAGTGTGACAAAGCCATGGGCAGCAGCTGCTCAAGCTGGTATAGATGCCGGTGCGGAATATCTGTTCTCTTACAATGAGCCAGATATCAAGTACAGCGGATCTAATTACATGAACATTAGCCTGGCAGTTTCCACCTGGATGCAACACATGGAACCTTTTGCAGGCAAGGCTAAGTTGGTAGCCCCAGCTGTGACAAGTAAGCTTTCAATCCGATTCATAAGGTAACTTTGAACTAAATTAATCACAGATGCGGGTGCTCCATACGGTCTCACTTGGCTGTCGTGGTTCATTGGTAACTGTACCGAATGCACAATCGATGCGATAAACATTCATTGGTACTCAAACCAATATGCTGGTGCTGCGTATCTGAAGTCCCAGACTGAAGCTGCACGCATTGTTGCCGATGGACGCCCAATCATCATCTCCGAGTTTGGTCTTGATGACAGCTCAGGGGGCTATACTGATACCGAACTCCTCGATTTCTTGGAAGAAGTCTTGCCATGGCTTGACGCTCAAGATGATGTGGTTCGATATGCCTACTTCTGGGATGCTCCCGGATTCTTGATCAATGCCGCCGGGACTGGGCTTAGTGATTCTGGCATCCTCTACAACAACTACACTGGCGATAACTCGACCAGCGGACCTTCTTGCCCGGACTCAAATGGTACTACTTATGAGGATGCTACATCGGGCCTAAGCTATCTCATCGAGTGCAACACTGATCACTACGGAGGCAACCTCAATGTGAACATGCCTCCAGTCTACACGCTCGCAGAGTGCATTTCCGCCTGTGCTGGAACCACTGGATGCGTGGATGTATCTTACTATCAAGGCACATGCTATATGAAAGGAAGTGTTGGGAAAGCCTCTACCAACACCGCCGTTCAAGGTGCTAAGCTTATCACGACAGGCTCGTCAACCTCGTCGTTCACCGCTACATCTTTGACGTCGTCAACAACAGCTGCGTCCGCTTCGGCTAGCGCGTCACTGTGCCCGAACTCCAACGGCACAACTTATGTCGATGCCACAAGTGGTCTGAGCTACCTGATTGAGTGTGGTATTGATCGCTACGGAGGGAATCTGAATGTAAACATGCCTTCAACCTCTTCCCTCGCTAAATGCATATCAGCGTGCGCGGGAACTGCTGGATGTGTCGATGTGTCTCTATACCAGGGCACCTGCTACATGAAAGGCAGCGCTGGACAGGCTTCTACAAATACTGCGGTACAAGGAGCGAAGCTCATCACTGCTTCGTCAACCTCATCGATCACTACATCTTCGGCTACCCCCGCGACCACCTCCTCTAGCATGGGTTCTGTTTCTGTGACGAAGTCCTCTTCAATCTCAACTTCTACATTGTCGCTTACCAGTAGTGTCTACACTTCTGCCAGCTCATTCACGAGCTCAACATCTCTTTCTGCGTCAACCACAAGCCTGCAGACAACTTCCAGGTCGTTGTCCAGTGCATATGCAGGGGTATCCTTGAGCTCGGTCTTAACCTCGCTTTCCAGCTCGTCCCTCAGCTCGTCTTCCAGCTCCTATACCAGTTCTTCTATCAGCTCGTCCATGAGCTCGTCTGCTAGCTCATCACCAACGTCCACCCCTGCGACAATTTCCAGCTCGTTCTCAAGCTCAAGCTCGGTGTCCTCCAGGAGCGCGCTCTCTACTATCAGCTCTTTGTCCAGCACCCTTTCAACGTCCGTCCGCCTATCCTCAACCACGTCATCTGCAGCAGCAAGTACTACCACTGCAGCGATCTGCCCCAGCATGAACCAGACAACTTACACTGATGCTATCACCGGCTCCAAGTTCTTCATTGAGTGCGGGATTGACCACTCTGCTGGTAACCTCAATATGGTTTACGTGAGCAACTTGGCGCACTGTATCTCGGCATGTGCAAACACTACATCTTGTGTTGGATCTGTACTCTCTGGAGATGCTTGTTATATGAAGAGCTCGATTGGAAAGGCGTTGCTCAACAAGGGTGTCAATGGCTTCAGACTTCTTATTCCTTCTGCTTAATTTTTACACTGCCTTGCAATAGATTTAGAAGGGTTAGCCTTACATAGATACATAGATAAGACTTATGACTTTTAGTTTTCGATTCTGTGTTCTTTTCCTAAAGTCCAAGTGTATAACATAGGGTAGACAGACTGTGTAGCGTCCAAGCAAATCTGCTCCTTGCACTGCGGAAGATTCTTGTTCCTAAAGACCACGGCACAATAGTATAATACCAATAGAAGAGTTTAGAGGTGAGCTTGGAGCTGTCAGATCGAGCGTTGTGGACGTCTAGATATTCCCGGCAAAAGCGAAGCGTAGCCTGTGAGCAAGCACTCTTTGATGAATGGCTGCGCATGTTTTCGAGATAGATATTGACTTCACTAATATCAGCATCACTAGTCTCACAGCTGGGAGTAGAATAACTGCTGGTGCGACTAGTACGACGCTTCGACAATGGTAAAGGCCGTATCCTCAGCAGCACCGATAAATAAGATGATGCGGCCGACGAACGACTTTCCCTCCACATCGTCCGCTGCTTCACCCAGGCATGGTATGAAGAAGAAGACACCAAAGAGGATCTCGAAGATAAGGTATTTTTCATAATTTTAATCTTCTGTCTCACCCCTTGACTTCACCCGGCCAGCGAGTTGACCACTTGGTTGAGGAGAGAAATCGCTGTTAGATGATCTGGTTAGCCTGTCGTACGCGCCTTCCCACGTTCCGCTGAGTATAGTCAAATAACATAGTTGTCCAGGAGAGCCTTAGGTGTGAAACATTGTCCAATACTGATCATCCAAAATATAGTCGTCGTATCGGCAGCTCCGAATGGGAGTGTTCTTATGATGTTCATACCACGCACAAGAGAGATACTGGTTGCCTCAGCCCATGGTGGCTAAGCATTGAAGCTACTCAGCACAGTATCAAGTTCTTGATGTAAATTACATAGTAGTTAGAATCAGAGTCGTAGCTGCAATTGATGTTGTTGTGATTGGCCAGGGACTTTCACAACATCTGCGCGAGTATATGGACGTATGACTCGACACAAGGACAAGGAATACCTGGAATGTCTGCAAGATGATGGTCGGATCTTCTTGGGTGAAACTGTAGTTGCAGATCTCATTTGGGCTTGCACACTCGCTTGGGTATCTCCATCTGACACGTTCCTTTAGCCGTTCTAGAGATACAGCCGCTGCCAGATTTGTTGTTGTTCTGGGTCTATCCACGATGAAATGATCGCTCGCCATAGATGCACTGCTCACTCTGTGTTATCTGCAGCACCAGCGGTATAGCGAAAAGTATCGTTGTGGTAAATCCCCCGGTGACCTGACTGTGTAGAAGTTTCCACCTAATGTTGGTATCTTAAGCGGGAGTACCCACCCGTTGCTCGCGATTCGTCGTACGAATGCAATGTTTACCATAGTTCATCCACTGACTGTATTGGCCAGCGCGATCGTTCTTAATACCAGTCGGATCTGCAATATTGAGTCGCCTAAAGAACAAGCATGGGTCAGAGTCACCACTGCTGTTTGCCAAGTAATATGGATCGTTGGAGAAAAGTTAAAGAGCTTCGAGAACTGGTACTGGCCCTTCTGGCTTTGGCTGATATCATAGACTCTCAGCCTTTGGAGGACAAAATTAATGCTAGTCTCCTTTATGCGTTCTGATCCTGTTGCAGGCGCCAAAAAGCTCGTTCCGAAGTGCTGTGTTCGCCCAGCGTGCCGTAGGGCCAATTTAGCCCCTGACGGCCAGCCCTGGACACCTTGAACATCATGATCAGCGGAAAAGCGAGCGCAAAGGGAACGATAGGATGGATCTCGCACAGAGAACACAGGGGCCCATGCTTCGCTAGCTGTAGCCAGGTTTTGGTCCGCCACTCAGGCCCAGGCACTCTTTAGGCACGCCGAGGAGCAGAGCGTGACGTGATGCAAATGCGATGTAGCTGTACACAATGAATCGATTCATGCCGCAGGGCACTCGGCGAGTTACAAATCTACCTCGCAGCGCCACCAACTCAGAAATGACTAAACGTAGATGTTCCGAAGCAGTTGTATCTTGGTTGACAGGGCATCACTTTTGCCGCCTCATATGGCGGCAGCTTAGGGTTAGGGTTTACAAAACTTCGATATAATACTATATAAGCTATATTATGCTCCTAAACTTAGAAAACCTAGG
>BSCJ01000047.1:0-98713 GCA_027943355.1 Dothideomycetes sp. NU200 | reverse complement strand
AAGAAGAAGAAGAAGAAGAAGAAGAAGAAGAAGAAGAAGAAGAAGAAGAAGAAGAAGAAGAAGAAGAAGAAGAAGAGAAAGAGAATAATCATTAAGTGTTCGAAATATGCATTACGCAGACCACAGTCTGTCTATCAGCCCGTAGGCTATGAGCTATGAAACCATGTGTACACACCCTCTCTTTGATTCGAAGGACACAACTCCAGAGAAAAGAAAAGGACACCACGGTTTTTGTATGTACTCAAGGGGGGGTATAATAATCCGATCCGAGGAAGAAACGCCTTCTCTATGAAGAAGAAACGGGACCGTCAACGCCAGTCCGTGTAGCCCTTCTCCAGTTGCAAGCGATGCAGGTGTGAGAGGAGCAAACTCCCCTGAAAACAATAACGATGATGCTGACGAAGATTGATATGTACAGACAAGAAAAGGAGAAAAGGAGAAACAAAAAAGGACAGTCAAGGCAAGACTAGGCGTCAGAGTTCAGCCTGACACCCTTATACTGTCGTCGCCACGCACGCTCGCGGCGCCAGATGAAAAACCGCTTGTAGCACTCATAGAGCAGGAACAAAGCCGTGACATTGCACGCGAAAAGCATCAGCACCTTGAGAGGCGTGAAACTGCTGCTGACGAGCTTGGGTACCGCAGATGTGAGACCGGCAGTCCAGCCTAGATCTACGCCTCTGCTTACGCCGAGGACTCTACCTGCGGAGTCGAGAGCGAGGACGCGCAAGTAGCGCTGTGCGGCATCCTCTTCGAAATCAATGACGGTTTCGAAGCCGGCCTTTTCGACTTGCACAATGTCGGTCCATGCGGTCTCGTCTTCGCCCTCGAATTGGGCAGAGTGTTGGAGGACATAAGCCCTGACTTCAGTGGCGCCATTCCAAGAGACGTAGATTGCGTCGTCGCCAAGGACGGCATCCGGCGGCTCGTTTGGTTTGCCGACCCATGGAAACTTGAAGGCGCGGTAGCTCTGCACGTCGCCGCGCTCCCAGGAATAATTGGTGGCGAAGTGAGTGTCGCAGAGGACTTCACCACTGGCGGCAAACTCGGTGAGAACGGCGTTGTATCCATATCCGAGGAAGACCTTGGGGTCTTGGCCACGGTGTGGGCTAGGGATGACCTGGAATGAGCCTTGTGAGGAGGAGATGATGCCTTGTGGGTGGTCGTAGGACTTCACGAGGCGGACAGTGTAAGAGGGGTTTTCAGGGTCTGGCGCCGGCTCATCCCAACGTTTGGAGAGGTCACCAGATCTGGCGGTATCAATGTGGTTCTTGTATGTCGGAGCGACAGATGGGTAAGAGATTTCGAGCAGCAACCCGTGGGAGATGCTGTCGCTGTAATGTCTGTCCTCTGCGCTGTTGTCGAAAAGGGAGACAAGCTGAGTGGTGACACCATTCTTGTCCTTTTCGCCTTCCCACAGCCCCAGATCTCTAATCTGATCGGCCATTAGAACAGGGAATGTGTTCAAGGGCATAAGCCGAGCGTCATGTTGCCAGGCAAACTTTGTGGCAGCTCCTTCGCTGAGATCTTCGAAAGTGTTGCGCTTGCCACCGAGGACCCAGATGATGTCACCCGAGGTTCCGTTGATGTATGTAATCGTGTGAGTATAGCGTGCCGAGACGAGGTAATTGCCTAGCTCATCTTTTTGCACGCTGTTGATGTGATACCAGTCCCAAGGTGAGTCCTTGACTCCATCTCCGCCGATGTCTCGGAAGGTTTCGTTAAGGGCGTGATGGTCAGATGCACGCCATTCGAATAGCAACTCATTGGTGGCAAGGTCGATTTCCTGGAACAGACAATCCCAGATGTAATCTCCATCTTCGTAATCGGGGATGTCCTTGAACTCGATCAGATCATGGTAGTGCACGTCGTAGATGGTGATCAGAGCGGTTCCTTCGGGGGTAATGACCATCTCATGGAGATCCGCCTTCAAGTCTCCTATCGCAGAAATCTTGGCCACTTGCTGGTATGATGAATTAAGCTGTAATAAATTAGCGATCTTCCAGTCTCTCATGCGATGTACGAATGAAGCCGCCATACCATGTAGTAGTCTCCTTGTCCGTGACCTCTGATTCTGTCGTCGCCGATCCAATATGTCATGTATTGCTCCCCCTTTATCTCGTGCATTACTAGGTCGTAAGCCTGACCATCTGTGCTCTTTGCCCATACTAATTCGCCATTATTGTCTACAATCATGGGCCCTGGGGCCTCGATGGAATATCCTCTCGGTGTGAAAAAAGTGTACAGGCCGTCGTAACATTGTGGTGAATCAATCAACTTTCTGAATGCTGGCGAAATGTAGTCGGTCGTTTGATATGATTTGAACGGGTAGTATCCGTAGTCCAGCTCCCAGGCTTCGCCATCTTCCGGATCCCAGTCCAATCCTACATCATCGGCATGCACAGCACATCTCGAGGAGAGAAGGCTTAGTAGGAGGATTTGAAAGAGGTTGTTCATTCCCACAAAGCGCGAAGGATTGCGCTAGATCAGCCAAAGCCGGAGGTGTCGCGGGGTCGGCTGGGGGCAACGGGTCCAAGAAACGACTATCGTATTCTCATATAGGTGTTGATCTGATTAGTAGAGAAGAGACGCTTGTATGTCGTATTGTAAGAGTCTATCCTGTAAACGCAAGATGTGGAGATTTGCAGCAAACAAGAGAACCAGAGAGGAGGGCGACTGGAATGTATGCGCTGACTTGACTGGGTGTACAATGATAACGTCTTGGCACGAAACAATCACAGGAAGGCGCTCGGATGGTATGCGAAGCCCGACTTAAAACAGAGAATGAAAAGGGATAAACACTTTCAGAGGGAAGAGATCCGGGTATATACAATGCGACCGGAGGAGAGTGCGTCACCTATAACCACAACTCCACCCTGAAATGGGGCATGCGCGGCTACTTTTACGATAAGATGTCTATCCTGGCAGCCGTCCTTCCTATTTTCTTGGAAACGCGCGTCTTGGTAACGACGACATCGCGCATCCTTGATCCACCGAAAACCCGACCGTCCAATAAGCAGTACACTCTCCTTGTTCCGTGTGTTGATCGTGGATCGGGCCACTGAGTGCTTCAACATTTGCAGCATGTTCATATAATTCGTCTCCCAGTCCTTCTTACAATATTCTGTTCCCTTCTCTTCTCTTTGACGTTGATTCGGAGAATTTTAGTTGTCCAAACAAGCCATGGCGTCATAAGGTTCACTGTCTCAACGAGGCCACGCAAAAGCGTAATCGCAAAATAAACCTGTGAAACCCTCTACCGCCAAGGGACCCGCCGGGTGGCGTGGCGCACCACTGACGCCAAAGCCGCTCGCCTTGGCCATAGGAAGTTTATTGCTCGCATACCCAGCCCTCGCAGAAGACAACGAGGACGACGACGACGACGATGACTACTTGATGCGGGATATCTACTGCCCAGGCCTGCATGCATGCGTTGGTGGAAAGGTTAGCTTACCGCTAGTCAGATGTGCAACGCCCGTTGTTGAGTGATAGCCACGCAGACGCAAATCTCCCCACGGCCGAACCAGTGTTCCTCATACGGGAGGTGTTCTTCTTCGGCACTGACCATGCAGACCTTCCACTGGAATGGAAAGGCTTGTATGAGAGGCTTGTTGCCACGCGGCAGACATGGTGAAACATCCGGGGCTGACATCAACAACATGCCAATATACTACATTTTCAAACACTGTGCAAGAGACAAGAGGTAAGACTTCGTCCTCTAGGACTAGGTTGATGGCCATGAACAGGACATTCGACGAGTGCGTGATTGACGATCGTCATGAGCTACAAGCTCTCATAGCAAATGCCATCGTAATGCATTACCATTATGTCAAGGAATTATATCAATTTTCATTTGACGACACTCTCAACCAGCTGGGGATTTAATGTCTGGGATCATGCTACCTTTCCTCCCACTTCCCACACCGCTAGCCAGCAATTCCAATCGGCTAGCTTGCACTCTGTGCTTCTTCATGACCTGTACCCACTCAGGGTTTGGTTCATCTGTCTGCTCATCGACATGCGCGTCTTCCGCGTCGTCGTGCAATTCATCCTCGAGTAGGGCAAGCATCATGCCAAAATCGGCCCCTTGTCTTCCCAGTGAGCCTGCGCAGTACAGCACTTGTGTCAGGAGACTATCTCGTGATGAGCGCTCCGAGACATTCGGCATGTAAGCTCTGAGTGTATTCGCAAGCATGTCTACCAGAAGCGGCGCAAAAGTTGCCAACGCCGCCGGCATTGTGTCCAGGACGTTATCGTCTTCGGTGGTTCCGTGGCTTGCATCACCCATACTCGGTATGCTGGATAGCTTCGGTGAAGTCACACCTGGTGATGTTACCTCTGCCACAGATCCTGGCATGGGCAAAGCAGAAGGGAAGATGCTTTTGTACATGGAGACAATGTTGAAGCTTTGCTCACGAAACAACTCGATCCATCTTTTCAAGTATCTTTCTGTCTGTGCTCCACCTGTCCATCGTTGCTGTCTCTTGTCCGATACATCTTTTCGTCGTAGCGACTCCTGCTCTGCGAGTTCTCTGAGCGGCTCAAGGGCCTCTAAGGTTCGGCGAAGGGTGTTGAGTCGGCACACAAGGAAAAGTGCACCGAGAGGGCCTTCTCCAGTTGACGCTCCTGCTCCCACGTGTCGAGACTGCGCTGAAGATGAAGGTTGAGAAGCGAGGTCGGGAGCTATCCGACGTAACCAGCCGATCATCCTCATTGCGCCAGCAAGCTTGAGATTGGGATTTTGGAGGCCAGTGATGAGAACCGTGATCAGGTTTTGTATTTCGTCGTCAGATTGTCTCGCAATGTCTGATATGAGTGACGAGTCTGGATAGAGTGCGCATAGTCGTTTGACATGGGCGTGGAGGTCAAGTGCAGAGGCATAGCCTGATGCTGCAGCACCGCCTGTTCCTTGGGTTGCTGCCGAGCTTGAACTGTTGATTGTGGTCGAGAGCAGAGTGGGCAGGTCGAGTATGTCACCCACACGATCCACGTTCCTGCTCAAAAGCATGGCCTTTTTCCGTCTGTCCAGCACTGCATTGTCGCTGTTTCTGTCGTATTTCTTGGTGAAGTCTGTCGCTGCGGCTTCGATAGCCGGTAGACCATTGTATAAATCTTGTGATTGCTTGTTCAGTGACGGGATGAGAGACGATAGGTTGGAGAGATGATCCGAGGCAGAGATGACGGAGCGATGAGAGCGTTTCGACAGAGCCTGAAGAGAGCGGAGCGAAGAGTGCGACGACTGGGCTAGAGCTGCGGGCTCAGTCGTGGTGAGAGATTGTAGAGAGAGGGTGCTGAGGCGGCTCAGGTAGGTGTTGGTTATTGCATCATGCTGTAGCCGGTCGTTGGAGCCCTGCTTGAGGTAGGGTGTGAGCAGCTCATACAGCGCGTCTGACATGGCGCCGCTGACTGAGAGACACTGAAGGCTGCACCAGCTACAGGGACTATGTGTGCCGTTTATTCGAATATCACCTCATGGTTGTTGTGTTGGCTTGTGACGTTCTACTCCAATCTCCCATTTGGTCCCTTGGGGTCAAACATGCGGAGCTCGGCCCGTGCGCAAAGAACACCACATCACGGCCGCAACCCACTTATACCTTGGACATCCTCCACCAAACTTGCACTCGTTCAAACCACAATATGTGACCGCGGTATAGACAATTTCATCATGGTTTTCTCAATCGCCGGTGATCCATGACTTGTAGGCTACATCATACTGCTGAGCACACGTCGAATAAGACAGACCCATGACCACTTGGCTGCATTGGCAGGTCAAAAGGTTTGCGACAGCGTTGTGATACCGTGAAGATAGCGAGGCTGTGGCCCCTAGTGATCAAACCTCCTGCAATGGATTGCATACTGTGAAGGACATAGTATCGGAGGTCTCAGTCTGGACCACACCGCTTTTTTGCTCTGTATGCAAAAACGTGATTAGGACGGTATGGTATTCATGTTCTAGTATCATGAGACAGGTCAGATCAAATCATTGCCTACATGTATTGATAGGCAGTCGATATCAGAGATCTTGCGTGGCGACAAACCGTGGTAGGTCCTGTTGGGGCAGGCGCGACTGCCTGACTGAGCTTCAGAGCGCACTTTCACTCTTTTCCTTCTCTGTCTCCAGCGACGCAAGAACTCTGCTGTCTTTGTATCCGTGTTCTCCTCTCGTCCCTGTCTTCTCCTTGCGTCTCTGCATTGCGGTCTGATCTTGTACTCGTGGAGGCACCGCTCTTTTGAGCATATTGTCTTTGGAAATGGCGGGCCTAGAGCAGCACAGTCCCAGCAGCGACTACGGCGATATTCCCACATCTGCTCAAAGACCCCATACGGAGCATGTTTCCGAGCAAGTATACTGCGAAACCTCTGAAACACAGACTGTCCCTCTCAAGACTGTAGACGGATGTGGGCCACTCATGGCATCATCACTCGATGGTGCTGAACATTGCAGCAGACCAAGCAGCAGTGGAAGTGACTATTTGCTGGGCTGTTCTCCAGACGAGGATCTAGAAATGCTTGCCCGCAATGAGGTGTCGGCGAGTAGCCTGTCTGATGATTTGAGCGGTGCAACTGTCATCAAAAAGCCTGATATTCGATCTATTCATGCCGCCGAAGGCTTCAAGATGGCAGCTGCAAAGCCACGCCTATCCATTGGACCTCAGTCATCTCGAGCTCCGGCGCTTTTCGATTCAGACCATGTTCAACGTGTGGCGTCGCCTGTCCAAGATTCTGGCTATATCAGCGAACCTGAGACTAGAGCAATCTCTAGTAGGTGTTTTTTCGAACCTCTGTGGCCTAAATATACTGACAAGTGCACTAAAGGACGTCTTCGACATCAGGAAAGCACTATGTCGCCTGTCAAGCTATCTTTGAATCGTGCTGCGCCGGGTCTTCCGAATGGCAAGGTCTCTAACCGCTGCAATATCCAGCCAGGACAGACTGTTCAAGCAGAAGTCTGTGATGATATCATGTATGATGAGCCCAGCAAGATTGAGAAGTACGTCCTGCAAAAGTCTCTCGTGACTCGGCCACTAACGGCATATACCAGATCTGGGCAGTCATCTCTTGATTCTCCATTGACAAACATATCGGGACCTCCTGTGCTGGAGATACCTGTCCGTCCGTCACTCAAAGGCGTGACCTTTCTGCCAATTGTCCCAAGGAGGAGAAAACCAGACTCCAAGTCAGGGAAGAAGAAGAAGCGTCCAGCCTCTGTCATCGATGACATCGAGAACCCAATCAATATTAGTGGCATGTTTGATCGAGAGCCAAATCCGGCTTTTCGCACCAGTCCACGAGCTGAAATGTCTATCTTGGTGACTGAACCGGAGCCACAGCTGCCAATAACAACCATTGAATCGCCACAACCCAGACATCCTGATTCACTGGCTCACGCAAGTGTTCTGCAGTCTGTGGTGGAACCATCGACAAACGCCTCGCCATCGCCAGACTTACCAGAGCTTGCACAGTACAGTCATGCTCATAGGAATACGGCCAAAGATCAGGCTGACCACGTCGGTCCAACTGGTGGTGCTTTGCCAGTAGCTTCGGATGATGTTGACGTTGTTGTGCATGATGCTAGTCCTATAATCGCTCGCTCGCCCGTATCAGAACTAGGAAAGTGCAGTACTGAAAGCAGCCGTTCTTTTCGTCCTGATACAACCACCGACGATCCTGGACTGGATTCCAGGAGGGTTACTCAAGGTCGCGCTGTGGTATCACGCCCAATGCTTGCTCGCCCACAGCGAGACAAAGAAAGAGGATTCCGGACCGAACAGATCCTGCACTCACATTCTGGCCCTGCTGGACTCACCAGAGTTTCGAAGCCAAAGCAGCTTCAGAAGGATGTTGTTCGGCCTTTCATATGTCGAGAAGACTATGTCCAATTACTTGAGTCCGCATTCGACGATATTAAACGACAGCATCTCGACGAAGCCGCCCGAATCTTGGACACCAAAGAAGCGGAATTGAAGCAAGCTGTGAGAGTCAATGAGACCATCAAGAAACAGCTGCAAGAAAGTCAGACTCAAGAACAGACTCTACGGTCTCGCGTCACGGAACTGGTTGGGAAAGCAGCGAGGCTTACAAAGTTCATGAACGGTCTTGGTAGTGATATGAAATCACTTGGGAGCATCCGTGCTCAATTGAGCGCTGTCATTGCCGAGACCAAGGTTTTGCGAGGTGTTCAAGAGAAGCAGACTGAAGTTGAGCAACAAGTTCGCAGATTCAGGGTTGAGACTTTGGTCACTACTCAGAGTCTGCTGCAAGAGAAGCAATTACTATCAAGAAAATTGAGCGACATGGCAGGTCAGCTCTCTGAAGAAAAGGACCGCGCGGTCACACTTCAACGACAGCTAGATAAGCCCAGAGAGGAGTATATCAAACTGCAAGGAATGCTCAAGGAGTTTGAGACCAAGACTGACGAGAGGACTGGAGCACTTATTGGCCTCATCCGTGACGGCCAGAAGCATGAAGAACTCCTCAAGCTGGTCAAGAAATGTTCCGAAGACACTGAGGGCCTCGATCGACAATGGCAGACCAATACACGAAATACAGCCGAAATGAAAGACTTGATTGAAGCACTAGGCTCTGCGTGCGTTATACGTATGAGCGTCTTGCAAAGCATGTCACTGACTGAATACAGGACGCAGAAGCATTTCGAGGACGCCACAACAGACAAGGCCACCGATGAAGAAGAGCCACTTGACTCTCGTGTAGTTAAGCTTCTCGAAGCCATGAAAAGCGATCTTCGCTCCCAGGAGGATCTCACGGCAAAGGGCGCCGCTCTTCAAGAGACTATTGCAAGACTTGAAGAACGCTCTGCAGCTAGCGAGGCAAGAATCATCGAAATCAATGCTCAAAATATGGTCTACCAGTTGAAAGAGCAGTCACAATTGAAGCATATCAACCAGCTGGAAGCAACGAACAAATCTTCGCAGCATGAGCTTTCTTCGTTGCAGGATTGCCAGAGTCAACTCCAGGAAGTCAATTCAGAGAACGGGATGTTGAAAGAAAGGCTGGCAGTCCAAGCGCTTGAGACGAACCAGATGCGGCAGCAAAAGGAAGATTTGCAAGTGAGCTATCATCGGTCACTCCCGTTTGACAAGAAAATATACTGATGAACCCTCAGCAAAGCCTTCAGAACGCAGAGAGTCAGCTCAACGAAATCCGTAAAGTTGTTCCCGATTTTGGGCCAGAGAGAGCGCAATTATTGGAACTGCATAAGCGTGAGTGGGACGAGCACGAGAGTAAAATATCGAAGCAAGCCACGGAACTTCACGCAAGACACAAAGGCGAATGCAGTCAAGCTGTGAAGCAAACAGAGTTGGTCGAAAAGAAGCTTGCCGCAGCCCTTACCAGACTCGAGCAGATTCAAGCTGAAAATCAATTGCTCATGGACCAAAGTCAGGGCGACATGGATGTAAAGGAGCAACTCCGCCACGCACATGAGGAGAACGAGAGACTCAAGCAGACAAATACGGCACTTCAGACTGAGTGTGAAGAGGTCTTGTCGACTTTGCAAAGACTCCATAACGATACTACGACGCAACGTGAGGAGTTGAAGAACATGGGAAATGTCATTGAGGAGCTGCAGTCCGTCAAGCAAGATCTTGTATTGAGCCACGAGGCTGAGAAGAAATCGTGCGAACGAGCAGACAGTCTGTACCGTGACTTGATTGAAGAAAGTGATGCCCGGCAACAGCTTGCGATGGAGCTGAATTCGAAAACGCAAGAATTATCAAGCCTACTTCAGCATCGGGATGACTCCAGAAGCGAACGACACTTGAGGTCAGCGTCAGCGGCACAAGATTATCAGCAATCTCATGCTTCGCAAGAAGCCGCGCAGCCCAGAGCTGCTGCCCGGAGGCCTATGAGGAAGGTGGATCGAATTCCCAGCGAAAGCTCTCGTGTGCTGAGAGGCAACAAATTAGGGTCAGCCCCTCAAAAAGCCATCGAAGTCCCTGAGAGCGAGCGTGGCGTTTTCGAAACACAATACTACGATGATGATATGCTCGACGACAAGGTTGGGGGGCTGCAAGGGTCGCAAACTTCCAGCTGCAACCAGATCTTGGATGTAGATGATAGCAGATCGGCTAAGCGCCAACTCTCGTACGACGAGGAGGAAACCCAACAACGACCAAATAAGAACGACGCTTCAGAGAGGTTTGCTAGGCAGCAAACGCCTCCCATTTTTGAGACGCAGTCGCAAGCAGGACCAACGATAACCCCAGATCGCCACAATCCTTACCAAGAGATATCCTCTTCGCTCAGCGATCTACCATCGGACTTCACCAGCCATCGGTCGTCTAGCGTGACAGGTGCCAATCGACTCAGGCGGATAGGGACTCCATCTTGGGACGAGCATGGCCCCAGTTCCGATATTCTCCCAGCATTTCATACTTCACCACCGGCCGAGCATTCCGAAGACATCAGAGGGTCAGAGCGTACATCTACGATGTCACAGGGGCCTGCTAGCGGTAGATTAGTCAAGAGACCGGCCAAAGGCGGCCCGAAAAATGGCAAGACCAGAGACGAGCGGCAATCAACCATTAGTCCACCTACAAGACCCGCGAATGCGGCATTGCCCCAAAGAAAGCTCAGCAGGAAATATAGCAACAAGGGCCAGGCAAACAAGGCTGTGGCTCGCGAACCCATAAAGTCTGCCATGAAGAGACCCGCACCAGCATTGCATGCGGAAGCAGATATGCCGAGCCAGAAGAAGCAGCACTCTGACTCCGGTGCAGCTCCTTTCATCAAAGCCAAAGCTGCTCCTACCCCGATACAGTCTACCAAGGTATCCCGAACCTCTGGTATTGCCAAAGGCTCCGCCAAGAAAGTTCACTCGACTAGAGGTGAGTTCCATTCAGTCAATATCGCGAGAATAGCCTGCTAATTTATGAACAAGGCTCGAAGGTGATAAGCGATCGCTTCAATGAAAGCTCTCAGTAAAGCTGGTGGACGAACGCAAGCCGTGATAGCTTATCAATAATTGATGCTACCACTCAGAGCTTCCTTTTTATCGTATGGCGCCCGATCGTCGCTACAACATACCTTTCTTTGACATATCCACCCACGGAATACGAAACATGATATAGGAATCATGTTGCTCACAAAACGGTCATTCTGCAAGCATATGGCTTACTTTGTACACTTAATTTACATACATATACCCCTTGCTCTTCCTGTAGCTCTCGATGAGGCCAATAATTAACGCCTTTTCCATGATATTCCTTGAACGCCGTAATGCTCATGTATGACCATCTTATGCCGTAGTGTACAAGACTTGGAGTCTGCGGTGATGCACCTTGCTGCAGCTCGAATGCTCGGTTGAAGAGAAGGGGTTTCCTGCAGTGTTCGTCGCCACCATCACACTCCCACAACAACCCCGCATGATGCTGATATACGTCCATCTTCGTTCCGTCCCAGAGTCCGATTGCGAGAGGGCCCAGGTTGTGCGCTGATCGAAAGTGGGCGTGCTTGGTTCGTGTTGATAGTCTTTCTCTGACTTGCTTATCTAGAGCCACCACCGCGCTTTTGCTCGAGGAAAAGAACCGTTTTCTTGACTAGATTATGGGGGACAGATGTTAGCTGTTGTTCGACTCTCTTCAGTAATTCTTTTCTTCGTATCGTCGCTGGTGATACGTCATCATCTGCACTCGTCCCCTTTTATCCTATTTCTATAATCCTTCCTGCCTTCTGAGTGTTTGGCGCAGTCATTCTTTTCTTTGCGATCTTTTCCCGTGCGGCTTTGCTTGTCCTGACTATCTCGCGCCTAGCCCATCTCTTTCTTGCGGACTCGGCTTGGTGGGACATCTTTACTCCATAAAAACAAGGAGCAGGGAGTTCGAGGGAAGAGCCAACAACGTACCGACTGGATCGTACTTGAGCATGCTCAGCGGTCTATGTTGACGGGGTCGGATCAGGGTCCTGTAGTAGCCCGTCATGGCCATTGAAATGAGGCGCACAGCGATTGTGCGGGACTTGGCTGTTTCGATTGCATTAGCAGTTGAAGTGATACATCATTTTGGTTTCATCTGTGGAAGCAGGTTGGACCGACCTTTCTTGGCCATGGCTGTGGATTTGGGGGGAAAATGGTGGTATTGGTGTGTCCTGCGTAGTGCGATTGTCTTGTCGCTGCTATTGAAGATTCATGGCGGAGTGTCGGAGGTGAGGTGGTCTGTGCATCTCCGCCGCGGCCGAATGGCAGAGGTAACGGTCACGTGGCTTGCCGTGGGATCAAGTATGTCTCCGGCGTTTCTCAATAACTTGCCGCGGGCATCGCCTTGCGCACACTGAGGTATGTCGCGAAGAGCAATTGGTCTGATTGGTGTGGACGGAATGAATGTAGCAGCGCGTCATTGGCTCACTCAACGGAGACGTTTATCACCATCAAGGTAATTCTACACCATGTGAAAGGCTGCTGTATGTCTCCGCATCCTTCAGAGAAAGTCTCCGAAACCGTGGCGCCGGGCAGGTAAGGCGTGCCATCATGGTCTAAGCAGCGACGAATGTTTCCGGCAGTATGTGTGGGATTTCAACATAATTGCTGTCTATATAAGCCCATCTCTTTTTCTCCTCAAAGTCGTGTCTCCCTTACTACTCCAGCCCGAGCTATCAAGAACTATCTTCTATACTTCAAAAACCTAATTCAGCTACACCCATTGAACCTTTTCGTTTTTGCTTTGATCTTGAGCACTAAGGCTTGTCCATCGGTAACCCCCAACATGTCGAATAGTTTTCGTGGAATCGAAGACTCATGGGATGGGCACGCAGCAGAGTATGCGCAGCTCATGAAAGATGGACCCATGATGACGCCCATCCGTGCAATGCTCAAGAGCATGGACTCATCTCGCTCCTTTTCCTCTGCAAAAGCAATTGCAGATGTCGGCTGCGGACCAGGACCTGCCATCAACGAGCTGCTAGATGTCTACGGGCAGGACATACCCGCCACGGCTAGACTGGTAGCCTCTGATTTCAGCAAAGGCATGGTCGAACAAGTCGAGCTGCTCAAGGACGAGCATGTTGGTGACAGCCACTGGGATAAGCTAGAGACGTATGTCTGGAATCTCATGGATCTGGATCATGTCCCTTCGGATAGCTTCAGCCACGTCATGGGCAGTCTAGTCTTCTTCATGCTCGAAGACCCTCGCAAGGCATTGACAGGAGTCCACCGTATCCTGCAAAATGACAGTATCATTGGACTCACGTCATGGCACAAAGTCGAATGGTTAGAAGTGATTGAAGCAGCTTCCGCAATCGTTCGCCCCGATCTTGCAGCCAAGCGCAAGGTCTTTGAGCTTCCCAAGGCCTGGGCTACCACCGAGGCCGTGCAGAAAGAATTGGAAGCCACTGGATTCAGGGATTGTCAAGTCGAGTACGTGGAGACATGGTTGCCAGTGGATGATCCTAGCATTCTTCTTCGTTGGTTCGTTAGGAGCAAGAACCCGGGCATCATGAGGCTGATGGAGGGCTTCAACGAGGAAGAACTGGACCAGGTCGGCGAGGAGTTTAAGAAGCTTGTTGCTGAGATATGTCCGACGGGCCCAAAGAGACTCAGGGGCATCGCTATTGCAGCTGTTGCGAGGAAATAACTGAGTTAGACATGCTGGACTGTCTCATATTTGTGGTTGTATAAAAGGCATAGCCGTCACAGTTTGTATACGCGATGGAAATAGTTGCTTTAAGATCATTTAGTTGAGGACCACATTTTGTACAGAATTATAAGCACCACCGAAGCAGAAGACATAGTGTCTTGTCAAGTGCTCATCATTTGCATAAGTAGCGAGGCTTTGCCGTGCAAGAGCTGGATATGGATGTTTTGTTGTGCTCGAAGTAGTATCGCTTACTCCACACTTGTTCATGGCTCTAGTTTTATTTGTTAGGATTTGGCATAATGCTCACTAATTAATCCCAAATTAATAACCGTTCATTAATTCGAGCCAATCAGGCTGCTTGAATAGCTCGCATTCCCTCGTATACCCTTACTCCTTATGTCGCTACTAGCGAACGATCGTTGTCATCACTGATCTCATCCGTCAAAATGAATTATAGTCCTCAATTGGATTCGATCCAGCCTCGCACACTTCCATTGACACGGACAATCAAAAAGAAAGGTGAAATAACCACATAGCTGCTGCTTCACTCAGGAGCAGCACCATCTGCCTGGCAACATGGACATCGAAAGAACAGTACTCCGCAGGAAGCAACCTTCCCACGCTTCTTCTACGACAACTGCGCAGCCCCACCGCCGCAACATCAATACTATCGACTTCGCCGGTCGTATTGGTGGTAATCAGGAGTTTTCCGTATCGGCAGACGACACAAACGCAGCCCACATCCTCTCCGAGACACCCGACGCAGCACCCATCTCCATACGAAACCCAAAGACACTTTTCCATCTTCGTGGCTTCTTGCAGCCAGAACTCTACAGACAGGCGCTGCTGGAATGCTATGGCTCTGCTATTCTGGTCTACACAGATGGCATGTTTGCTAATCAATTGGGTCTCTATGCTTCTACTACGAACTCCATAGCCATTGCACTTGTGGGCGGTCTAGCAAGCGGTATCAGTCTTACATTGTTCATCTATGCTGCAGCGCCCGCATCTGGAGGTCATCTGAACCCAGCAATCACAATGGCAGTGCTTTGTCTTGGTCTCATGACCGTCTCACGCGCGGTGTTGTATATTGTCTTCCAAAGCATTGGTGGCATCATCGGGGGCTTCCTATTGCGATTGAGTCTTGGAAGTAGTGATTACTTCCCTGGTGGAATCATCACTGGGTGTACGATTGATTCTGCGCAGACGTCTGTGGGCCAATTGTTCGTGCTCGAGTGGGTACAGGTTGTCACGCTGATATTTGTCGCTACGGGGGTGGGTCTGGATCCTAGGCAGGCTTCTGTGTTCGGGCCTGCGTTGAGTCCGATTCTTATTGGGCTTGCGCTGGCTTTAATTCTGTTCGCATCGAATTTTGCGAAGCCGGGATATCATGGAGCTTGTAGGTCTTTCCCTTCCTCCTCTTCTCTTGCTGAGGATATGGAGTGTCTGTTGCAATTGTGCCTTACTGATCTTGGAACAGCATTAAATCCTGCGAGATGTCTCGGACTCATGGCGGCGGACTACAATATGGGTTATCATTGGGTCCATTGGGTAGCACCGATATGTGCTGCGCTGTCCAATGGGCTCATGTATTATATTGTACCACCGTACAAGAGGAAGAGTGGAAAGATACAAACGTCCTACTCCGAGCCTTGAAGATGTTGAACACAATGAGAGATGTCACTCATGTGATCGTTTTCACATAGCAACTGGACGAGGCAGTCTTGGCTTGATAGCGATACAGTATGTCTAAAAAAGAGAATCGATTAGCCGCAGGTTGTCATTTCCAATGGTGGATCGATTTTCTGCTGTATTATTTAAACATGAGCTTTCATGGCTTACTTCTTCAAATAAGGTGAGCAATATAGTTCCCAAACTCCAACCTATCAGCTCGGAAGAACAGGGCCCCGAAGCTGAAGTAAGTTCATGATCAACCAACCAATTCGCCGTGATTCCATGGCAGAATCCTCTGGCAACTCGCGTCTAGCAGCATGGAAGCACGGCGCAAACGACTGTTGCATACAGTGCCGATTTCGCTCGTATATTGTTGCAATCCGTACGTAACTCAGCAAAGGTTGTTTGCGGAGTATTTATTGAGGCAGCCAATGTCATGACTCCAGGTGAACACTAGTCGAAAACAGGAAAAAGATCGTCCGCGGGCGCCGACAGTGGACCCTTGATCAACTTTTTGACAAGTTCAGGCAGTCGAAGGGCGTGGGCTTGGCGTAATCGTGTGACTCCTTCGATGTGTATTCGTCAATAGGTAATTGGTATTTTCTCTGTAGGATCGCCTTGATATCTATCTCTCCGTAATCATCTCACCTTTAATCATCAACACCTTGTCGGTGGTAGGGCTGAAGGGCGCGATTTCTTCTTGTCCTCTCTTTGACATCTAGGCTGGCTGATTAGTGATTCTACGGACTTGACATGTCTGTCACTCTTGGAGAAGTGGGCGGAAGGCCCGAGGACTCACAGCTTGGGGAGTTCTTTGATTTTAATGAAGCGACAGAGCCGCAGGTGGATACTTCGGGCAAGCAAGACAACTCTGATATCGAATGTCTGTCGCATCCGACTAATAGGTCCGTTTCTTCCAATGCGGAGTCTCCGCGTTCAGTGATCTGCGAGGAAGCGCCGCTTCCACGCCATGTCTGATTCATATGTTGCTGAACATGGCCACATCCACCTTCTCGAGGATGGTGTCCTGCCTTGCATATATGACTCGGCTCGCAATGATCACTGATCGTCTAGATTCTTAAACACACATGTCATAATTAATGATCTAATGTTTCATTGCAGCCACGATATCCCAACAACAGACTTGCAGCAGCACGAAGAA
Source organism: Dothideomycetes sp. NU200 (assembly GCA_027943355.1). NCBI lineage: Eukaryota > Fungi > Ascomycota > Dothideomycetes > Dothideomycetes sp. NU200. The sequence continues at coordinate 82,288 of BSCJ01000047.1, read as the reverse complement.
ATACGACAGCAACCCGAGTATAGCGCAGAAGATTACAGCCGATTCCAGGATTGGATTCCACGATTCGTACAGCCAGATGAGCCATGTGACTATTGTCGCAGTCGACACCTCCAATGTTATCTGAGTTACGGCAAGCTCACATGCACTGCTTGTGATACCTTGTTCAGATCATGTAGCTTCGCAAAAGTCGACAGTCACAGCCACAGCCCTGGCAGCGTCCCCTCTGATATGGGAGTCCTGGATACCCTACACCCGGTCACGGAAGACGTGACTCAAGAACAAGGGGCACTGACTAGTACTAGAGCCCTCAAGACCAAGTCCAACGTCGACGATAAGAAGTCTAATCCTAGATTCTCTCGAGCAGCTGTCAAGGTGTTGAAGGACTGGATTGAATCTCACCAAGACAATCCTTATCCTTCGGAAGATGAGAAAGCAGAGCTCGGCCGACTTACAGGTCTACGCTATGGTCAAATTAACACCTGGCTGGCAAACGCCAGGCGAAGGGGGAAGGCAGGTCGAGGCAGGCCTAAGGGCACTACATCCCCTACGACACGTCGATCCTCACCTGTCGGTATTCCCTCTACCAATATTGAAGTCATGAACTGGGAGAACATGAATCCACTTGAGCGTAAGTCAACCTATAAGATGTTAGCTGTCCTCGTTTGCAACATGCCTGCGGCATCTATCTTAGTGAAGGCCTGGCATGCCAAAATCTATACGATCTTGAGAGAACCACAAAATGTCTAACAGCACTGTGAACAGGATGGAAACATTCACCACCAATGAACGAACCTGCTCCCATTTGGGCTATCAAGGACGCTCTATCGAAGAACGAACTTCCCCAAACCCAATCAGACTCCCCCTCTACATTGGGCTATACAGGCCTTGGCTCAAGCAGAGAAGAGTCTGGTAGTCATTCGGTGTCAAATCGACGAGCCCCTTCTATGACTTCGGTTGAACAACTCGCATCCGAGTCTGGCACTTCCTCCGCAGCATGGTCCGGCTCGCATGAATCATTCGGCTCTTTCAGTTCTTTCGGTAGCGGTCTTAATGGTAAGAGGGATCGTCGACGTCGCCGGAGAGGGGCTCCCGCACTTCTCCAAAAGCAAGCTACCGACAAGACAAAGCGTGCTTTCCAATGCACTTTCTGCACGGACACATTCAAATCAAAGTACGATTGGTCGAGACACGAAAAATCGTTGCATTTGTCGCTCGAAAAGTTTATATGCTGCCCTCTCGGTCCTGAAATCACGGACTCCATCACCGGTGAGAAAGTCTGTGCTTATTGTCTGATACCAGACACTACCCCCGAGCATCTGGAGACCCATGGTCACCAACCATGCGTCGAAAAGGGCCTGGAAGCGCGCACTTTCTACAGAAAGGATCACCTTCGCCAGCATCTAAGACTTATGCACGGATCTCAACTTCTGCCACACATGGATCTGTGGAAGGTAGAGGCCAAATTCATCAACAGCCGATGTGGCTTCTGCCAGGAACGCTTCACAGCTTGGCAAGATCGCGTTGATCATATTGCCGCACATTTCAAGGATGGGAGAAAGATGCTTGAGTGGAAGGGATGTCGCGGACTTGATCCGAATGTGGCTGCTAGTGTTCTCAACGCTATGCCTCCATATCTCATCGGAGTGGAACAGACCAGCCCAGTACCATTTAGCGCAACCAGTTCAAAGCGATGCATGACTGTCAACAATCACATCCAGAATGGTGGAGCACCAACAACGTGTTGGGAGATTCTGACCGTTCGACTGGGTCGCTTTGCAAAGGAGCAGTCTGACAAGGGCGTGTTGCTCACCGACGAGCTTTTGCAAAATCAGGCTAGACTGATTCTCTACGACGATCCAGACCCATGGAACCAGACAGCAGCAGACAACGCAGAATGGCTGGATCTGTTCAAGCGCGCACATGGCTTAGACTACATCCCTAACGCCGTCGGTGGTGCAGGAAAGAATGTTCCAGAGGATTTAGAGCTGTATGGAGATCTTGGTGTAAGAATACCATTCAGTGTGCAGCTCAAGCAGGGTGTGACGGAGGATGTCCAATCCCAGACTGCAGCTTTGGTTGCGGACGCCCAAAGACAACGATCGGTCTCTCAGAAGTCGACCAGCATTGCAGATGATGGTGCGCCACATCGCCGCATTCGATATTCGGCACTCGCAATTCCTCGGGAAAAGGCCAAGCTGTTCGAAACTGTAACTGCTCCGTATCCAGCAAGTGGCGTGCGTGGTGCGGTGCTTTCAACAAAAGATATGGGAGAAGGCACCGATTATGATGAAGCTAACGTGCTTTGCGCTCTTGGCATGACAGGCTCGTCGCTCCTGGACGCATCAGCTTCGACATCGCGAACCAATAGCTCTGCAGAAATCCAGAGCCTGCAGCAACACGAATCTCAGACCAGTCCCTCGATCTGTGACCCTGCGTTCATGGACAAGGATTGCATGATGTCCAATCTGGGCATGGGCTCAGGCAAGCTCGAGGATCAGTCTGATTTCAATTCCATCTTCCCTGGAGCGGCAATCCAGCAGCAGCAAGGGTGGAGCACGGCTCAACAAGAGCTCGACGCCATGAATGCCTGTCTCGCTGCTGCTACCACAGCCGCACAACCAGCGGACGCCCCACAGTGCTGCGAAACAGGCCACTGCAGCCACCAAGATCAGATACTTTCGCATCTCGGCTTTCACCCGTCCAGTCTCAATTTGGGATGCTCGAGTGGTCCTGCTCTCAATTTTTCGGCGCCAACCGCAACTGGGACCGTTACGACGGGCGGTGGCTCTTCTGCTACCCTTGCCACCACGGAGCCAACGGCGTTGTCGACACCGCTCGAAATGGCGGATATAAGTATGGATGACTTTGACTTTAACGATATGAGCTTCAATGATGTGAGCTTTCCCGATGTGGATCTAAGTCAATTTGATGCGCAAATGGCGCAGTTTGACGCTGTTGGTTTCTCGTGAGGCGAAGTGTAGAGCTCCTGCTCTGTAGTCTTGTTGATACTTCAGCGGTTTCGAAAACCAAGAAAAAGGACTTCTTGGATGAATGATTGAAACGGCCGGGATTGCTCTTCTGTTACTGAATTTTCAGGGATTTGCGAAGTACATTTTTGGAAATTGGTTCATGTTTGCGAAGATCATAGCTTTGATTTGAGCGCGCTGCAGTCGTGCCCGCTTTGTCGGATAATTTAGCTTGGTAAAGGCCACGAACTATAGTCGGCCCTGTAATAGACTTTCGGTTTACAATGCAACTTCTCTCATTGTTTTCATATTCCTCCCGTGAATCAAATGTATGCAATGTTCTCGGCCTATTTTATACTCAGTGGCCCGCAAAAACACAAGCAGAGAAATGGTCTAAACAAAGAGTGCAATTCGTGGATTGAGAATGCAATAGCTACTGGTGCAACAGACGCGTCTTCAGCAATCGCGGCAACGCACTCTACTTTCCCTTTCGCAGCAGCAATGTATCACTATGCATCATGCCGTCTCATGACGCCCAAGAAACCCCGAATACCGATGTTCAACCACCAAGAATATGTAATGCCTGCCCATGAAAATTACGACACCATGTCTCGAAATGAGCTCTGTGAGCCAGGGCAAATGCAATATTGTTGGTCCATTCCCTTAATAAGCCATCTGGTCGAAGTCCTTGGGAATCTCCCAGCCATGAGCTCTGCAAGCCCTCTTGTATGCCTCTACAGCTTCAATGATGTCGTATGGACGTTGTTGGTGTTTGTTGGTGCTTTCAAGACGGGCGGGCTTGGGATCCATCGAGGCTATGGCGAGACGAACTTGTAAGAGAACAGACTCGATAGACGAGACTGGTGACCATCCGGAGCTGTTGTGATTTTAGATGAGAAACCCACCGGTAGAGTGGTGTCAAGACTTACTTGGTGAGTAACTCCATGCAGAGAGCTCCTCCAGCGGTGACATGTCCCCCACCTCCATTCATAAAAGCAAGAAAGCGCGGCCTGTGTTTGTCAGTCTATGTCTAAGAAGTGACCGTGACTTGGACCTACTCGATAATGCGAACAAAGGGCGGGGTGTTTGGGTAGCTGCCAGGGAACCGCATTTCCAGCACGATGCTCTTGAGGCCAACCTTCTTCATGTCATCCACCAAAGGAATGTCTCGGTGATTCTCTTCGAATGTGTGAAAAGAGTGCAACTCCACAATCCACTGGTACGGGCAATCAAACTTTTCCGGGTCGATATACCAACCTAGCTCATGCAGGGGTGTGGTATTCTGCACCTTCAACAAGAAGGTGAAATCCTTATTGAGCCTCGTGGTAGCAAGAGTGTTTGCATATTCTGGCATCGGAAGCTTGGGGAGCTTGGTGTGATCAAGCTGGCCAGGGACAAAGTCGGTCTGTAGTAGAGGAGGAGGCTTGCTTTGAGAAGTTAGTTCTCTGATTGCACATAGGGTTGATGGATACATACGCGATGTCGGCAACGACTGGCGGATCTTCGTGGAATAGTATCTCAAGGTCTTCAATATCAGTGATATCGCTCATGCCATCGTCGCCGAAGCGGATCTCCTCTTCTTCGTCGATGATGACTGGATCGTTCGAAGCTCCTTTGCTCTTACCCTTGGTATTCTTCTTGTTCTTGGCAGGTTGCCCAGTCTTCAGACTACTGATCCTGCGCTTTCCAGTACTTGCTGCACAAGCAGGTATCACGAGAGGGCGACCATGACCCGCTCTAGGAGTCATTGTGGGATCTTGGGGCCGCTCCTTCTTTGGCTTCCCTTCATCGAAGTTAATGAAGGCGTCTCCGGTGCATTTCACAAATAAGTAGCGTGTTTGAATCCAGTCAACGTGCTGCACGACAAGATGGGGATTCGAGGAGGTAAACTCTTCGGGTGCGTTCACGATCTCATTCAGTGCCAATGCGGTGTTAATCTGCAAGACAGATCGTGGCCACGACATGCGAGGGGACATGCCGTACATTCCGGAGTACCCCAAAGATGTGTTGAGATCAAGGGAGTGGTATACACCATGGCCGAATGCACGTCCGTTGATCGTGTCGTTGTAGTGCAAGCCTTCACGGATGATGCTGTGCCAATTCTGAAGCGCACTTCCATGAAACGCGAAGATTGTGGGATGTGTGAGTTTCAGGCGTGTTTCCGTCTGACGAACGCACTTGATAAAGCGTCTTTCTTTGTCCGGAGCACCCATGGCGATGCGAAATTGCATCCAATCTTGCATGCCCGAAACGCGATCTTCTTTGGCCTGCGGCTTTCCCGAGACTGGGTCTTCATCGTAAACCTGCATGATGCAAGCTCGATTGGAGGCAATGATCCAACGGAGCAGGCTGAGACAGGCAGGTGGCATTCTTCCCACCCATTTAGCCAAGTCTTGTGATCGGTTCTTTGTAAGATAGGCTCTCATCTCAGGAATACTTGGCAGACAATCGAGCAAATTCTTGATAACGCCTCGCTTCGAATCTGCACCAAGCGTGTCAAACTCAATGTCGTACTTTTCCAAGGAAGCAGGTTCCCAATGCACAGGCAAATTGACATCTGAGGTAGAGGCTGAGCCGCCGTCTGGTGATCCCGTGTCCATGCTTGTGTTAGCCACTAAAGGACATATGAGCGGACCAACCTTTACGGTAGGATAGCAGACTTCCGTTACTCGGCAGTGTAATTGACCTTCATCTTGCGCATTTTCTCGCGTAACGACGATCCAGTCTCCAACACGCAGAGGACATTGGGCGTTCGCCGCAGTGAACAATACCTCTCGTCGGCGGCGATCAAATTTGACCTCTAGCATGTTTGCACTCAAGTCAGTGGTTCGAGGAGGGACTGTCTCGGTTGAGTATTGATGGCGACCGCTCATTGACGCAATCCGCGTGTCCAAAGACTTAGGTATTTTCATGCCAAGTCCGTGAGGAAAGTCATTGAGACGTCCACATGCTGTCTGCGTATATGCAAAACTGATGAGGAGGTCAACAGTATACGGCTGTGAAAGGATCTCGTGCTCAAAGGAAGGTCCAAACCCTTGTGTTGATGTCAGTCACACCTAGGAACAGCAGCTGCGAAATTTCAATCGACATGTCTCACCCATGGTAACGTATTGAAAGAGGCATAGACCTTGCTCGCAGACGTATGGTTTGATAGCTTCGATCTCTTCATCAAGCTTACGATGGCAGACCACGCAGAACTCGGTGCATCTCACAAAGTGTCTAAGCAGCGCTTGCATTGCCAGTAGTGGGAATGACAACCCAGTCGGATTTGTACTCGTCCAGTGGTCGGCATTGACAAGCTTGGGATATGTGGCATTGGGCTCCTGAGAGACAAAGTACTTGTCGTCGATACTTCCGCTCGCGACCGATGCTCCTGCGAGGTTGTCGATGTAAAATTGTTCAGCGCCTAGGCGGCTCATACCAATCTCCCTGTACTTGAGCATGCTGATAAGTCGCTCATTCAGGAGATTTTCGAGAGACTTTGAGATGAATGTGGGGCGGAAGCTGTCATTGTCCTGCATCGTTCTGTTGTCACTGGATGATTTAGTAGATCTGTGAGAGTCTGCAACAGCAAAAGCGGACAAGGCCTCGTCTATAGTGGGCTTGTATCTTTTCGATACACCTACGCGCATTGAAGGCGCAGAGCTACGAGTATGAAATGAATCTCGCGCAACGAGTTCTTCCAGTGTTTTGTATGAGGGGTAATGTATCAGTAGGATGAGGTACTCAGATGGCGCTACTTGCCAGGCTTGCATTGCTGACTCGCTGATACCGAGTTTGGCAATCCTTACTGAGACGGAAACATAGCAACTGTGGCCATGAAGTATTTCACGTAGATGACCAACCTTGAAGCCTGCATCCTTTGCTGTACGAAGATCTGTACGTACACGATTGCGGAAAGAAAGTGTAGTTTCGTTGTGCGGGTCGTGGCTGGGAAAGTCATCATTATCGCCGCTTGGAGGATTGAAGCCGACGCCAAAGTCCTCATCGCCGTTCGAATCGTAGTCGAAGTCGGCCTCGGACTCCAAATCTTCGTCATCAACCTGCAAATCCGGCATGCTCATGTCGCATTGGCTAACGACGTACTTAAGTAGCGCATTAGAAACGAGAGATAGAAGCTGGGTAACAGTCTTGGCTCTTGTGGAAGGTAACTTGGTTGACAAGACCTTTGCAGCGTGTGGCGCGGTGTCATCAGCCGCGAATATGAAGTAGTCATGTTGACTTGGGTAGTCGGAGAGTTCTGGAGCGATGAATCAAAGCTGAGTTTCATGGATCAGGAGAAGTGTACTAACCAGTGACACCAGCAGTCACCATGATGGGCTTTTCTAGCTCGTTGTGAGCGAAGAGAAATCTGAACTGTCCATCGTCGTCTCCAGGTGTGAGATCGTGAACAAAATCAACACCATGAAACCTGGTTGCCTCTTGCAGATCCGCAATGAAGGCCTTGCGAGGCATGTCGTAACAAGAGCCGCAAAGCTTACGGCTGTGTTTGTTCCGTATCGCAGGCAAAGATCGGGATGAAGAGGGATTGGATCAGAGGGGGCCGATGATGGAAAAGGGACGGGACAGCGAGTGTGACTTGAAGGGTAAAGTGTTGATTGCCAAGAAGGTTGAACGTCCTGACGCGCAATAAGTTGCAGGAACACAACTTTGGGAGTGAACGACGAATGAAGTGAGAGGTTGCGAGCTAGGTCTAGGCAACGATCGTGAATGTCAAGAAGGCGCCCAGTGTTATTGTTGTGATACAAACTGCTTCCCTTCCTAAATTGGTATGAGGGTCAAGGCACATGCCAACCGATTTATGGAAGATTTTGGAAGGGAGGTTGATGGACAAGATTCACGTGGTACGAAACTACCTAGTCAATGCTTGACTGACAGTCCGTCCATCAAGGCAGCAGCCTGCATCCCTGACCACATCAATGTGTGGAGTACCCTCATCGACGTTATATCTCTTGGCCAAGCATTTTGACTCTCGGGCCGATCTCACAGGACCCTGAATCTGCCGACAACAGCCAGTTACAATAAGGTACTGTACTGTTAATGCAGAACTTCCATTCACTATAGCTTATGGTTGTATTGGTTTCGTCAAGCAATAAGGTGATATCTTGAACATTCATCAAATCTACTATTTGTGGTGGAAATCATCGTAATCAATTCACTACCACACCTTTACTTGATTGCACGTGTCCAGGTGAAGACATCCTCGATAGCTACATAATCATATAAAACTCATGAATCATACAAGACATCAACCGACATATCAACTATTAGCCAAAGACGAGTGCGCGAACCTCGATGGAGTCGCGACCAGGGAAATGCTCCTTGGTCCCAGGATGAACGAATGCCGTGTGGGGCACCCTGGCGTTTGTGCCTTTACTGTCATAGCACTGTAAGAATATTCTCTCGTCGTTGGTCATACCGGACCAATAATGCCACTCCTGGCCTTGGGTATATTCGATACCAGCAGTTTCGCCGGTCCTAGTCGGATATCGGTGCTCCACAGGAACGACCGCACTGTCCGGGACGGTCTTGGAGTTTGCGAAAGCCAGCGGTGATGAGACAACAGGACCGTTGAGAGGGCGCCATACATTGATTATGCGGTAGCGGCCTTGGAGAAGCTCCTTTGCCTCGTCTGGAAGGTGGAACTCGACACGTTGCTTTGCTGACTTGGCGGTTTGGTCAATGTGGGCTCGGATGACGGGTGCCCTCGGGGCGCCTGGAGCAGACCGTCGGATAGTGTGGTCGAAAAAGAAGACTCTGTTTGCACCCGGAACATTATCCAGGATGGTCTTTTCTACCTCTGGATAGTAGACCTGCTTGATATGTTCATCGTCTGCAAAGTCCTTCTCTTGGCTTTCTATTCCACCAACTACCGCGAATGCATGATCGTTTAGGTTGAATTGCGACTCACGACCGCGGATGTCGTGGATGTCGATTTCTTTGTTTTCATAAATGAAATTGTTCTTCGGCATGCCCTCTGGGGGATCTTCTACATAGTTAAATGGGGTGGCGCCGTCCGCAGGAGGAGCGTAGAAGGAGATGGGTGCCTTAATATCACCGCGAGGAATCTCAATCTTCTGACTGTCGACTGATATGAATGCGGGAATGTGTCCCAGTGTGTGCTGAGTTTCGCTCATGGTAGTGGTGGTAGTGGTAGACATGGCTGAAGCTGAATCGTGGGGTAATATCAAACGCCTAGAACGAGGTGTATTATGATGATTGAAGATTGTTACCTGGTATAGAGAGATGTGAGGGAAAAACTACTTGCTCAGAAGGGAGGCTACGGTACTTATAAAGGCTGTCAAGTATACAGAACTCAATTCGTGATGGCAAAGGCAAGTTGATTTATAACAATGTTTGTCACACATCGCACGTCATCAACCACGATCTTCCCCAGGACCGAGAGCTATGCGGAGATAATCACGTCGGGAATAAGCCTCATGATTTTGACCAATCAGACTCTGGAGGCTTTCCTGGCTGACATGAGAAATCAATTGCGTGCTTGAAGCGTACCTTTGTAACTTATCCTGACACGCCTGATAACTACGGGTTCTTCTGAAAGCCTCGTTTTGGTGAATCAGCAGTGGCGTGAAGGGGCTGAGCAGTGCATGCTGTTTGAGGTAGTGCTTGCAAGCATAATTGTCTGTCATGCGTAGAATGGTGGTTGAAATGGTGGTCAGAAGCACGTTGAAGAAAGTCCGCTGACTGCAATGATTGCGCTCGTATTACTCACCTGCTCATATCATTGACTACCAAGATCCGGAGGGGCATCTGTAAATCACTCTATAGGGTAGACATCCTGGAAGGAGGAAGATTGGAGCAAGACTCAGCAAATGCATGCGATGAAGATACTAACTTGCATCCACACAACACCTGACTATGCGAGAATCAGTAACGAGTCGACCTACACTCGCGACAACGACTACAACCCGGCTTCAGATTGGGTACTGCACGACTAATGTCGTGCCAGGAGAGGAAGTAGACTTGAACGTATATAGTCATGACAAAGTCGCTCTGCGACCTTCTGATGTGTCCGCATTAAGTATTGTTCTTCCTGGTGTCCTTCATATGGCGCCTAGACCATATGCTTCTATGACTTTGCACCGCGGCCTCCAGCCGGACTGCCCATGCAGGATCTCGTGTTTTATAAAGACTCGTTCCCCCCAGATTACACCATACTTTTCTTGCAAATGATTATTGTCATCCATCAATTCCGTTATAGCGTAAAATCATCCCGATCTCTTGATTATGAATGCGCTGATTTCGATTGCTGATGTTGGCTCTCCGTTGCGGTAAGGGTTCGATGCCACGCCATCGAGAAGCTCCTGGATGATCATGGGGGGTGTCTTCTCTTCTGAAGCCCGATTGGCCTTGCGGAAATATCGATTGACGGTTTCTCTCAACCTTGGCTTCTCCTGCTTGCACCACCAGGATTCTGCCCACACCGCCCTATCTAGCTTTACCTCCTCTTTTGATGCGTATATCACCGAGAAGGTCGCTTGCTTTCGATGGAACTTCTCCATCCTCGGGCTCGTTTGGCTAAGAGTAGCGCACAAGTTTTGAATCCTCAATCGCATCACGTCATGGTCAGGTAATGCTGCGGCAGCAACCATTTTTCCCGCCGATGATCCCATGTCTGCGGAGAAGCCATTCACTACAACAATGGTCCGCAGTAAAGGCTCCAAGACAGGCCCAAGGTAGTCTGTGGTGAATGTCTTTGCGCCCTTCTTTGTCGGGTATATGAATATGAGGGTTCCATTATCAGGAGACAACTCCACCAGTCTATCAACCAGAATTGACGGGCCCTTCACGTTGAACATCTCGGAAAATTCGTTAAGGCTGCTAGGCGGAATGTACCTTTCCACAATGGAGACGTCAACCGAAGATGGGGGAACGATAGGTGACGGCGATTGAGGGAGTGAAGCCAGACTCGAATTGTAGTCACAGACACGAACAGCAGTGTCGAAAGTCTTGGATGTGAAATAGTCGTCTCCGCCAACTGGTGGTCCTGGGGTGCTTGGCGGTGATCTTGGTAAATCTGCCAAGTTGAATTTGCCAGGCAATGCGTGAAACACATTGATCCAGCACATTGGACTGGTCGGAGTCTCATCTTGTAGGGAGTGTATGATGGTAGGGAACACATGCCCATCCATAGAGGGCGTGGGAAGAGCATGCGATAGTACCTTGATCGGTGACGTACGTTCCGCCATGTTGACATTGTTTACTGCCTTGACTTAGTATTGACCGTTCACAACTGTGAATATATCTTACGCATTGCAGAGATGACTGGATTCAACCAGGCCGGTCTAATCCTATGTGCTGCATCATCGATGTCGCCCAAGGCTACGCCAACTTCGTTCGTGAGAGTTCTGACGGGTACAGTAAAAGCACTCGTGATGTTATTGACGTCGGAAGGAGCAGCTGTGCCACCTGAGGCAGCGAGAGTAGAGGGGACACTCTCCTCAGCACTAGTGAGAGCTACTTCAGATTCTGTTGTTGGCGAGTTCATTGGTCCAGTTGACAACTTTGTTATTGATTCCCAAGTTATGCGCCCATTTTCGTCTGGCGGAGTCAAAGTCGTGACGAATTGTTGAAGCGGCGGGCTGGGTAACGAAGGATCAAAAGAGTGAGACCCCGGCGAGTCCACTTCTTGTCGCAAAATATCCACTTGCTCACGTAGGTCATCACTTGAAAAAGGGTCGTGAGATGCACCAATATCGAGACCGAGTGACTGCAGTGGATGTTGCGACAAGTCGTCGCGTGCTACGTGGTCTGGTGCGGGGTGTTGATCGGGGGTGGGATTAGCAATCCCCAGACTCATGAACGAAGGTAGACGAAGTGCTGGCCCAGCCTTTGAGTCTGGGGGTAAAGAAAGTGCATCACTCGGAGCTGGATCAACATCTGCGCCGACAATAGCATCAAAGCTCAGAGGCGGCTGCATTTCCTGGCCGGGAGTCACAACCACCTGATGCCTAACGACATCGGGCTCCGATGCCAGTAGCAGCGCATCTCGGCCCTCGACAATAGAATCAGTTGACCATGACGGAGAAGAGACTGCAGCCGCGAGCAATGTCCGGTCGAGGCTTGGAGTTGTAATCAAAATGTCCTCTGCAGCAGGAGAGGGAAACCCAAAATCTGCAGCTGTTGGCACCTCATCAATGCTGCGCATAGCGAGGGAAACTCCTTAGAAAGGACTCCAATCAAGGAAAATCGCGCGACTGAATGAGCGACAGAGTGACCACGTCAGGCCTCTTTAGAGGCTCTTGTTGCAGGATGTGGCTGTGTGTGAGTAAAGCCAGGCGCATAAAAACACGAGCGGAAAAACGTGGTTTCGGGTGCGAGAGAGGCACGAGAGGATCAGTAATGGTATTAGACGCGCACAGTTGAGGCGTCGTCTTAGCGCACTGAAGCATGTGCTTGGGTCTAGATGGGTCCATGCCGCGGGAGGATGGGATCATTGTACAAGGTTCAAATATGACTTTGTTGACCTATTTGTTGTTGCAGTCTTGCAATATCAGTGTTTGCGTATCTCGTATCGCATGCATTTACTCTTCCAGCAAGATTTACATGCGATTGCACACAAATCGTGTCCATGGCTGCAGTCGCGAAAGTTGGCCGGCTCATCTTAGTTAGGACATTAGGCGTTTCAGGACTGCATCCCGCCGGGCTCACCAAAAAGGGTCCATTCTTCTACAGCCGTATCGGTCGATCATGAGATTTCCGAGTATCTTCGGAGTTCTTGCTGTGCTGCTACCTCCACAGGACAGTGTAGAATTGAAGAAGCTTTCGCTGATCCTTAAGAGGCGCCACTCATCGTCCATGACAGGTCGCTAGTGCGGCTCTGCTTCCTGAGGTTTAAATACGCCGACACTTTATCAGAGCCTCTTATTTTGCTGGGGCGCCTATTTCTTAAGCTTCTTCGTGTCGCATGGGCCACTTTCATAGCGGGTTCGTTCGTGTAGACATCGGTGTTGGACACCTCGGTCCAATAGTCACAATTGTGAACCGTCTCGCCTATGGCTCGTGAGTAATTGTGTTGCCGAGGTTTTGAACACACGTCGCGAATTGTTGCTCAGGAACGAACTTTTCAATGGGCGTGTGGAAGCGACGGGTATTGGCAACGGAAGACTTGGAGGCACAATTATTTGTGTTAGGGATTGAGCAAATACAGAACTCACCGCTTCCATACGTTACGTGTCAATTCTGACCTGAGCAGCGAATGTTTCCGCTGATGGTCACCGACAGTGACGACCCCCAGACGTTCCTTGACTTGCTGATAATGCTCACAACGTTACCTCGAGGCAGTTACGCACAGTTGCGCCAGTCCCATGGGCGAGACATTGATCAAACGATTTGTTGTTCAGTATGAAGTTTACAATTTCTTGACCCATTTCCGCAGTCTTCCTCTTCGACGTCAATTTCTGCGGGATGACTCTACGATCTGCACAGGACTTCCACTTCTGGAAGACGCAAGGCTCTACTTTATTCTTCAGATCATCGCTGAAGGTGACAGATTGGTATCTGTACCTGTACATCAAAACAGACCACAATGGTCGCTTGGAAAACATCACTGAAGTGACAGCTGGCAATGCTTGCGCATGTCAGGAAAACCACGACGGACCAGATCGTTGCTACTGACGTATATCGCATTGAAAACATAAGGCAGTTTGGGTTCTTACTGCAAACCTCAACTTGGATTTCACCACGATGCCGAGTGATATTTGTTGACAGCACTTTCGTGAGTTGGAGTAGACCGCTATACGATCAAGCAAGGCGGCCGAGCAAGAAAGCATGTCTAATGATTAGTCTTTAAGTCCTTATCATTCCGTCTGACTAAACTATACATGATGAAGGCAAGCATGCTTGACCTTCCAGCTTACGAACGAGCTCTGTCAGCTCTTCAAGCCTACCGACCACTTTTGTCAGCGGCAAGACAGCTCCTTTGCTAATGATAGTAATGCCATTCTTTTCCTTCCCACCAGCTTGACTGTTCGCGATGATCTTTTTGGCAGCTTCATTTGCCTTGCCTAGCAGGTTTGGTCCACGTGGACTGAGATACAGCCATCGCAGAACGTCTTCGAAACCTTCCACTCCTCGAAGAGGAACGGACAACGATCCTGCGGACCCTGCTGATTGCAGCAAAGCGCTCAATGGAGAGATGAGGAAAGCTCGGGCGCGTAAATATGTTCGCTCAGTGTACACCGAGCTTGACTGCTTGGATGATAAAAGTCCTTGTAGCGGCTCATACCCTGCTTCGTCTGTAAAATTTGGTTAGCTTTATTCGAAAGGATTTCGGAATTACCAGAGAACCCACTGAAGTATGGTTCTTTGACCAGAACGAGTCCAAGGATGGAGACCAGTATCTGAAGAATCGTGCTCTTGCCAGAGACCCAGCCTTCACCCTTAGCGTCATCTCCTTGCCAAGTGCCGAGCAGACTGAGACAGATCTTTCCGTCCTCGTACAAGTTTGGGTTCACTCGTCCTTGCATGCCACTGCCCTCACTTGCCCAACTATGGAAGTGAGTCAAAGGTGGCTCCGCAGGAAAGCTGGCCCCAAGGAACAAATCCACAACGAAAGGCGCATACTCGTAAGGAGTTCCGACTGGTCCGATAAACAAGACCCGTATGAGGTCGAGGCGAGACTCCCAAGTCCGAACGTAGATTCCAGAGGGAAGATTAGAGACGTTGCTCAAAATCTTGTGCTCTTTCTGCATGGCCTTCATGTGGATGGAAGAAGACGCAGCGACTCGATGCGCGAATGGATGGTTGGGAGGAATTTCGGTCTCTAGGACATCATAGGGTGGCAGAGCATCCGGAATGGTCGACAAGTTCATCTCTTCAATCGTGGTCATTGACGCCTCTGTAGGAATAGATTGTGAGAGTACAGACTCATCTGTGGTCGGCGTCTTGGCGACAATCTCAGCTGGGATCGAAACTTGTGAATCTATAACATTTGGTATATCGGTATCCATTTCCTCTGTTCCATCGACGATATCATCATCTTCGCTTGCTGTGCTCCAGGCGTCGTCTTCGTCATCGACAGGCATTTCAGGATGACCTGATACGTACCATTGAGCAAGGTCGTCGTCATCCATTCCATAGTCTTCATCATCAAGCATGGTCAGTCCATCAGACTGAGAGAGAAAGCTCATTGCGTCGTCGTCGATGTCGGAGCCCTCCGCGGCGATGTCGTCTAGATCTGTGCTTCGGAAAGCAAGCACTGTACTTTCTGTCGGTATTTCAACCTCTTGAACGGGGTTTGCAGCACCTAGTCTAATGACGACTTTGCCGTCAAGCTTCACGTCAACAACCTCTCCAACCCAATGGATGTCTCCTGACGTGTGCTGAATCTTTGGGTCCTCCAGTAGAAGTACAAAATCTCCTCTTCGACGATTTATGCTTTCGGGTCCTTTGATATCGTAGAAGCTTACTTCCTCAATCGCTTCCAGAGGACGGCCCATCGTGGTTCTGGGAATCAATGTGGTCAAGGTTGTCTCAAGGAAAGATAGAGAGTGTCCTTCGCACCATCTGATGTTGGCAATTCGGTCGGTATTGTTGACTCCCTGCACAATGCCGACTCTGGCAGGCTTAATAGTTCCATCAACGCCATCCGGCTTCTGCTCATTAGTGCAGACCAAATCCCCAGGAAAGACGACATCTTCATCGTCGACAGCAAAGTCGGGCGCTAGTGATGTTGCAAACTCTTCCGTGATTGTAAGGTCGTTCCATTGTACGTCAACTTTTGTTTGAGTGTTCATGACTGTGTAGACGTTCATGTCGTAGCCAAGGGTATCTGTTCGGCTTAGTCGCTCTAATTTTCCATGCGGTGTGCTGCCATCATATTTGACGCTTGCGCCAGCAATGTCCTTGAACATGACACGAAGTCCTCCTTGCAATTCGATGTCGGATGCGACCCTTGTGTCTCCAGGGATGGAGTCATACGTCCGCTTGGTCAAATCGTAAATGTGTACGTTGCCAGATTCAAGGTCGTCTTTGTCAAGCATGACCGTCGGCATGGGAGCCATCTGAGAGATCCAGCGATTCTCAGCATCTTGGGAAGGTTTGCCCTGAAGCCAGTCGACCTGGCACTCCTGTGTATTGACGCCGACTACTACTCCCACTGGGGTCACATTAGGATTGTATGCTCCATACACCCAACGACCGGTCCTGAGTTTTCCTTTTTTCGTCTTGATCAGCGATCCCACACTCAGCCGTTCACTAGGATCGCCATTGAGAGGATCAACGTCATTCTCATCCTGAAGGGTGACCACGCCGTTGTCAGACAATCGCACCGTGATCTCGTCAAAGCATTCACGAACACGACCCAACCAGTTTTTGTAAATGATCAAATCACCCTCGTTGTACTGATGAACGAACTTCAATTCCTTTGCAGGGATATCGTGAAGCACTGGTCCTTCTTTGACGAGTTCTAGTAATGGTGGTTCATCGTCGACGGGTGCTGGTAGCCAAGCGGCTCTCATGGATTTGCCACTTTTCAGCTCCTTTGCCTCGCACATCCCGAGAAGGGTGCAGTTTTTCCGTACGCTGATGATGGTACCAGCCATCTGATTGTTTGGATCATCGCGCCTGATAACGTCTCCAGCAAGGAAATTTCGGTCCAGCAGGTCCAGGTCCTTTTCCGCCACGAGCTCGGTTCTCGGGTGAGTCTGCCACTGGACCAAGACGAAGCCCTTTGGCGGTACACCGTCTTGTAAGAACTTCTTGAACGCTACGCGAGAGAGAGATTTCGAGCGATGTATCTTCATAGCGTAAGATCCGGCTGGGTGAGGTTCGTGTGATTCTACATCGCCGTAGGTTCGATCGATGTAACCCACAGCATCCACAGCTGCGTTGTCTGATCTCTTGAGGGCGACCACATCATCCACGTGAAACTCCTTGGTGCCAGTCATCGTGGACAAAGACGTTGATCAATAAAAGTAATGTGGTGGGAAAAGGAAAATCTCCTCACAGAATATATCTGTGCAGATGGAGGACAGCAGTCCTACCTGCCGAAACAGCGAGTAGATCCTGACTCCTTCACAAGCGCACAACAGGAACGACTTGTACAAGAGAACGAATGATATGCGCCACGCTGAATCTTCAGTGCATATATGGTTTGAGTTTGGTATCAGCAGGCGATAAAGCAGTCTTGGCGGGCGGCTCCCAACAGGCAAAAGCGCACGTGAAACCCCTCTAATGCGATCCGATCACTTCCCCAATCAACACACATTCTATATTGTGCTGTTTAATGAAGTACAGTATCTGTTATCCAGAACATTATCTTTATTGGCACGGGCAGAATCCCCGAACTTGCCTTCAGACCATGGTCTTACTCTATGGATGCAAAATCTTCCCGCCACATCCATACAGTACATGTATGCAAACTAACCGACAAATATACAAAACTTGGCCAAAGCGACGTCACATGGACTAAGCGACTTACATCCATGCAGGTTCCCAGTCCAATAACGTCGAATAGATAGACAGCACTGTACAATTCTCGGACTGCGTATAAATCCATCTTGGAGCAGGTAACCTTTTTACTTCTGCATCATTTCCTTGCATATTCTTTCTCTTTCATATCTTCTTCAGCATTGACTTCCGGAAGTATCAAAGATGCCAGACTCTCTGCAATTTGCAATCACCAACACGACCAATTCGCTCGAAGTGTATGCCTACATAACGGGTATTGCAATCCAACACAATGGCCAGCGCTGCCTGATGAAAGCAAACGGTCAAGAGCTCTACTTTCCCAGCTCACCGTCCGAGATCTTACAGCCTCTCGCTGAAGATTGCGCGATTCCGTTGGGGGCACCAGGTAACACCATCACGATAAATGTACCGCAGATTGCTGGAGGAAGACTCTGGTTCAGCGTCAACGGCAGACTCACTTTCCTCCTGAACCCAGGCCCTGCTTTAGTCGAGCCATCCGTGCTCAACCCCAGCGACCCAAACGCTACGATGGACTTTGGCTTTTGCGAATTCACGCTCAACAACGACCAGCTCTATGCCAACATCAGCTATGTCGACTTTGTGCCGCGTCTCCCCATTGCGATTTCTCTAGAGAATCAGGATGGCTCTGTAGAAAAAGTAGCAGGCATGGCACCGGATGGGCTGGACCAGATCTGCAACGCTCTCAGCTCTCAGTCCGCTAAAGACGGCAAGCCCTGGGACAAACTCATCGTGCAACACGAAGGTCGCAATCTTCGCGCCTTGAACTCCACACATGGCAATGCGGTCGGAGCATCCTTTGACGGCTACTTTGAGCCATACGTGGACAGAGTCTGGGACAAGTACCGGCAACAGTGCTGCAAAATCAATACCCAAGCTGGCCCCGGTGTTCTCGAAGGACGAGTCAACGAACGCGACGAACTAGTCATAGGCAACGAGGCGTTCGCAAAACCAAACACAAATGACATTCTCGGCTGCAACAGCGGACCTTTCACCACAGGACCTTCGGCGACCAGAAACGCAATCATCCCTCGCTTGGCGGCGGCGTTTGTACGCAGTACGCTCTTGCGCACCGAAGACCACCCGTCTGCACCGCATACTTTCTACACCGAAGAGCCCACGAATCATTATGCGAGGATCGTGCACGAGTGCCAAAAGGACGGGAAAGGGTATGCGTTTGCGTACGACGATGTTCAGCCAGATGGAGGCGAAGATCAGAGTGGTAAAGTCAACGGAGGCGCTCCCACGCTGTTCAGAGTTGTCGTTGGAGGTAGAGGAGATGGGAGTGGGCAGTCTCAACCTCCGCCGATCCCGGCTGGTAAGCCTGTACCACAAGAGCAGCAACAGCAGCAGCAGCAGCAGCAGACACCGCCTCCGATCCCAGGAGGCAAGCCGACAGGGATTGAGAAGGAGGGACATGGTGGGTTTAGATCGAGGGTCAAGGACTTGAAGCAGAGGTTTCTTTAGCACGCACTAGACTTTCTTCCTTCCCTTCCTTGCTTTCCAGACATCTGCGATTTCGTAATCCAGAGAGCCGCTTTTTCTCGATGATGATGATGGTCCCTTTCTGATCGTTTCGTCACACGCCAATTCGCGGGAAGGTGAGCAATCGACATATGGCGAGCACATACTGCAGCTTAGAACTCCCGCTCACCCATAATTGGGCATAGCCACTCGAGCCTTCGCTTCCGGTCTGGTGGGAATTTTTGTTGTCTCCGTCCAGCACAAGTCGGCATGTCTGCCGCCTCTGCTTGCTCTTCCACAGATGACACGAAGGTCGGAATGACATCGTCCTCCCCTGGCCTCAGCCTCTTGATCTCCCTTGTCTCTCGGAACTCGCTGCTTTTCACTGAAGGTATGTCTGTAACATTGATCAACAAGCTCTGGCAAGAGACCTTGGCAGTGATCGAAAAACAAGTTCTCTTAGGATGTCCAGCCTAGATTCTATAAACCTCCTTGACTTTCCGCATCTTATCAACCACCAAACGCATCTGCCTCCCTTTGACCCCCTGCTCCTCTTGCCCCTCGTTCCCTCCTTCCCTTGGGGTGAATATCCCTTTGCGCAAAACATCCGTATACAGCTCGTAAGCAGGATAATAGCCATTTATGAACCTGACGACTTGCTCGTCGGTCATGCCCCTACCTTTTGATGCCCTGAGCGCTGCTTCCTGCTGTAATCGCCAGTCGTAGACGTATTGGGTGTCTTGTGCGTCACTGCCAATATGACCATCGTCAGCCTTTTCTTTTCCTCTGCCCACCACGTATAACCTCGTTTTGTCTTTTCGGAGGGGGATGAAGGGTGGACACAAACTCACATATGAATAAAAGTGTCCAACCGCTCAGTCAAGACTTCATACCCCTTCAACGCCTCATTCACAAACCTCACGCTCTCCAGCTCGAGCTTGCCCAGCTGTCCGGTATACCCTGGCCTCCTCGCCTCTTGGACCGCAGCCTGCCATTTGCTTTCCAGCTCGGCGTCGCTGAGGGGTCGAAACCCAACACACCACCCTTCGAATAACACAACCTCCACCGTCCTACTGCTGTCGTTGACGACCTCCCACTGGGCGGGGTCTACGCGATCGCCCTGCCCGTTGTGGGCGCTCTTGTCATAGGCTGGGACGGCGACGTCCGGCTCGCGGTTGCTCAGCTGGCGAAATAGCTCCGTGGCGAGTTGGACGTCGTGAGTGGAGGGCTGGCCGCGGTGTTGGACCAGTGGATTGTGCGGATTGGACCGGGCCAGAGCTAGTTGTGAGGAGTGGGGGAGGTAGAGGTCGTCGATTGAGAGGACGAGGACGGGGAGGTTGTGCGGTGGGGAGGAGAGAATGGTGGAGAGGGCGGAGACCTAGGTCTTGTTGTGAGCTACCTTGTAGGCTCTATAGATACAGTAGCGTGGACATGGCCACATATTAAAGAGACATATGCAGACAAGCAGATAGGCAGGTCAGGCAGAGCTTACAAGAGTCGTCTTGCCAGCA
Source organism: Dothideomycetes sp. NU200 (assembly GCA_027943355.1). Taxonomy (NCBI): domain Eukaryota; kingdom Fungi; phylum Ascomycota; class Dothideomycetes; species Dothideomycetes sp. NU200. The sequence continues at coordinate 61,896 of BSCJ01000047.1, read as the reverse complement.
CCTTGAACACCATTCAGCCCGATGAAAAATGGAGGTGCATCTTCACCCAGCCGACGATATTTCACTTGGTGAGCTGTGATTTGCTCGAGTATGAACGGTATGCAGTGTTCGGACTTGTCGTCCAGTATCTCTGGCATGTTGACACTACCATACGGGGACAAAAGGAAGAGCTAAACGCAACAACAGCAATAACAACGGCGGTGTGCTACTACTGCAATGTCGTAGTGCAGTAGTGCTACTCACAGCATCGGCATATGCAACGGTCAGATGCAGGGCAGCATTAATAAATGTGGGAGAGTAAGGTAGGTGAGTAGAGCAGGACAGGCGGCTGTCGTCGTAGCGGACGACATCCGTGCGCCAAGGCCATCACATCATTCGAGTTGGGTAGCACGTTGGTGGGTAATCTCACCGTACCTTTTGGACGATATATAATAAGACGAAAGCACGGCGGAACTGCTTGCTCACCTTGGTTTTCCAACTGGACAGTCAAGGATGAGATGAGCAGGTGAGAAAGTGGTGGTTGGGGACGCTCAATATACTTGGAATAATGGGGGTCATATATATAAAAGTATGAGTATTAATCCTGATCTATCTCTTATTTCTTCCTTTGTTTTCCTCCTCTGACTCTTCAACGCTCTCTTCCTCGCTTTCATTGTACTTTTCTTTCCATTTCTATTGTGTCGAGGAGGTGAGACCTAGAATGGCAACGAGGACATTGCCATCACTCTCCTTGGTCTGCCACATACAACAGATGTGACCCAAGCACGACAGGCACAAGAAACATCCAGCACTCCATCATCATGTCGTAGCCGCTCTATTGATACCCAGTCCAGTATCACCGGCCTCCTCTTTGAACTTCTCTTCTTGCGCCAATTGCGGACTCATTGATGGACCTCTCTCGCCAGGCCGCGGCAACTCGTCCACCTTTTCCTCTTCGCCAGGAAGAAGAATCTCATGACCGGTACCGTTACGGACCTTGAAACTTGCGGCCGTGCCGATTGCACTAATGGCAGCCACGTACCACCAAGCCATGCCTACCACGCCTCTATCCAGCCATGTACCGAACCAGTAGGACGACACTATAGGACCAATGGTTCTGAAGGTGGCGGAGTCGGCTTGACCGAGGCCATGAATGGTGGCTAGGACGGAGGGGTGGGGAGAGGAGTTGTTGAGGAGGATAATGGATGCAGGAAGGGCGAAAGTGCGGGCGGCGACCTGCAAAAGGATGACAAAGGCAATGCCGAGCCAGACCCAGAAGCCGGAAGCGGGGTTGGGAGACTCAGAGCTTGATGGCAAGAGGGAGATGTACGGGGCGAGAAAGTAGGCCAATGGAAAGAGGAAAAGAGAGGTGCGGAAACAGCGCATGAGGCCGAAGCGGGCGTTGGCCCTGGGATACAGGACAAACTGCAAGACAATGCCGATGAAGCCGATGATGGCCATGGCAAAACCAATGGTCTGGGGAGGAAAGGCGAGACCGCCAGAGAACTTGAAGGCGGAGCGGACAAGCGCGCGGTGGGGGGGCTCCTGCTCGACGGTGTTTGGATCGTACTCGCGCGCGGCGGAGAGGAAGAGAATCCAGAGAGTGCTAAAAGCACCCATGTGGAAGTCGAAGACGGCAATGCTGAGGAGTGTCCAGCAGACGTTGCTTGTCCAGATGCGACGGAAGGGCAGACGAGAGGGTGTGCGGTTCTGGCTGCGTCCGTCTTCGGCGAGACGGTCCAGCTCAATGCTGCCCTCGCGCGACTCGTCTTGGGTATGTGAAAGCAGGCCCCTCCGCGACATGGATGTGTCGTTGACCAGCTGGTAGCCCTTCTCTTTTGCGCCCTTGAGCGATACAATGGCAGCCTTGGCCAGGCGGATTGGGTCGAAGTTGCTGATTTCGACGCTACGGAAGCCCTTGAGCGTCTCGTCGAGAAAGAGGATGCAGAGGACTGCCTCGCCCCATAGCAAGATGGTGGGCAAGAGGTTGCAAAGTGCGTAGGGGTAGCTCTCTAGCCACTTGACGCCGTCTGCGCCGCCAAATGTCGAGTTGGGGCCGAACAGGTGGGGGTATGCGGTGACCGGGTCGGAGAGGAGACCACTGAGAACTGTAATGGAGGTAGTTAGCTTTGCCGTGCCGTTTGTGACTCTGTCTCTTTACATACTCGGTCCTAGAACGTTTGCGACATTGAATGCTGCAGGCAAGAGCAGGAATGCTCGAGGGTGGTATCGCTTGTCGACACATTCGGCCACCATGGTCCTCGCAGCACCGACGGTGCCGTTGATGGCGCCGCTCAGCATCCTCCATACCACGGCCTGGTGGAAGCTCGAGCTGAAGCCCACCCCAATGCACCCAAAGCCCGTCCCAATTAGCCCAATGTTCAGCACCAGCTTCCTCCCCACTCCCGGCTGATCTGCCGCCCGTCCCCATAGTATAGATGTGATGATCTGAGCGGCTGTGAATGCGCCTTGGAGCAGGCCCGCTTGGTGTGAGATGACGCTGTCAGGGAGCTCCGGGTCAAACGACTTGAGCTGGTGCACCATGTACGTCTGGAGTGCCGCCATCTGGAAGAAGTCGACGAATCGCGACATTGACAGGATGGCCAGCTGGCCTTTGTTGGGCATGTTCCACCATGTTGGCGGTGGTGGTGGATACGTGACTACATGGTCTGATGAGTCTGGATGCGGAGTGCCGGCACCCTCGGGCAAGTGGTTGGAAGAAGACCATGGAGAGAGCGAAGACTTGCGCGGCGGCGGTATCGTAAGACCCGAGAGGTTGCCATCAAGTCGTGGGGTTTGCGACAGCAGTGGCTCCTTTTGCACCACTATGGCAGGTTGTTGCTGCTTGAAGCCCTTGCCCGATTCGAGGATGCGGGGTGTGTTGGCCGCACTCGTCGACGCATCCGAGAAGAAGCTGTCGTCCTCCTCTAGTCGCGGCGAGTTGAAGGGAGATCCAGTCCCTCGTTCGAATGGTTGTAGGCGTAGCGTGTCCGAGCCGTGACGCTGACGGAGATGCTTTGAATTCTGGTGACGGTGCTGCATCATCCCTCGTCAAACCTTATCTGCGGGAGCAGCAGCAAATACGAGGTGGGATGCCAAAACGCCGGGGCACATGCGAGTGCAAAAGCAAAAACCGTTCGCTCGTGTAAACAAAGAGGCAAGCAATCTCGCGCTACACCAAGCAGAAGCAGCAAGCAAGGCAATGGGTAAGAAACAAGACGGGGTACGAGGAACAGCTACAAACTCTCCTGGAAACACGACATAAAGATCCCAGTTTGTGCCAAGACAAAAGCCGCGTTGTAGCATTCGTCAATCCTGTCTGTTCTGTTCTGCCCTGCGCTGAAATGGTCCGGTTGTATCATTCGACCTGGGGTAGGAAGAGTACAGTACACGCGCATTGATCAATCTTCGCCTACCTTACCCTATCCTTTCTTTAATACTCTCACAGCCTAGCCACCTCTTCGGTATTATTGTTCCACTCTCTTACCCTGCTGTACCTTGGGTCCCAGTACAGTCATCGCGAAAAGCCGTTTCCACAACATCATCACCATGTGGGATGTCTACCGGCAACAAGACTAACTCGCATAAAACCCCTCTTCAGATTGCAAACTTGTCTATTGCAGCGAGCCGGTGGGGCTGCTACGGCTGACTGCCTTCGGCTTTCAAATCATTCAATAATTAACAGTAACCGTTGACACCAGCTGTTCGGCCAACTCGTTATGCTATCGGGGCCAAAAAAGGCAATCACTCCGTAGCTGCACGGCGATAATAGTGTTAATCGCCACCGAACATCGGAATCCTAATCAGTGACAAACCTACGCTATTGTTGCATTACTCAGGACAGCTTTTGACTTTTGTTGCATTGCAGATACAGTAAGATGGTGGCTGTGATTGTAAAACATACCTCATCCCGTGTACCTTAATTTTTATCCTGATTAGCTCGCTGTCGTGAAACCATCATCGGGCATGACAGACTACCTGTAACGTCAACACTCTTTTCCGAAAAGACAGCACATCGCCTGTGCACTACTCCTGACGCGTTTCAGAAACATCCGGAAATATTTCCATGCATGCTTCCAGAATAACTTTTCTTTTCACTTTTCTCTTCTACCAGGCTATGACGATGATGATGACGACGACGACGTCCTTGCACTGCTTCCCACCAGTTCTTACAGAGTAGTTACTTGCGACGATGCGAATCACCGTCTGGCTCGCGAAAAGCCACAAATGCTAACACTTGTAGGCGAACTCTCGTGGCGGGAATAGAGGCAAAAGCTCCCGAAAGAAAAAGCTTGTACATTTAACCAAGCTTTTTACTGTACCTTTTTCTTCCGCCTGACCCTTGTTGCGTTCGTACCCCTGCAAGATCCTGTCGCCATGATTGCAATAACACAATATTGCGATTGCGACCTGGAGAACCTTCGTCTCTGACGTAGGCACTCAGCATAGCTGCCTTATCGATCGCGAACTGTCGTGCTGGCCTACACTCCAATGCAACGCACACGTAGAGGATAACAAGACACCTTTCCTGTCGCTAACCTGGATGTCTTTGTTGCACCCCACTCCCGTGCTAGCCAACCCATCGTGCCGCACCCCCTGACCATTCGTAGCCGATATAGCCAGCAAGCTATGAATTGAAACCAGTCCTCCCTTTCCTGCATGCATGCTTGCGTTCTTCCCGGATATCACGGCCAGTAGGCCACGCCATCATCTTGCTTGGCAACACCTCTTCTCCTTCTCCCCCCCCCCCTCTTGGCATGGCGATGATAATGGTCTATGCGTTTGTGAGATTTGTAGATCACCGGAAGCCTTTTTTCCCTTTTCGCCAGGCACGTAGGGAGATAGGGCATTCATCTCAAGATAAGGAGGACGGGGCAGGAGTAGTAGGTACAGGGGAAGCAGGATGGGAGTACGTGGCAGGGTCCCTGATGGAAAGGTAAGAATTAGGTCGAGTGGATAATGTTTGGCCCAGTAACGTGTTGATAAAAGTGTCTATGATGCCTATATTCTGTAGGACTGATATGCTTGGGTACTGGTCTATTGAATGGCTGATCGGGGGTGGGTGCATGCGGTCGTGCATTGTTGAGCCAGGCGTACGTATACTTATGTCGATCGTGACTCTGACTTGTTTGGTGGCTGGGACGAGGCTGCTTTGACCGCTTCCCTGCCTGACTTGGTTGTGAGACTGAAACACGAGGTATGTTTGGAATTGAAAATGGCAAGAGTCAATTGACTAGCCTTGAAAAACACTGTGTCGGATTACAAGCATTTCCGCCCATGAGCTAGACAATGTAACGAAAGGCGAGCACAGTAAGTGAATGGATGATGTGTTTTCTCTACTGAAGTCAACGGAAAAGAGAGATATCTATAGACTTGGTGGTGGTGTCACTATAAGGAAAAAGAACCTAGAGGAAGACCGTCCAGTTCCTCATCTCCAGTGGTATCATATCGAGATGGCAGCAAGAAAGCAATTACTACTACTCCTTGAACACCCATTTGCCCCCAATGCATGTCGCTGAGAAACTTGAAAGAAAAATAAACTGTCGCCTCTCCTTCAATCTTCAAAAATGCTCAGATAACTTTTCGTCGTCTCCGACCCGCATGTACTTTCCCAAAAGCCTGCTATTGACACACGCATCCTTCACATCCGACGCCCGCCGTTCAATTGACTCGACAATCGGTAGCATGCCAGCAGCCACCTGTCTGCGAGCCGAGAACAACGCAATCACGACCAAGAACACGGTGGCCACACCCCCTATGAGCAGGATGACAGGCCCACCCTTGGATGCTGCCGCCAGCTTATCCGCCGCCGCCTGCTCTAGCTGCGACCTGAATGTCTTGTCAAACACAGCATAGTACTGCGCGGTATTGAAGCCTCGGCTCGAACTCTTCAGATCGTCTTCGGTCTCCAACAGTCCAAAGTCCAGCTCGTTGAGCTCATCAGCATGTTCTGCCCGCCCGCAACCCCAATCATTGCAGTGCTCGCGGAGTCCGTCACTAGGGACAAAAGTCTTCGAAATGACACTGCGCTCGAGGGGGTTGCCGGCAGCATCCACGGCTTCGGCAAACGCCCACGCCGTGACATTCATATAGCGGGAGACCGTCTCGAAGCCCGTCTTGCGCGCATTTCCAACGTGTGAAAAGGGACCAGATGCGTTATCCGAGGCGTAAAAGTTCCAGGAATCGACTTCCGTGGCGCCGTTCCAAGAGACATAGAAAACCATGCCTGTGGACTCGTCCCCGTTGCGTGAATAAGTCCACAATGCGGGCTTTGTCTGGGGTTCGCCTACCCAGGGGAACTTGTAGGAGCGGTAGATCATGACATTGCTGGCGCGTTGGGCGAGCTTTGCATACATGATTGCGGAACCCTCGGCCGTGTGCTCGGAAAAGTAGGCGTGCTCTCCCCAGCCAATGTGGACGTTGCCGTTGGGGAGGAGCTGCATGTTCCCTTGAGAGGTGGAAAGCAGGCCGCCTTCTGGTTCAGGTGCATCGTACGCTTTGAAAGCAGTGGCTGTGTTTGCAATGTGATCGATGCTGACAAAGTAGCCACGGGAGAAAACATCTGTATGATTGACGCCATTGCTCGCGTTGTCGTAGAAAGTCAGCACAGTGTGAGTTCCATTCTCGCTGATCCACCGAGCGTGATGTTGTGAGGAGAACCTGAAGTTTGTCTGGTGGAATGTGGGATTCGCTCCACCCAGCTCCCACATGACACGTCCATCTTTGCCAGAAAGTTTGTAAATGCCAGCCATGTGTCTCGCAGAGATCAAGTAATCCCCCTCTTCATTCTTGTCGATTGAGTTGATGTGGAAGTAGTCCCAAGGCGTGTCCTCAGTCAGTCCATCTCCAGAGGTATCCGTGGTAGCCGGCATGGTATAGCTCAAACTAGGATCCAGATGATCTGTGCTTCTCCATTCGAAGATGACCTTGCCAGTATCGATCTCGATTTCTTGAAATATGCCTTCCACGATCCAGCCCATTCCACCCTTGATCTTGTACCGGGGATTGACAGTCAAGTCGAACATGCGAGGCTGGTAGACAGTCATGAGTGCCGTGGTGCTGTTCGAGTACGGTGTAATCCTGAACTCGTGCATGTCACTTGAGGCTCCTGCTCCTGAGCTCTCCACCGTTTTGGCGATGCGATAGTGTTTGTCCATGATCACTCCGTGACCTCGCGCGAATCCTTGGTGTTGCTCTCCCTGAAAGTAGCATAGATGCTCCTCTCCTTTGTAAATGCATGTATGCGGTGCATGAGCCGTTTTCGGTCCACTTGATCCAGCCCCGGACCAGACAAGATTTCCATAATTGTCGTATATGTATGGACCGGGATCAACATTTCGGTAAGGCGCGACAAAGATGTATCCAGGAGCTAGAAGTTCTGGTCGTAAAAGATCGATTTCAAGTATGGGTGCGTGCAAATCCGGTCTCTATATTTTTTGGATGATCAGCAGAGCTCAAACGAAACACATTGCATTCTGTGTTTGTATACAAGCAAGATATCTTACAGATTTGAATTGAGATGTAGGACTAGTTTCATTGTTAAGCTGGCCGAATGCTACCTGTAGCAATAGCGCAGCAGATGATATTAAGCGCAAAGGATTGGATGAACCCATAGTTCCGGCATCAAAGCAATGGCCGAATTAATGCGATGCACTTTCGTGGCACGGTCTGCGCCAAAAAAGCTGAGAGTAACGTTGTCGTGCACGTTGTGGAGTGATACGAGAATAGTAAAGAGCGAAAAGAATGTGGAGATGGAAGTGGATGCAAGAATGCGAACGTGTGAATATGCAAAGAGTGATGGGAAGAAACAGGGCGGCGTATTGCCTGACAACAAGACAGACTACCTTGATCGAAAACAAACCACAACGACGGCTAACGACAGTGAATGACTTGCACAATACAGCATGCCAAGCACAGGGGTTTCATGGTGATGCAGCACACGGTCCGGGAGGGCAGGGAAGTGATCAGGATCTGTTACATTAGCGATGTCCTCCCCGCTAAGGTACCTGGCCTTGCCGCTATGACTTGTCGCAGAATCGTGATTTGGCTTGCCTGTCAAAGATGCCGGATGCAAGATGCATCGTGGCACATTGTCTTTTCACTCCAACTATCGCAGTCAATCGGGAGCGTAAGGAGTACATTGCCCGAGCTTCGTGCTGTGAAAATCTTACTCGAAACTGCGCGTTCCTCCTGACACCTGCATTTCGCAAGAATAATGATGTACGCATGTGTACGCGTATCGCTCTACTTTGATCGCCTCGGCGCGTGTGTTCCTAAACGACGGTCCACCAATTGATAAGCCCAGTAATCTTGGCATCTCACCAGCCGGCTAGGGCGCACGGCGCCTCCCTAACCTGCAGACAGACAAGGTACTACTACCTACTGTAATGAACTTCTGCCCCCCTCTGGTTCGTCGCGAACCTTGAGACTGAAATCCAGGATGATGTCTCTTGGCTTGGATTTGAGACAACCTGCTCGTGATATCCAATCCGGGGACTACTGGCAGACCAGTCATGTTGTGGTATACACATTCTAAAAGCTGCAAGTCTTGTCGAACGGCTCACGAGTCATAATGGGTACAGCGCCGGCAAGCGGTGATCGTCAAATGGATGGTCTGTCCTTTCGCACTTCTTCAGCCTTGCCGACCACCGACTTCGGTCCCCACCTCCGCTTCTCCCCAAGGACCCGATCAAACACCTGCACGGGCTGGTCTGTGTAGTAGTGATGGCAGGATAGAGTGAGTCGTCATGCAGTTCATTTATCGGCGCCACCGCCATCCCGGTCATTTACCGCACACCCTCGGGTAAAAAGTTGTGACCAGAGCTATCAGATGGCCAGATCAGTGCTCTGTCAGAGGGCTCCACTATGTTCAATACTTACGAGAGGAGCCGACGAGGGCGTCGAAAGCAGCAAGATAGGACGACAGCCGTGGTACTGTACCGCTCGGCCTCGCGCATGGCGGGAGATAGGGCAGTCAAGTAAGGTCCCAGAAAAGATATTCCTACATTTGCCACAGAAATTATGTTGCATATAAATCGCAAGGATCATGAGTCTGGTGGCGCAGATGCTCATTTCTATGCCGAATATCAGGCAAATCTCAAGAGGAGCAAGGCAAGAAACATGATGACGCCTATCTTTTTCCCTGGTGATCACACTCAAGGGGGCCAGAGGATGAGCATGGAGATAAATTGCCAAGCCACGCCTCCGTGTCAGCTTCTGGGGTTCTCAGTCTCAGCAGAGCGGCTGAATGCACGTTACTTTGTAGTGCAGCGAAGCGTCCTTAAGTGAAACATAACGTTGATCAGCTTCGGTGTAACCGTTCAAATCCTCCAAACATACCTCCAATAGACATGCAGATCAGATGATAATGTCAACGGCCATTCTCAGGCGGCCGAAGGAGTGGTAGATGGAGCGGGGTACGAGTAGAAGTGGTGGAAATAGTATTGAAGAATTCGAACTTTTGTTCAGTTGTAATACCATTGATAGAAAACGATGACCATGCCGATGAAGCGAAGGCCTAAAAGGGAATACAAAAAAAGGGAATCATTTCTCAAAGCCTCATCTGTAGGCTTGCGACTCGCGATCCATTGTGATACGATCGCATCCTGTAGCAAACGCCATGTTGAAAGAGCTGGCCAGCCCTGTGCCCAAATCATGCTGTACCCAAAACGCCCCGGGGTCGCCGGTCCAGACAAAGGTTTGCCTGTAGTCCCGCCTAATGCTGGAGAAAGACGGAAGTGAAAACATAGACGCAGCAAGCAAATGCTTAAGCGAGCAAGGATCCTCGAGAGCCAATGAAGCGGCGAATAGTCATGGCTGCTGAAAAGGCAGTCGCTGCGACGGAGCCACCAACAATCAAGCATCGGAAGGCAACGTTCATCATTTGAGCGCGATTGCGGGCACGGCATCGCTCAACGAAGCCATCGGTATCGTTGGTGCGAGGAAACTTTACGCCCTCAGGGACTGGAACCTCGAGGAAGTCGCAGAGAGGCTTCCAGCCCTCGCCCATCTTGTACTCGAGAAGATTCTCAGGAGGGACCATTGCGCGGACCTCGTTGTAGTAGTCGATGTATTTTTGCTTTCCGTTCTTCTCGAAGTCACCACCAAAGAAAACGTCCCAGAACTCTGGTTGCGGCATTAGTAAATGTGTGGTGTAATGTGTCTAGCAGGACAGCGCAAGACTTACTCTTGAGCATGGGTTGGTAGAGACCAGCTCCCCAATCGAACTTGGCGACAGCCTTGAGCTCGGGGTCGTTTGCGCGCCAATTCACAGTCTTCATGGTGGATGCGTGCCATGAGTCGACATCACGACCGGTCATCAGGACCTTTGCCTCGGGGTATGCCTCGATCAATTCCTTTGCGAATGCGACGGCGGGCCAGTCGCAGATGGCCTGGCAGTGTCCGAATAGCTGGTCCCATTGTTCACGGCCGAATGTGCCAACTCCGTCGTATTTGGCAGCAAAGGCATCCTGCCACATGAGACAGTCGGGAGGGTTCTCGACAGATGCGGACATCATGTGGTAGCAGTCGTCGAATCCAAGTTGCTTGAGCGCGGTGCGGAGAGCTGGGTGTAAGGATTAGTGACTAGTCACATGTGTTTTCACCAATTACATATGCTCACATGCAGTGCCAGTACGTCCCAAGCCGAGAGCGAGAACTCGCATGGGGACAGTGCGGACACACTTTCTGCGGTCAATGTCGGTGTCGGCAGTAAAAATGTCCGTGATGGGCTTGGGGGTGTAAGGCATGTTTGCGTAGGCCATCTTGGATGTGTTGGTATGTGGTTGATTAAAAGGCGGTAGTGGTGGTGGTAAAATCGAAAGCGAAGGTCGGGGTGATTGTATTAAAAGCGAGTATGTATTCGTTGTCAATGAGTGAACAGCGAGTCTTCTATATGAGACCGGCAGAAGAGACTAGACTGTGACTGAGCGTCGTAATCGGCAGCGGCGGGGAATCCTGAAAGGTCAAGTGGGAAACACAAAAAGAGTTGGCAGGACGAGGGCAACAGATGATGTAGTGCAGCTGTCGTTCGGTGCGGGAGATGGTGGCTTTCTTGTACCCGCTTGATGGCTGAGAGGAAACACAAAACTATCCCCTTTCCAGGAGCTGCGATCTGATTGTCAGAAGGCTAATGTCCCACGAGTAATGCTTCGGGATGGCTCTGTTTATGTGTGGCCGTCCCCCTGCCGGAGCCGTTTCAACTGTCGACCAGTGATGCGTCCGTTTCAGAAACCCTGCGAATCCCCATTGCGCGGCCTGTGATGTGTATCGGCCTTGGCGCAATCTTCCACATCATTTGTCCTGCGAATGCGCATGGCTTAGACGCCCTGCCACACTCTCGTGCCGGATCGTCTCTACATGTACGTGTATTTGCTGTTAGACTTTGCCTATGCACTTCATGCCATGACGACGTAGCGCTTGGGTCGACTTCGACTTGTCGACATCTTCCAGCGACCATGTCTGGATAGCCCTGCTTCACGCGACCAATTACTGTTTCGCATGCGAATCCCACCGCCAAGACTGCGGCATCGAACTCAACCAAGAATAATGCCCATCTTGCCCATCTTATCGGAGCTTTTGCTAGGCTCCACATTCGCTAAAACCGCAAGCCGTTATCATCAATGTTCTTGGGACGGCAAGCGACTTTCGAGGGTGGAGACACCTAATAGACGCCATCCGTGCTCCATCAGATGATTACTGCAGTTTTGGTCTCCCTTAAAAACGGCCCACCGTTGCCATTGCAATTTATCGCTCTTTAGTCCGCTCTGGACTAGGCGTACATACATGTCTGCTCCTGAATGCTCTCGCTTTTGTAACTCCTGAAACGTCTTTTTGAACAGCTTATGGCTGGAGATCGAGAAATGCGGATGTCGGCCTACACTAAAACAAAAACCGGATATGCTAGTAGGCTTGCGCGGCGACTTGAAATCTTGTTTGCAGTAAATACAGATTCGGTACAGAGGTACTGCCATTTCCAAAGCATTTGCCACAAGAGAAAAAGCCTCTACTATCCCTGGCTATCACGGCTGCAAGTGAATGTAACAACGGAAGCCGGCCTCGCAAGCTTGCAGCCATCAAACACTGTCAGATTGTGACAGTTGCGCTTTTGTGGTTCCCACGCCTGATATCATCGTCGTTCGCGTGCGACGACGTCTGTGTTGCATAACGAGCCTGATAGTAACTGTTTCGGTTCACGGCTCAGTCTTACCGCATGATTTCAAGAGTAAGCTTAACGTTTGGACCTCTTGCTGAGATTTGCCCTGTACAGCAATCATAGGAGAGGAAGTTTACCGCCCCCGGCGTTGTCCTGATCCCAACGGCCTGTCTTACGTGGTATCGTCAGCCTACTTCCTCTATACACAAGTGCCCGGACACGGATGTAGGTACAAGGAGTTTCATCATGTACGGCATGAGAAGGCTTAATCCCGAAAACGTCGCAGCAGATATTCATGTACCTTACCTTCGAATGTGATTCGCGTGCAGCTGCTAGCCGCAATAAATACATGGAGATCCTATTTCCACCTCTCAAACGGGCGATAGATGGAACAAGCGACCCGCATTTCTATCAAGCCCCGATTGCTCCTGCAGTAACATCTCGCTGCGGACATCCGTACTCCTCTGGCTTGGTATACACCGCGCAGTGCCTGATTGATACTTCTCGATGTCTTGCCCGCAACAGACTTGATCTGATCGACTCACCAACGGGCGATAAAGCTAGAAACGCTATATACAAATCCTCTGCCCAAAAGCAAAAGCTCAGCATTCTCACGTCGTGTAATACCTGCCGTAAGACATCTATTTTGGTCGCACTACTGTCTCTCTACCCAAAAGCAGAACGATCTCCATTCCATTCCCGTCCTATCTCCCTGTCTTCCATTCTTTTCTTGAGAATACTGGCAAAGACGTTGCCATTGCAAGACAGTCGGTCAGTCACACCTTTACCATTCTTATAAGCTATTCTTGGAACCAACGCTCCGAAGCTCTCCGTACTCGGCTCCCACTTCTACAGAGATCCTGCTCAACCATGCCCTGCAGCCTGTTCGCTGAAGTCGATCAGTATCAGCCCGCTGTGACCATAAATGTCTCTTCGCTGCTTGAATCCCGGGCAATCATCACGGTCAGTACAATAATATAGTCTGGCAAGATAAAGATTTAGTAATGTATCATTTTCAACATATGCATGTTACATCTCTACAACCTCGGCCTTTCTCCCTTCCTTGGTTTTCTCATTTTGCGACCTTGCCCTTAAAATGACTGGCGCAAGTGGGCCTTACTCGTCTTCCGAACGTACACATCCTACACAGTGTCTTCCATCTTGTACTTATATAGGAACGCATCACTATATGATCATGATGAATAGAGTGCAGGTGTGGATTGTATGCCTTTGTTTTCGAGTCTCTGAAATAGATTTTGACGGCTCTTGGTCGCTTGCTTCACATCGATTGCTTGTTCACCCTACCTGCCTTTCCTTACTGTACCTCCCCTGCCTCGGCAGACTTTCCCGTCTCGCCCTTGGTATACAGCTCTGTGTTGGCGAGATGTGGGGCGCGAGTAGGCGCAGTGATGATGGTGGTGTTGATGTATTCGTCACTATTCACATGGTCACCCTGTTCCAAAAGCCATATGCTCTCATGTGCTTGTGCATCACCTTTCAAGCCACCGTTGGTGCTTCCTCAACTGTAGGTCTCGAATACACCATTCGTGCGTGTACAGTCGGGCGGTCGATGCGACTGCTAGCAGCTTTGTAGTGAGACCACCTACAAACTTTCTGTCGGGTACATGCATGGAGTGTCCCTACGTAGATGGGCCTGGTAACGAAGGCAACTTCAAAGACGAAAACAGAAACGACGCAAAAATTGCCTAGTGCAGTTCGAGTACAAACCTAGTCCTTGGTATGAGAATGCCAGCGGCATATATAAGTGATGAGGGGAAGAGGCCACGATTCTGAAGTCCAAGAGAAGTTCATCATTCTGCTATTATGTACTTATGAGCTGGACGATGCAAAGAAATCCACCACCCTATACCTCATTCTAGGCTAGCGCCCCCATAGGGTCCCATGCGGGAAGCACCTTTGCCTTTTGCTTCAGTACGTCGTTGACCTCGGCACTGACAACAGACGGATCGACAACGGCCTGGTAGCAAAACTGCACAAGAGAAAGGTTAGCGTACGTAGTCATGTGTCTCTGCACATAAGGTATTCTTACCTCATCCATCCAACTGTCAGACATGACAAAGTAGCCTTCTGTTCCGGCCGTGCTGCTCCACGAATTCTCTACTCTCCAGCGGATAGGCTCGCCATTGGGAGACAGATGCACAGCAGTGAGGACCATGGCGTGAGTCATGGCACTCTCCCCAGTCATCAGCCTTTCGGCCTTGCTCATGCTGAGCTTAACGTTAAATCCGAGTTCGTAGTCGATCAAATCGGTGTCCATTATGCCCTTGGCAGAGTCACTGTATTTGCCAACGTCGCTACCGAAAAAGATGGGAAATCCTTTCTTGAGCATTTCTATGCATGCTTTTTTCATCACATCCTTGTGTACGTTGACGTAAGTGATGGGTCGTCCTCCCCATACGTTGCCAAGGTGGTCGACGGTCAAGAGTCTATTGTAGTCGTTACGTGGGTCGTTGACAAGACTGAAGAGGCTGTGTACGTCTGTCCCACCGCAAGCACGTAGACCGTGGGTGTCGTGCAAGCTGTCAGCGAAGTCCAATGGAGACATCTTCAAGGCCTTGAATCCGTGTTTCTTATCGTAGAACTCCCAGGTGAATTTCTCGTTTGCAGAAGGAGGCGGGCCGAGAGTCAGGGTCAAGATTCGGATAATCTCCTGCATCATGTGCTCCTTGGTGGCTGCAATAGAAGTGGCTGCTGTCGGTGATCCTGATGCCTTCAAAGCTCGGAGCCGAAGGCCATCCTCGCGCAGCTTGGTTGTAAGGAGCTTGTCCATGGTGGAGGAGTTCATTGCGTTCCACGAGTCAGGATACAAAGTCTGCGGTACGAGACCGTACTTGGCTACAAGATTGGCAATCATGTCCCATTGGCCACCATCGTTAACAGGAGCGGACATGAGCTGGGAGACTAGACGGCTGTCCACGGATTGATCCGAGGTTTCGAGGATAGATTCGAGGAAGAAGTTGGCCTTTTCGACCTTATCCCAGAAGAAGAGATAGCTTTGACTCAGCTCAAATTTCTCGAGTCCATACTTCTTCATGATTGCCACGCGGAATACGTTGGTCGATGCAAAGATCCAGCATCTTCCTGAGGAACGCTGATTGGTGACAGGAGAGCCTTCGAATGGGATTGCGAGATTGAAAGTCTGAGCATCCTTGAGGATGGCGGAAGACTTCTGCAGAACTTTTGCTGGGTTATCTGAAGCAAGAGCACAGAGAGCGAGGCGGTTCTTGGGGTCGGAAAGAACAGTCTTGATGTATGATTCACTCTTCAACACCGAGATGTCTGAGCTTCCGTCTGTAATGGCTGGGTGTGCTGTCAGAATTTGTTTCTCCATACCAGGTCAATTTGTACCAGTAGAAGGTCATCAGACTTGCCATGCTTCTCGAGCTAGCTATGAATTGCGAGGAAGAAGATACACAAGATGGGACAGGACATACCGTTCTCGCGATCTACGATCATGCTGCCGCTGTCGATGTCCTCGGTGATTTTGAAGGACTCGAACTTCTCTTGCAAGGCAGCAGGATTACATCTGGAGTCACGATGGTTGTATCTGATCCTAGGTTGCTCTCTGGGGACAGACTCGGCGGCACCCATGGTTGCTAAACGTGAGAGCAGTTATGGAGACGGAAGGTAAGTGCAAGTGTGAGGTCGGAAGGGATGTGGCAGATGAAAGGTCAGAGATCAGACTGACAGACCAGAGACCGAGACAAGGTAAGGTGCTCCTATCGCGAGGGGAGCTTCCTATCCTGGCCACCCGCCCGCCTCCCACCCACCTTGATGGCGGTAAAGAGCACTGACCACCTGCGATAGGCTTATCAGCACAACAGCGGTTCTTGTCATGAGGGTGGCATACACCAAGTGAGACCCAGTCATTTGCGTGTGTTAAGCCAATAAGTACATAGTGGAATGCGAAGACGTTGAGGGCGTGCTAGTGATAAGCAAACCACTTGGTCGAGTGCAGAGCTCTGAAAGTGCCTTCGACAGGCCAGTCCCTGATGACTTGATTACTATTGAGCGTCAAGTGATGCGTTGGTGGCAGATTTACAACATGCAGCGTTAGATCGACCCTGAGATGATGACATGAAATGTGATTGACAGATGTGACAGAAGTTTGCTGTGACTATTCAAAAGTCCTGATAGACCTCCTGGCATATGTACGCCGCCCTGAATGCACGTCTCCGTTAGACCAAACGCCTAATTTGCACCACGCATGAAGACAAAGACACAGGCCCCCATAGATGTACGCCGCATGATCAGTCCATATGATCCTGGATCTTAATCCCAAGCATTCTCTTGAGAGTCCCTCACACACTTGCGAACCTTCTTCTTGAACTCCTTGGGGTCCTCGCGCCAGAGCTTGCCAGCTTCGATGTTGGCAGGTGACTCGTCGTTGGGCGAGGACAACATGGAAATGACAGAGAGGAGTATAGTCTCAGGGGTCTGGACAGGGGACCAGCGCTCGGCAGCCGACTCATAGCCGTACTTGTCCTCCTCTGGCGGATGTAGAATGGATATGCAAACTTCGCCCGAGGGATAGATATTGGGATGGAAGATTGGGGTGAGAAACTTCATCTTCGGCGGCATCAACGGGTACTCGGATGGGAAGGTGAGTTTTGATCTAAAGGTGCCGCCGCCTGCAGGATGATGTTAGCAGAAAAAGAGCAACTGGCGGGAATGGTGGTATTCGTGGTCATGAATCAGGCCAACGCCGCGGGGGAAGTGAACTGACCGAAAAGACCACCGCTCTCATCGTCCAACATCAGCATGACCTCCCACTCGAAGACGCTGTTGTTGACCAGGCCACAGCTGATACCGGGAATGTCCTTGTCGGTCTGCATCTGCTTGAATTGCCTGCCGAGAAGTAGCGCCGCCGACGAGGTTGCCATGATTGCGCCTGCTCTTTCCGCAAAAGTCGAGGATCGGCCAAGATGGAGCAGTCACAGACAAGTCCTTGAAAGGTATGTTTGTTGCTGGGGATGTGCAGTGGGGAGCAGGACGGAACAGCCACAGAATGAGTAGAAGCGCGGGGTTGTGAGAGAAGCGGCGGAACCTGACAATTCGGCTCTATTTCAACGCTAGGGGGAGTATGGGAGCTGCAAAGTGGTCGTGAAAATGTCCAAAGAGGGTTGAATTTGATGATAAGATGATGCGGAAGTTTCGACAAATCGGCGGGAGTTGGAGCACCAGGATGCGGTAATGTTGCGTGAGAGTACAGTGACACTGTACTTTGTCTCGCCGTCTATTCCCGATGACGGAGAGGGCGCGACTCGAGTTTCACTCTTCCGTCTTCCGCCTTCTAGAAAACATGAAGGTTGCGCTTCGGCCGGATCTGAGCCCGGACCAACAGACACTCTGATTCATTTCTAGCCTGTCATTCAGGTATTCTTGAAACCTAAGGTAGACTTTGTTCTGCCCTTTCAACATCACCTTGCCTGCTGCCAAGACAATGACCTTGTTGACGGCGGTCGAGACTAACACGATCTGATTTGACCTGCTAATTCTAGATTACACATTGTCTATGTTGCATCCCTTCCTCGCACCTTGTTTCATATCTCTGCGAGACATATGCTATTTCTTCACACAATAGGCAGGCGTGAAATATGTATATAACAGTGTTTGAGAGATTCCATTGAACACCGAACTCTCCCATCACACCTTCAGCTGGTGCATGTGACTATCAATCCGCTCCAGTTCCTCAGGTCGGACCTGCAAGCCATCCTGTATAAACTTGGCACACTGTTCGCCGATCCCATATGCTGGCCTGCCCACAATGATTAGCAAAATAAAAACACAGCGCACAGGCAGGCTCTACTCACATCTGCGTGTGTCCGCCATGCAGTGTAGGCATGACCGAGCAGTCGGCAACCCTCAGACCCTTGACACCGCGGACTTGAAGCTTCTCGTCCAGCACCGCATGGCCGTCAGAGGCAGGTCCCATCTTGCAAGAGCCAGCTGCATGGTAGCAGGTAGTCGCGTGCTGCTTCACATGGGGAATCCACTCCTCGCGAGTCGTGTGTGCGTGGTGCGTCAGATTTGCTTGCCGCAAGTGTAAGCTGACGACACGAAGAATATGATAACGGAACAAGGTAACTCACCTGGCCATGATCCCTTAACGATATCCTTTGTTCCCTTTCCTTGCATGACGACCTCGTTGCCCATTCGCACACCTTCGGTCAGCACCAGAACATCCAGTGGATCAGACAGATAGTTGTGATCAACAATGGGGTTCTCCAATGGGTCCTTTGACTTGAGCGTCACCGTGCCCTTGGAGCGCGGAGAGAACAGCTCTGTGATCATGGAGAAGCAGTGCTTGTCATCGATGGGGAAATCGGAGTACTGCTTTGGTCCGCCATAGCATTCGGTGGTAAAATACTCGACATTGGGTTGCTTGCGGGTCAGCCCCATGGCGTCTCTCCCAGGCTGCGCCTTCTTCATGGCTTCCTGCCAGAGCGGCTCGTCTTTCAGCCGTTCGTCTAACCGAGCAAACGCAAATGCGCCAAATGGAAATGATGAGAGAAATCCCGTTCTCTCCTTTTGCCACTGCGTGTACGTCGTCATCAGACTGTCACCATGGTAGACATGGTGGTCAGTGGTCAGTCCTGCATCCTGCCTTTTCAGTCTCATAGAAGACAAAGACAATCAGATGGTCGAGCAGGTTCTGTCCAACTCCAGGCGAGTCGACTAAACATTCGATGCCCAGCTTTTCCAATTCCGCCCGTGGGCCAATGCCAGAGCGTAGCAGGATCGGAGGCGTGCAATACGCGCCGCCAGAAATGATAATTTCGTTCTTGGCGGAGATGGTCTTCCTGGTCCCATCTGGGCCGATCACATCCACAGTCTTTGCGGTCAAGCTTCCTGCTTGGTCCACAAAATTAATCTTGTCAACTACAGTATTCACCAAGATCTCGATGTTGTCCCGGTGTTGGTCCTTGGTCACGAAGTCTGCCCCAGTTGTCCGCAGACCTTGATAGTGTGTCCTGGGGACATGGCCACAGCCATGAGCCGTGTCACCAGTGGTGAACATGTCGTGATCGAGTGGCATCCCAGATGACTCAAAGGACTCCATCAGTCTTTGTGAGATGGGTGCCAGGTCATGTGGCTCGATATGCAGCGGGCCATCTGTGCCATGAGCTCCCTCTACAGGCTTGAACCAAGGTTTGTTGTGGAAGGTCTCCGACTGCATATCTCAGGTCAGCACAAGCCACATCTTGGATAAAGCATCGTAGTGCAAACCCACCTTTCGCATTGCCTCGAACATCTCCTCTCCACTCCACCCTTCCAATCCCCAGTCATCGTAATCTTGCTTGCAGCCGCGTATACACAGTGTGCCGTTGACACCACTGCTCCCACCCAGGAACCTTCCCCTGCTGACTTTTACTTGTCGCCCATCGATGCCCTTCGCCGGCTCGGTGACAATGTTCCAGTCTTCTGGGCCATCAAAGTTCTTGGACCATCCGCCCACCATGTGCACGTTCTCGAGGTGCTCGTTGTGGGCGCCTGCCTCGACGAGGAGGATCCTCACTGAGGGAGATGACGCGGCGAGGCGGGCTGCAACTACACATCCTGAAGTTCCGCCACCGCTGTTGAAGGTGGTTGGTCAGTATGCAGCTAAGGCTATCCATTCTCGGGAAGACGTAGGTTTGCAGACTGGATGTCATACATACCAGATAATATAATCATAGCTTTGGTCCCCCATGTTTGGCCTGTGTCACAGAACAAGGTGTTACTGAAGATGATGCGACTTTGCTGGGCGATTCTTGAATGTGTTGAAGTTCAAGATACGTCCCTGCTCTTGTGTAAGTCGTTCAGTCCTCAGTCCTCTTGGTACTGTATCTTACGTGAGCCAGTGAAGACGCAAGTCAACTGCCGGTAAGATAAGCCTGACTGCGGTTTCTCAGACAGTACAGTAGTGTCCAGTAATAGTGGATGAACCCGTATAAAATGCTGTGTATATTATACTTTGACTTTGCAGTAGTCGAGTGCAAGTAGAAGTCCGCGTTGCGTTAGCCAGTAGCAAATGAAATCTACTGTAGTAGCAAATGAAATCTAGGGTACTGTAGTCTCTCGTATATATGGCACACAATCAGGCCAACACATCAGTCTGTTCAACGCCAGAGGTCTAGTGTTGTGGGCCGGTCTTGTCCATCTTCTTATCTAACTATGCTTCATACGATCCCCTCTTCCACCCACCTTGATTCTGCTGCTACAGCAAGCAAACAGCGGATCCAATTCCGGCTCTGGATCCGTCCTCATGTTTTGCAGCGCGTATGCAGGTCCTGGTTTCCTAGTTTCTCGCACCTGAATCGTCCTTTGAGGGCGTGAAGGCAGGTCTTCACCCGGACGCCCGCTTGTGTTCGAGCGGGGTAAGGTATAGGAAGCAACGATGATTGGTCAGAGGACAATCTAGCTTTATAATAGTCCAGAAATGACTCTCGAAGCGTTATGTGCTGGACGCAGCGTTTGCGTTATAATTCCGCCCTTTGTCCGCTTGTCAGGACTCAGGGCGAGTGGTGATGGAGGTGCTAGTGATGTGGTAGTAAGTGGGTCGAGTTGTCGAGTGGGGCCGTCGAATCTCACCCGAAGTCCGTTTAAACTGGGGGCGACCCTGTTCTAGTAGTGAGCAAAAGGGGCTCATATCCTTCCACACAGTTCTGCTGACTTTTCCGTTCCTCAATGTGTTCTTCTCTTCTACCCAATATCAAAGAGATATTTGAAAAAGACAAGTAGCAATATAAGCGAGCTTCGAGCTCGCAGTTTCATCATTAAACTCCCTCTGCTTGATGTCGATGCTTTAAATCACGAAGGGGAAGCTGGGAGTGCGACGTGCTACGGTGAACACAGGACCATTGCTGCTATGTAGACTTGTTGTAAAACCTTACGGTGCAAGACATTTGTATGGGTAGCAAGGTAGCAAAACTTAAGATTGATATAGTACAGTAGTCAGTCAGTTTCGAAATCTGTTATGCGCGATGACTGGCAT
The DNA here is from genome assembly GCA_027943355.1 of Dothideomycetes sp. NU200. NCBI lineage: Eukaryota > Fungi > Ascomycota > Dothideomycetes > Dothideomycetes sp. NU200. The sequence goes on along the minus strand of BSCJ01000047.1, from coordinate 40,765 downwards.
TACGCGAAGGAAAAGAAAGTGAGGGGTTCTTCAGAACAGTCATAAAGAGCAAATATAGGAACACCAAAATGTCAACAGTCTATCTCCCTGTATAAGCGATCAAGCTGGTCTGACCATGGCCAACTTCTCGGCTCGCTCAGCTCTAGCCATCATTTCCTGAACACGCTTCTTTTTCGTATTCATCTCCTCTTTCCAGACGATGTCCTCAACAATACCGGCTACCCATAGAGGCTCGATTTTGCCCTTAGTATCTTCAAAATAGACCCTCTCATTCCCATGCCTGCCCTTGCTGTCAAGACCTCTGTGCCTTAATGCATCCTCATCCCCCCATTCTTTGCCTGTATGCTCGATAAGATGGTCACGTTCAGCAGGAGGTAGGAGGAGAGACATGAAACTCGCAACCACATGGGCATATTTCGGCGTCCATGTGAATTTCTGATCCAAGTCGTTAGTTCTGGTTCTGCCTACGAGATCTTGCAATTCTTCTGGCAATAGTCCAGAAATTGGAATGATCGAGGAGGCGCCACTTCTTGAATGAGCGGAGTTGAGCATGCGGTGTAAAGTTCGAACATGTGCGTACGTGAATGGGTGTATATGCGGCAGGAGACCATATTTCCTGCGCAGGCGGAGGACATGGTCCGGGACACTTGCATTGACGAGTGGAGGCTTCGCCACTGCCTCGTATGTAGGAGCAGGAGAGGTAGAGATAACCACTGTCGGTCTGCTATCAGTGTAGACAGGCTGAGCCTTGACTGCGTCCCAGAAAGTCCCTGTCAGGCGGGAGACATAGCCGCCCTTGCGCACTCTGGGTTGACTTGATGCTTGAGAGATTGCTTTGCTTTCTGCCATGGCCGCAACTGGCTCGAGCGAGGAAGCTTGATCAAACAGTGGCGGATATTGCTTCTTAGGCGAGATCAAAATTGATCGGCCATCGTTGTCGTGCAAACCACTGTCACGCCCAGAATCGTGCACAGAAGAATCGTTGAAGTTCACCTTGACCTTGGTAGGGGACTCGCGATTAAGCTCTTCGACATAGCTTTGCGAGATATCAGTCTCTGCGACGAAGCTCGACCCTTCTGATGACGAGGATGACTTGGTGACATCGATAGGGCTGGTGACCTGGGATACGCTCAATTGTTGCGTGAGCTCGTCGCGGAGCTGTCTGGCATCTGATGCTAAGCTCGAGGATGTCAGATTAGCAACGGTCTCATCGTCTTGAGCACTCGATGGCAAAGTCCTATCCGTTGTAGAACTCAACGGCATTGCGTGTGCTTTGATTGGCACGACTGCAGTATCGCTAAGCTTGCTACTTTTCAGTAAACTTCGCTTCACCGGCGACGGCATCAATATGCAGTGGGCTTGAGAGGCGATATTCACTGCATCCACTTCGCATGAAGTGTTTTCTACCGGCGGAGATTCTAGGGCAGTGTCTTCGAGGCGACTTCTTGCAGTAGAGTTTGAACCCATCAGCATTTTAGAGTCCATGCTCACCAACTGTACAGATGCGGCGTTGTTCTTCGCACCACGTGTGTGCAGAGGGCGATTGAGTATTGAAGGTAAGTTTCTTTGCCAGAACACTCCCGTGTCATCTGTGTCCGTTGATAGGCAGCTTTGAGTACTTCGCATGGTGCTGAGACGCTCATCATCGGTCGTGGCATACTGCTGTCCTTCGGCCTCTTCTTCTTCTTCGTTCTCACTTTCGACAGGTGTGATCAGGTCTGCCTCCAAGTTCTCATCTTCCGTCGTGGGCGGAGTCATGATGCCACTAGCACTCGTCGCAGCACTGACTTTACGAATCGTGGCGTGCTCAGGTTCTGGAGAGTCACTGTAGTGAAAGTTGGCCTCCGAGGTCCGACGCCATGTGCCTGGCAGTTTCGCCCTCCGAGGGTGACGGGGAAGGCCGTCTTCCATGATGGGCGGAGTCAGGTCTTCATCAACGGAACGACTTCCTTCCTGTTGCCATATGTCCTTGGACGCTTCATCATTTGCATTATTTTCCAGTAGTAATGCCTCTTGTAACCCATTATCACTCTCTGCAGCAGAGACTGCATCATAATTGGATCTAGTCGTAAGAGATGATCCGGGGGAAGTGCTATCTTGTGCTTGAGATTCGGTCTTTTGCAACGAAGGTTCTTGTACAGGTATGGCTCTTGTTGCATCAGTGGCCATCCAGCTCATATCATCATAAGCACGATAGGAAATAGCCAGCGATTCGTCCAGAGCCGTATCATCCAGGCGGGAATACTGGACTCCGCCTGCAGAATCAGTCGGGTTTTGAGGTGACGCTTGCTTCTCTTCTGGAGTTGGCAAGCGATGTGCGACGTTGCTATCCCGCCTAATCGGACTGTGGAATGGGGATGAGAAGGTAGGCACGGGTGCTGCAAAGTGCGGTGCGCCCTGAGCTCCAAGACCAAAATTCGGCTGACTTCCTATTTGTGGAGTAGCCAATGTCTGACCGGCATACAAACTTTCGCGCAACTGTCGTCTGGTTCCCGCGCTAAAAGCATTGAAGATTGGGTTTCTCGATGACCTAGGGGTGGATTCTCTGAAGAGGCCAGTAACAACATCCTGGAGGGCTTTTCCCGACTTCCTTGCACTTTCTTGGAGCGGGGCCTCTACTTGAGTGTGCTGAGATGGTTGAGCGGGAGCTGGTGGATACTTTGGAGATGAGTCTGAAGGTAATGGGGTTCGCCGATAGGCAGGCAGGTATGTTGGTGGTGAGGAAGGCATGACTGAACTGTCTGTAGAAGGCTTCAAGTTGTTTGAATGGGAAGGCACCTCAAGAGTTGCCGACCCATTATGATAATCGAGACGAGGAGCACTTGACAGCGAATCAACAGAGATCATACTGAACTCTTCACTCTCGAGGACGGTGGCGTCTCCAGGATGTTCTGCGCCAGCAACTACCTCCTCGTTGTCCGACCAGTCAACTTCTGCTGGGAAGCCCGGGCTTGTGTGCTGGGAGGGCTGGGAAGAAATCGGCGCAGTTGAGGATGGTTGTAGATGCTGGGCTGATGGTTCTGTTGAGTGAGGTTCCTGGAGATGAGCATGGAAACCGTCGTCGGGTGAGAGGGAATAGTTGTTTCTGGCATCAAATGAAGACTCATGGCGGTTCTCGTCCTGAGTTCGCGCACTGTTTGGCTCAAGCTCGGACAATGAGTAGTCGCTGGTCGGATCGTCGGGGATCTCTATGAGATCGTGAGCTTGGACGGAACTTCTTCTACGAGTCGATGAGATGGGCTTTCTAGGACTACTCTTCGCAGATCTGGATGGGCTCCTTCTCGATTGCGTGGTTGGTCGCTTGGTGGGTCGGGATCCGCCATTCTTTAGTGGTGCCCTGGAAGTCCTGACGCGACGATTGATTTCCGGAGAGGCAGGCTCTGCCTGGACGGTGACCTTGATACGCCACGGACTCCCATTCTCATCGTTGTTAGCCTCCAAGAACACGGACTTGGATGGTGAGGCGATGTTAATTGATCGCGACGACAGCGGACCCTTCGCCCGGCGTCTCTGTCCGTTTCTGATGGGAGACGAGTCCATTGGAAGAATAAGAGGATCGGGAGAAGAGCTGACACTCATGATGATGGCTGGACTGCTTTCAGCGACCGAAATATGATCGCAAGACAAGGCTAAATTCCAACGGCGACGGAAAAGAATGTTAGATTCGGCGCAAACATGTATAAAGGAAGGTAAACAAACCAAATTCAATTTGCAGGGATTAGATGCATTGTTTACGCGAGCAAAATAGAGATGACGTAGCCCGTGTTCACACTTTATCTACTGTAGTCAATGAACGATGAACGCTGTGCGAAGCCTGCGGCAGCTTGAGTATCGATATAATAGAACATGTCTACTACATTGACTTTTAAGCATCAGATGAATCAAGGTGTCCATGACTTAGCAGTCTAGCAAGGTCCGTCAGACGAGGTGTCCATCCAACGGTGTCACATGACGGCGAGAGCGTTGCGTGCGGTTGATCTCGCAACAGCCGATATTCCGCCGCGTCATGCAACTTTGGCTCTTGCCTTACCTTATCGATTGAGCTCATGACAGGCGCTCCAGGCAGACAACAGATCCGATGTGCCATGGCTCGATGTTGAATGCCGACGGAAGTCAAGGATGATTGGTCTTGTTCTTGCTCTTGCTATGCTTTGCTTGAACGAGTAAAGGCGTCATGGGCATCCACGGGTATGTGGTCCATGACTCGATGCGACCGAAAAACGTACTGATGGCAAATCCTCCTCCAGCATCTACCAAGAGATCGGCCCAGGTCGTCGAGTCGCCCTATCCAAACTCTCGTCGGAGATCTATGTCGCAAACAATCGTCCCTTTCGAGTGGCCATAGACATTGCAATATGGCTCTTCCAGATCCAGTCCGGCAAGGGTGGCACGAATCCCGCTCTGCGAACCTTCTACTACCGCCTCGTCCGCCTACTCTCCCTCAACATCCACCCGATCTTCGTGTTTGATGGGCCCAACAAGCCCAAGATGAAGCGCAACAAGCGTGTCGGCGGCCCGGGCATCAAGGTCTCGAGTATTCCAGAGTTCCTCGCCAAGCAACTCTTGAAGCATTTCGGCTTTCCCATGCACCATGCCCCGGGTGAAGCCGAAGCAGAGTGCGCACTGTTGCAAAAAGAAGGACTTGTGGATGCTGTATTGAGTGAAGATGTTGATACGCTGATGTTTGGCTCTGGAATGACCCTGCGGAGCTGGACGCCCGAGAAGAGCAAGAGTGGTAAGACCCCCACCCACGTCAATGTCTACAATGCAAAGACGACAAAAGAGACCAGCGGACTTGACAGGGAAGGCATGGTCCTGGTCGCCATGATGAGCGGCGGCGACTACATACCTGAAGGCATCCCTGGCTGTGGTCCCAAACTTGCTTGCGAAGCTGCAAAGGCTGGCTTTGGTAAAGACCTTTGCAGCTTGAATAAGGCCGACAAAGAGGGTATCAAGGAGTGGAGGGAGAAGCTCAAGTACGAGATACGCACGAACGAGAGCAGCTTCTTCAAGCAGAAAAGAAGCGCTCTTACCATTCCCGACGATTTCCCTAACATGGATGTCCTTGGCTACTACACACACCCCGCCATCTCTGGTCCGGATAAGTTGCAGAAATTGAGAGACACCCTGAAGTGGGATGTGCCAATCGACTTCCCGAGTCTACGAGACTTTGCAAAAGACGCTTTCGACTGGCGATGCATCGGAGGTGCAAAGCAGTTCGTTAGGAAACTCGCCCCTGCCATTCTTACGAGGGAGCTACGTCTTCTTGGTGAAGCTGCTGATCAGAGAGCCGATGATCTTGAAGCTCAGGAAGTCTGCGAGTCTACCCTCGTCAAAGCCGTGCAAGGCAAGCGAAACCACTCCTCTACGGACGGCGAGCTCGAATTGCGGATCAGCTTCGTCCCAATCAATCTGATCACAATCGACCTCAGTCTAGAAGAGCCAGACGAAGAACTTCCCGTCGATGATTCTGAATCTGATGGTGAACTTCGACCCGCACTCGAAGAGGACGAAGACGGATGCCCTACCTCCCCGAAGAAGAAGCGTGGTCCGGCCGCTTATGATCCAACTGCCCCAACAAAAGAGTGGATCCTTGCTACATTTGTGAAGATGGGTGCTCCACTCAAGGTGCAAGACTACGAATCCCATTTCAATAATCCGAAGAAGTTTGCCGCCAGGAATGCGCCGAAGACGTCCAAGTCCTTTAGCATGGTCGGCCAGCAGACCAGTGACATCCAGAGCGGTGCACTGGACAATTTTACTGTGAAAAGGAAGCCTGGTATTAGTCGAAAGCAGCAAAATAGGACGCCTCTCGTGGTCGATATTGACCTATCTGAGGTGAACGAGCTTGTGAAGAAGCAGAAAAAGGCTACTTTCGTAAAGACAAAGCAACCAGACATCAGAAACTTTAGCAGAGTCACCAAGTCTGGAGTTAATAGATCGATGGTTCAGAAGTCGGGTGAACTTGAGGAGCTTGACTTGTCAGCCATCAACACCTTGGCCCGAGACCGCTCAGTACTGTTGGCCAAGAATCCCACGACTTATCAGTCCTTATCATGCCTACAGGATGCTGAAGCGTCGATCAAAGAACCACAGCAAACGAAAATGTCCGGAAAGCGTCGTTCGCCAGATCCTGCATCACCTTACCCGTGCCGCGCAACATCTCCTCCAAGAAAGCTGATGAAACAGCCCGACATAATCGATCTACTCTCTTCATCGCCTGTCAGATCGAAGGTGGCAAAGGAGGCTCAGGCTTCTCCACCACAGCCACGACAAGACAGTAATTCTACGCGAGATTGCACAATACCACATGTCCAGTTTCTTACTTCACCTCTACCAGACACTGTAACAAGGCGGAAGAAGAAGTCTCCACTTAAGAGAAACCGCACGGCTCCCGTTGCTGGCGAAGACCTGGATGTAGCCGTTCATGAATCGCTTCGCGTCACACGATCAACAACACCAGTGCCTCGCGGTACCGTCGAGGCTATGGATCTAGCCAGTCCGGTGTTCAATGGCCTTGAATCGCCAGGAAGTCGCAGCAGTTTGCCTAGCCCAAGCATGCTCTGGAAAGATCAAGCAAGGCCAACAACGAAAGCCATGACTGCTGCAGAGATCAGACCTGGTCAGAGGGACGGAAAGCCACCGGACACTATAACAGAGTGGATACGGAGAAGCGAGAATGTTACGCCCAGCAGAGCCCGGTTTGTAGACACACTAAAAAGCGTCAAGAGTTTCGAGCCTGCAATCGCGGAGGACGTCATCATTGACATCCAATCATCCTTGCCAACCCCACCAACGGAGATTGAGCTAGACGAGGCAGACGCACATTTCGCCCAGAAGATGTCACCTGTTGCCAACAGACAGCGCTGTGACAGCAACACCGAACGCGCCCACATTTCCGTGGGGGCTCTCTTGCCATCGGCGCGTCACCTTAGATACCGTCCATCTTCGGGGATTAAGGCTGTCCCTATCACTGGAAGCGACGAATACATCGTCGCACCCATGCGCGAATTTAAAGATGACCTCTTCCACGCAAAGGAGATACCAACCGGTCACAATGAGGAGAAACAGAAAATGTACATCCAGCCTCGCGAGTCTCTCCCTGGTGCATGGAAGTATGTTGAGGAAGTGAACCTTAACAGCGGGCAGGAAACTAGCACTTATCGGAAGGCTTTCAGGATGAGCGAGGTTGAAATTCTTGACTTGACTGAGGATTGATCTTGACCCACACCGCATGTGATAGCAGCATACATGGGGCATTAGAAGCTTGACAGAAGGCAGATAGCTGACAGTATCTCAAGAGCGGTCGGTCACTGGCGTTCGGCGTCTTGGGCTCTTTAGACTTTGGGAGTTTTTTTTTTGTGAAGTTTCATATACCCTGTACCTTGTGTCCAAAGTTTCTTGTTTAGGCCTAGACTATTGTACAAGCATTTTATAGCCTGATTATGCTTGTTCTCCAACTTCGTTGCTTCGTCGATTCGCTATCTTACCCTTTTTGCCTTCTGTCACGGTGTGTTGGCGCTTCCACAGAAATTCAAAGCTCGCTCGTGCGACCCAGCACACTGCCATGGTAGCATTTTGAGGATTTCTCCACGTACAAGGAAAAGGAAAACCTAGTCATTGGGTGTGTGCTCTGTATCCCCGCCTCGTGCCTTTACTAAAAGTACGAAAACAAATGCCAATGCGAAAAGCGGAGTGCTGCGTGTTTCCTCGGACGTTCTTTTGCTTGTCCTAGCAAATGTTACTCTGAACGTTCTCGTGACCATATCGCACATTGTATCATTCTATTAGTGCTGAGTCCCTGTTGTGCTCTTCTGCAGGATGTCGTCACCTGCCAGATACAAAGCATTCCCTTCATGATCTCTTCCAATCGTCCGTCCAGAAAAGAACGTGTATGTGACGAGGCCAGGCAAGAAAGCGGACCATCGATCGAGCGGGATGATACAGGGAAGAAAGCCTGCCTCATCATTCCCACACGCCTCGCTCATGACTGGCAAGCACAATCTCCACACTTGCCTCACCACGACCGCATGCTTCCACCCATTCCTGGAGTGTGTCTGGCGGATGCAGCCTAGCGTGGACAAGGGGCAGCTTGCCCTTTTTGGCGAGCACAAGGCGGGTACGTCTCTCGTGTGTTGTGGAAGGACCCGAATCAGTGGTGAACTTTCTCGAAATTTGCATCTTCATGCTGTAGCTGTCCTTGGCGCTGATGTGGTCGCTGCTGCTTGGATCAGCGCGCCCCGAAGATCCGGCACTAGCTCCTCCATCAATGACTGAAGTGATGGCATGGAATGGAACCGCGAGATGCAAGAACGCTCTTCCCTTGTCTTTGGTCTCGTCATTGTGGATGTTGTCGTCGTCGTGGTCGTCGTCGTCGTCAGCGCCACTTCCGCAAGTAGAGCCAGGCTTGTGCAAGAAATCCACAACTTCGAACACGAGCCAGTCTCTCTCTCCCTGAGTGCAAGCCGTCACGCCGCCTTGGCCTAGAAGACCCGGTCCTTGCCACGTGATCGATTCGGTTGATGGAAGGACGAAGCGCAGGAGTCGGAGGCGGTAAACTTGCGGACTGTGGATCGAGAGGATCATTTCTTCTTCTGCGTTGCCATCATCGTCATCGCCATCGCCATCGCCGTTGTCAGATAGCTGATCTTCAGGTGGGATGGAGATGTAGAATCTGAGGGAGGAGACGGCGTTGCTCGTAACGAGTGTATTCGTATTGCGGAGATGAGCGGATATGGAGGTGCTAAGATGGGAGCAGTAGTGCGGAGGCTTCGATCCCTCCTCCATGGGAAAGATTGGCTCTTGGTACTCTGGGCGATGGCTTTGCTGCTGGTTAGGTTGATCGGCATGGCCTTGAGGCTGCTGTTGAGATCTGGAGATGGTTTCGGCTTGGTTTTCGTCGCCGTAAAGCTCAGAGCCGGAGTCAGTGGTATTATAAAACTGCGAAATTTCGTCACCCTCATCATCGAAATCCCCACTATCCGATACGATCTCGACACCACCACAGTCGTTTTCGTCCATGTATCCAACGTTGGTGGGATACTTTGGCTGATTCGAATGGAGACAGTGGCTAGTATGGATGGCGTTGTTGGTATGGTAGGTCATGTATTTGGCAGTGCCGCCTCCAGCATCCATGTAGAAGAGGTCATCATCATCCTCTTCTTCCTCGTCATCCAACGCCCCTGCGTTTGAGCCAAATGGATCAGGTTGACATGCTTGTTCACATCCTAGGGTGTTGTCGATACACTCCGAGCAATCACCTCTACTGCTGGTCACGTTTTGTGGACTTAGTGACGAGGAGTGAGCGAGGCCGCCAGTGTTGGTGTAGTAACTGTACTCGTAGCCTGGATTCCTCGGCGGCGACTCCCACCCCATGATCGGGACGACTTTCTGATGCGTCATGTCTGCAGGGACCGAGCTGAGGTTGTTCGGGCTGCCGTAGGAGTGTTTTTGGAAATCTTTTGCAAGATGAGTCGCGAGATCAATGTACTGTGGAGGTGGCGCTCCGGTGGAAGCCGGACGGAATGCAAGGGGATTGGTGGAAAGAAGAGCGTGGATATCAGGGACGGACTTCAAATGCATCCCTGGATATATGGGACCAGTACTGGAAGAGTTCGCGCTGGTGATGTCAAGCACCAGACTTTGAGCCGGAAACGGGTAGGAGAAAAGATCTTGGTCCATGGCATTTTCACTCGACTTCTTCAAACTAGTACCTGGTAAATGAGTTTTCCCAACGACTGTACTTGTTAGCATTTCTTCTGTGACACATGTGCGAGATATTCTACTGCTTACCTGGTTGAGCTTGTCTCACAGGCAGCTCGGGACTCGTGAGATCAATTACGATCTTTTGGTGCTTGTTTACAGGCTTGCAATCTGGGGAACGCTCGTATGGAGAGGGCATCTTCCTCTTCAACTCGTTGTGCAAGAAGGGTGTAGAAAATTGGACCGAGAAGTCCGGGGTAGAACCTGGCTCTTTAGGCTCATTCCTGAAAGTGACCGAAGGAGCCAACTTGGACAAGTGCAAGTTACTAACTAGATCGGAGCTTCTACGATCAGGACGAGCGTTGAGAGACTGGTTGATATCTCTCGGCTGTAGTACCGACGTGGACAGCAGTGTGTCTGGTCGTATGTACACAGGCCGCGGGCTTCTCGGGAGCTGCGCATGCCTCCTGCTACGAACCAGCTGTTCCCTCGATCTACCAATGTGTTCAGTCACTCCATCTTTGTAGACATTGATTCGGTACGGTTTATTGTGAGGATTTGGCGGCGGTCCCATGGTCTGATCTCGAAGGCCTGTACGATGAAAGATCTGAACTGGCTCATCAAGGACCTGCTGAGGCTTTGGCAACTTCCATGGAACAGCTGGCTTGAAAGGGATCTGGATCTCATCGATGGGACGCTCCATTATGGCTTGTAGGCATATTGAAGATTGGTGAACGGCTGGCAGATGCTCGTTGTAGGCTTGAGTCAGGGCAACATATTCAAGCTTGGGAGTTTTTATTTCAGCAAGATGAACAGGAAGTGGTGGACCCATGACGGGCGAAAGGCATGAAAGATACTGTATTATTTGAGCGAGGAAGGACAACGTGATACGCTGATGGTGTCGACGGTAAAAATCAAAAAGAAATCTCTGCAAGTGATCAGCATCCGTGAAATGATGTGCGCAGCAAAAGATGTCTGTTAATATGGCGTTCCCAACAGAAGACTGCCACTCAATGCATGACTTACATCTTCCTGAACGCTTCGCACTTTCTATGTTGCTAGGGCCTTTTCTGGTCATTTCTGGTTCGCGAGAAGGATCGAAGAAACTGATTGGCCGTGATTGACACTCACATATGCAGCACAGCGTCTAGTTGAAGATGTGGCTTTGAGTAGAATGTGAAGGTCGAAAGGGGCGCCGAACAAGATTGCTAAGATAATCTCCTCAAGTGGCTGGTGCGCTAACCGACTGGTGGCACATGAATGTGACGTTTGGATAGACGAAAGATGAACTTAATATGGACTTACTACGTTGATTCACAATTCAGGAGTCTGGCTGCAAAGGCGCCGGAAATGTCATTTGCTCAAGTTTTCATTGCCCTCTAAATAATCAAGAACACAGTCCCTGACTGGAAACAACACTATCACGTCTCAATGAGAAGTGCTGTTATATGTGGCAGCCAGGGTTTTGTTGATGGAGAAGCTGTAGACAGCTTCAAGGGAATATGGGTCATCCCCAGGGCCAAAGATCTGCCTCTTCTCCCTCTGCCACTCGGGTTGATTGATGGCATCGATCCAATCCTCAACCTCCATCACGAGACAACCATACTGCTCGACGACCCGGGGACGACTAGTATCGTTGAAGAAACCCTGAGTGTTCTTCAAGGCAAGCGACCCTTGAAATTGTCAGAAATGGTCACTTCTAAATTATTTTGTTGTGTGCGCTTACCATTCATGTTGTTGCAAGTATAGACTTGGAAAGCTTGCTGATCCGAATAGATATCAAGCTGAATACCGGAAAAGGGACTTGCAAGGGTGGCTATTGGCCCCTTCTCCCTCCAGTCGTAAGGACCATCTTGGTCTCGGTTGACAATCCAGCAATTATCGTATCCGGTGCAGTTTGTCCCGCAGTTACCGAGCAGGTCAGGCGAGGTGAAGTTGGCGCCAAGCTGTTTAGGGGAGGACCAGAAATCGTTGATAGAATACTGCTGATTCGCCAGAATATTACCAGTGGGAATTTCAATACCGTCCATATCAACACGCTGGCCTGAGTATGGTAAGGAAAGGGTATAATCCAGAGCGAGAGGGGTTGAAGGATTCTGGAAGCCGTCGAGATTCCAATACGTGTGAGAGCTGAGCATGATGGGAGTTTTCTTAGTGAGAGATAGTGCGCTCATCCTGAGGTGCCATTGGTATGGCGTCACGGTGTATGTGACATACGCGACAACATCTCCAGGGAAACCTTCCATACCGTCTGGGTCGAAAAGGGAAAAGGTGATCGAATCCGTGGTATGAGCCACAACGGTCCAATTGCGCCAGTCCCTGAGACAAGGTCAGAGTGAGTACGGTATGCAATGTCCGTCAAGCCATACCATCCGTCCGCACCCCCGTGAAGAGTGTCCAATCCGTGATTTTCGTTGGCACTGACGTGATAAGTCTCACCATCAATAGTGAAACTAGAGTTCTTGATGCGGTTGGCATAGCGACCTGTTTGGCAGTTAGAATGTTGCTCTTGACAGCAAGGTTTTTCAAGTGAGCTACCAGGGACACCGCCAAGATGAGGGTGGAGAGTATCGACTGAGTAGTACGAGGCGTTGTCGAAACCAAGGACGATATCACGTTCGATTCCATGAACATCCATGATAAAGAGATTGCTGATGCTTGCGCCATAGGGAATAAAGTTTGCGCGAATGCCTTCAGACGAGATCTCATACTTTCCATTAGGCATAACGGTGCTACCATTGCCTACAATGGTCTGCGTAGTGCCATACTGCGCCAGAGCAAGAGTGGGCAGAAGCGCCGCCAAAGTAGAAATTGAATGTATGCGCATCCTCGTCTACAAATGCTTAGTTGATATGTCAAGAGGTGAGAAATAGGCGTAACAACTCTGGAGAATAAATGGTTCAGTGAGGTCAAGATTAGAGTGTCTTATATCTCCCAGACTCTACCGAACCCCGCTTGGAGCGACTGTCAAAACAAGGCAAAGATCGTCAGGTCCGCCAGGTTAAGAGCAGCCCGCAGGAGCACGAGGGATCGGAGATGACGTTACGGGTATTTATGAAACAATTCTACCGATGATGTGCTGGAGCCATCTTACTCCGCAGGCAGATTGGTCAGTTGCAGGGAAAGGACGGCAGCGAAGAACAAGGCCATTGATCGCATGCAGTATGCTTACAACCGAGGGACAGTCATTTGCGTTGAGTTTAGCGAGGTCATACATGAGAGGGATCAAGCCCCACGGAGACGAGGAGATGCTGAGTTGGCAGCGAAGTGAAGTTTATATGAAGCAAGGAACACAGGAACGTGATGTGTGCAGGAGTGTCTGAGCTTTTCCCCACACATCGATGATCACGCGGGGAAAGAGATCAGCCTTCGGTTCAATTGGAGATGCTGATGCATGCATGTCAAATTTGCCATGTGATATAATAAGCCTCAGCACGGCACAGCTGGCCCTGCACAATCTCGGGGGTGCAATCTACGCTGCTTGTAAGCCTTCTGGGAATTTACCCTGCCTCGAACGTTGGCCATTGAGCTGGCCGTGGCAGCCCAACTCCGGGGCTCGACTGATCAAGCGAAATGCAGAGTTGCGGCTCTTGGGGCCTCTCTCATTAGGCTAGCTTTGGGATCGATAATTGATGCGCCATACCCACGCACTACAAGTGTTGTTTTGAAGGTCGCATTGGAGAGTCGCAACCATAGCGCGTTCCCATTACCGGCATGTCGCGATGACATTGTGCTGATCAGTGTAGTAAGAGTGAGACAGATTCTCAGTCCATGTAGATGTCGTCCTTGAGCTTCTGTAGATTCTTGATAAAGCCATAACCTCCCGGGCGACCAGAGTTGGTCGGCTCTCCATACCTGTAATCCACGCCCGCCGATGGAGACGCCGTTCTTCTCTTAGCCTCGGACTTCCTCGCAAGCTCCTTCTGTTCATCTTCGACCGGCTTCGTGAGGCTTTCAACTATCTTCAATCTGGCCTTCTCTTCAGCCGTGCCTCTCCACACAGCCGCGAGCACCCGTTGCTCCTCGATCTTCTTCATGGCAGCTTCAATCCCCTGTTCCGTATTGCCAGCGCTATCTAGCAAATCTTGGATCTCGGAGCGCAGTTTCTGGGTGTAGTCTCTCCCTTTGTCCTCTAGATCACGACTTGCTTCGGAGCCACCCGCGGAGGGGGCAGATACTGAGATGAGGGAAGAAGCTACTGACAGCTCGGATGGAGCAAGTGGCCACTGCATAGCCTCGCCGAATATTTGAATGACTGACTCGAGACGTGCGCGGACCTTGGTCAATGTACGTAGTTTGTCGATATATTCAGGCTCGCTGGCATTTGGCGTATCGGTCACATGAGCAGTTCGCTCTCTGGACCCTATCGATGTGGAATCATCGGGCATGAAGTGTGCTATGTCGTTCTTCAAGCCTTCATTCAGTGCATCAGACAAGCCGACAGTCTCGCCCCGTAGGATGTCCACCTCGTATGCAAGCCTGCTGCCACTCCGGAGGATGTCATCTGTGAGCTGGTTGAGGGTGTTGGACAAGCGTGAAGTCTGAGCATTAAGCTGGGACATCAGACTCTGCGCGCGAGTCGTGAGCTCGGCGAGGGATACTCTGGTCGCCTGTGCATCTCTCGCAGCATTGGAGAAGGTCAGGATTGGTAGAGTGGCATTCAGGTAATCTGCGGGATCGAATGTCGCCTGGAGGAAGGGCTGTAGTGAGACCTCCTCCACGTATGAGGACTTAGCCACCACAGCACTCTCTGCATTCGTGGTGTTCTGGACTGCCATTTGTACATGAATGCTCCCGTCCAGACATGTGTACAGCGCGTCTTCAATCGCCAAGGAGGCCTTCCGCCCGCCAAGGCTTTCGGTGACGTAGTTTACCTTACACTCCTTGTAACTCTTAACTTTGTCAATAAATGCATTTAGGTCGACAGTCACGAAAAGGAATACCTTCAATTGCCTTCGAACCTTTTATATGGGTTCATGCTTCAATGATGAGCAGCTATAGATCTCGAGCTTGGTTCTTCCCCTAAACAAAACCACTCCCATTCCGAGACTTACGTTCCAGAATGGCCACCGCCGCTCTTGCGTACGAGGAGCCCGACATTGTCACCATTCTTGTCCAATCTTCTTTTCTACTGCTCCTCAACATCGTCAACTGGATTTTCGACAATGCTGTCTATTGCGGCCTTGTCGGTCAAGTCCTGGTGGGCATGGCCTGGGGCACACCGGGCGCCAGTTGGCTGCCTCTGAGAGTCCAGGAAACGATCGCGGAGCTCGGATATTTGGGTTTAATCCTGATAGTTTATGAGGGTGAGATTCACACTGTTGTCGTCCCTGAAGTACAGTTTATAAGAGTTAGGTGGTCTCTCGACCAAGTTCTCCACACTGTGGTCAAATTTGTATTTGTCCGGTTTCGTTGCTCTGATCGGCGTCTGTACACCGATTGCATTGTCTTTCACCTTACTGAGACTTTGCAATGCTACTCCTGTGCAAGCATTTGCTGCTGGCGCCGCTCTTTGTTCGACGTCCCTTGGGACAACTTTCACAATACTGGGGACAAGCGGCCTTGACAAGAGCAGACTCGGCGTTATTCTCTCAAGCGCCGCCATGCTGGACGATGTCGCTGGTCTGGTCATGGTCCAGATAATCTCGAATTTGGGAGTCTCGGACGAGGTGGCCTTCAAGTCCACCACTGTCATTCGACCAGTGTTTGTCTCCATAGCTTTTGCCATCGTTGTGCCACTCTCGTGTCGTCTCGTGGTACAGCCACTAGCAAGAAAGATCTTAGCCAGTAAGAGCGAAGATGGTAAAATCTGGGCGTTGGCTCAAACGCCTGCGGCAGCTTTTACTTTGCAAACCCTGATACTCATTGCTCTAGTCACGGGATCTAGTTATGCCGGAACTTCAAACCTGTTCGCCGCCTATATTTCAGGTGCAGTAATCACCTGGTGGAACAGCATGACTTCGAAGGTGATCGAGGAGAGTAAGATTGAGATCTCTATAACGAACAGGAACAAGACAAAGCAAAGGCGCGCTGAAACTACTGCTGTGAAGCCTTCAAGCGTGGCTATAGCAGAGTCTACCCAAAGTGTACAGAATATGTCAACCAGGTCTGAACACAATCTCTCGCAACCGGACGAAAGTTGTGATGCCATGTCTGGAGTCGCTGTGTACGAGCGCTTCTATAACCCCGCTGTGAAGTCAATTTTGAAGCCTTTCTTCTTCGTATGTCTCTCCAAACCTTTGTACGTAGCTTTCCATAATACACACAAAGCCTAACCAATCCTTAGGCATCTATTGGCTTCTCCATTCCAATCACTCATTTGTTTCATGGAGCTATTCTATGGAGAGGACTGGTCTATACGACTCTAATGATTATGGGCAAAGTTGCCTGCGGCCTTGTCCTCATACGCTTCAGCTTTCCACCTATTCTGAGCACCATTCTCAAGAACTTGTCTTGGAAAACCGGCAGAGGTCTGCGGAGAGATACGCAAGTGGAGCTCAAGAGCGGCGAGCGCGAATCGAAGCAACCTCCGTATGGGTCGAATATTGCTGAGCCTAGCGGCACTCCGTCCGATAACTCTCAATCTATGGACGACTCGGTAGACAGTCCAGCAAACACAGCTCGGAAACGAAAACAGGCTCCTTCGAAGATACCAAAGCCTCAATCTCTATATCCTGCAGCCATGCTCGGCAGCGCAATGGTCGCACGTGGAGAAATCGGCTTCTTAATCAGCTCTTTGGCAGAATCTCGAGGAGTCTTTGGGTCCGGTTCTGAGAGCACGGGTGGCAGCTCTGAGATCTTTCTCGTCGCAACATGGGCAGTCCTATTATGTACCATCATCGGTCCGATCAGTATGGGCGTGATGGTAAAGAGGGTGCGTCGGCTACAAAGGCAAGAACGGGGAGATGCGACCGGTCGGCCTGATCCGCTCGGTATTTGGGGACTGATGTGAATTATGTGCATCAGCTTAGTGCCCCGGGACAAGGTGTATTTACGCACAGTCAAGACTTAAATTGTGGACGGTGGAAGCAGATGAGGTTAGAGACCATGTCGTTACATTCTGAAGACGTAGATCACAACATGGACATGGTCATACGATGTCTAGTGAAAGTCCAAGCCCGATGCTGCATTGATCCCAGACTTTTTGTTGAGCCTTATAGCCTCCGAAGAGCTTTGTAGCGGGCTAGCTCGATCCTCGTACGGAGAATGGTGGAACTGGATCAACCACCAGTCAGAGACCCCTGGCAACAATGGCCATCAAGCTCTACAGTGTTCGATATATCACCCTTCAGCGAGCACAAAGGGCGATGGACCGACTCGACCAGGGCTTGATGTTCTCTAGGAAGAATCCAGGTCTGTTTCCGCTTGTTGTTCTTCGAGAGCTGAACAAGACTCCCGATAAGCAAGAGTCGCTCGCTTCGCCATCCCTGCCTGGCGGCAGCCAGGTCGATCAAATCCCTTCTGTAAGAATGAGGCGCCAGAGAAAAGGCTGTCGAGAACTCGCATTTTTCTTGCATGTTCAAAACTTCTGGCATATTCGATGTGTCGTGTTCTTATCAACCCGGGCCTCCTGGATATGGCAAGGTCGACCACCTTACAAGATCCCCGAGCATTCAAAACCTGGTCCTGTTCTCGTATATGGCGTATGTATGCAGACACTGACTTGTCTCATCGGCCACCCTTGATATCCACGTCCCTAGCGTCCTCGTTCGCCGCGGACCCCTCCTTGAGCCCCAGCACACCCACAACAGTATCCCTGATGAAATTTTGCTGGTCGAGCGTGAAACGTGTATCGATGTCTTCGATCATGGCACCCAGCTGTTTCCGGCGATAGGGCCGCATGTTTGCCAGTACGAGATACTCGGTTTTTGTCAAGGAGACATGGGGAGAGAGAGTCTGGATAAGTTTGGAGAGGTACAGCGATGAGTCGTCGTAAGCTGAATTGTTGAGGAACGGGCGGTCAGGGTGGAGAAGGTGTTCTTCGTGCTGTTTGTTTGCGCAGCGACGTCAGCCACGTTTGTGTTGTGATGCGGCTAAGATGTGAGAGTTGGCATAGGAGACGTACCTTTTTCAAAGCTTTGGTATAGGCCATGGGCCTGTTGCTTTTCCTTCCGTCGGCCTTTGCAGCCGCATCTTCTTCTTTGTGTTGCAGTTGCTTTTCGCGGATGAACTTCAAAACGTCGTAGTCGTCTAAGACCTGTGTTCCAGCATCGAGGATCTGTTTGCAATACTCGTCAGAATCAATAATCCCCGCGGCATGTGGTGTCGCCGCCCTAGCATACCTTCATAGTTAGTGCTGACTGTGCGTAATGCACAAGGACAGCGTGTACTGATTGTCTTGATATAAGTCTCAACAGATGGAAGTGCACGAGGCGACGACGGCAACAAGCAAGAAACGAGAAACTGTCCAGTCCCTTCACATGCAAAACGTGGGGTACAGCCAGAGTTGTGGCGGTGCGGCCCGGGTTGCGGTATTCTTGGCATCCGCGAACGAACAACTTCATGTTCCGTCCGCTGTCCGAGGACAGGCACGTGGCAGGCGTGGCAGGGTCCTTGTGATATCGTTCGAAGCTGCGCGATCACATTGTGGTCTGGAATGATGCTGCAGGTCGCTCAGGATTCATCTGTAATCGCACGTGTGCCTTGAGGGTATCACTATTGCATTGGTCGCAACTTTAGATAGCGTCCAATCTGCTCCCGAAGCAGGCAAGGCCATATTTCATAAACTCATCCTTCCGGACCTCTAGCATTCCTTCAACCTTCAAACCGGTAACGAGGCTGGCTCCTGCCCAAGCACCCAATGTTTCCACTCCTCGCACCACGCCTCTCACCTCTACACCGCGCTTCGCCGCTTCTCTAGCAAGCTTGTCCGATATGTCGTCCTTCTCACGGGATTCTCTCGCCAGTGCCAACGTGGATGTTGCTTCCTCCTGTGCGCATCCCTCGGGTGGCTTCACCCGCACGGGAATAGTAGAGCTCTGGTACGACGATGATGATTGTCTTGTGGCGGTAGCCGATCCGTAATTCATGATAGGATCCCACCTGCATGTCTTTACTAATCCCTCAATCTCTCCCAATAGACGGGGCTTCAAACCGGGAATGTTGCTCACGCCACCTGTGACGATGATGCGCGACATGCAGACTGCTCGGACATCCAAAGGAAGAGCCAACAAACAGCGATATGCCAAGATGTGAAGAGGGACGATATGATCGTCTGTCTGTTCCAGCGATAGATCAGAATCAAAGAAAGTGCGCTCAACGGGCTCTGCGAGAGATCCGAATGGAACTCCGAGAGTGGTGGAGAGGCCTGCCTCTGTCTTGATGGGCACAGGCATGACAGTGCTGTCGTAATCTCCGTCGTCGGTTATGTGGCTTTTCCTGCACCAAGCCATCCTCTCCATGATGTCTTCGGCAGTCTCGAAGCCGATCTGTTCGCGCGCTCCTTCTGGTCCTGTGTGCTCTTCCAAGGTCTGAGCCATGGCTCGAGTGAGAGCTTTGGCAGCTCGGACAGTCCGGCGGTGCAAGACTTCGCGGTACTCGTATATGGCGGTTACAGTGCTTTCTTCCCAGCCAATGTCGACGACGAGTGCTGATCGCAGGCCCGCTGAGACTGTGCTTAGCAAAGGATTTGACCAAAGCGAGATGGTGCTGGGACTCGTTGAGGTAAATACTGTTCGTAAGATGACATAGAGCAAAGGATCTGACAGTCCAGTCGGCAGCGCCAGCACCGCTCGTCTTGACCGCTGATCCAGTAGTAGGTATTTGGTGTGGGCATCCCGTATGGCACGCTCGATCTTGTCCTCTACCAATCCGAGATCCACGCCTCTAATATCTAGTCCCCAGAGCGCCCAGTCTCTCCCCCACGGTTCGGCAGGACGATACAAAGAAGTGCTTGCGGTGGAAGACCATGGCCTGAAATCGTCGACACGACGGCTATCCTGAGGGCCGAAAGTTTGGATGCAGCGAGGCGCAGGCTCGCCAGGTATGCCTACGAGTAGAGAGCGCGCCCCAATCGCATACACGATGGCCTCTTCTTCTGCGCGATACGAAGTGGGAGAGCCGTACTGCGAGGAGAGAGAGCGGTTGAAAGATGGAGTGCGTGGAGATGCCGATAATCTCTCGTTCGGCGTGAGCCCACTCCGGGTCCGTTGATACGACGACTTGCGGGTGAAGTAGTCTGGCGTACTCATGATGATGGTAGTATGACGCTGCGAGGCAAGGCAGACTGCCCGCTCTGCATTACCTTGATTATCTCCTGGTCAAGACATGTTTGCCAACACGGACAACACGGTGCTGTTTGGCCGCAAGAAGCTTTGGGTCGTTTGCCAAGGCGGGCTGCGTGCATGGACCATGCCTGACGTCGCCAAGGCCGAATATTTTCCAGAAATTTGCAAAGGCCGCTCAAGATTTCGTTCAAAGCTCGACCATCTCGAAGTCGTGGGTCAAGAAAAAAAGATCGAGGGATTGTCCGCCGCTACATCACAACCCGCACCTCCAGGAACGGCCCATTAATACTCGATACGCAGCTCCGCGACTGCTGTGCCGCCGTCCACCGACAACATGACCCTTTTCATCCTCACCGAGACCAGCGCTGGTTATGCGCTGCTCAAGTCCAAGGACAAGAAGCTATTGAAGCGCGAGAACATTGGAAAAGACACTGAGACAGCCGAGGGCGTCTGCGAACTGTACGGACCATCTACAAGAGACAGCGGCATTATGGTGTAACCCAGACTGATCCCATGTGCCCACAGCCTCAAGCTCAAGCAGTTCCAGAAATTCGACAGTGCTGCAGCTGCACTCAACGAGGCCGCCGCTCTCACCGATGGAAAGGTACCATACCACACCACAAGTAGAGACAGGTCAAGACAATCGCGCTGACGATCCACAGGTCACCCCCATGCTCACAGGCCTGCTTGACAGCATCAAGGACGAGAAGAAGGTCTCTCTTGCCGTCGCAGACCCCAAGCTCGGCAATGCCATCAACAAGCTCCCCCAGTTCGACATCACCCCAATCTCCGACTCGGCCACCAACGACGTTTTCCGCGCCATCCGTGAGCACCTCCCCTCCCTCATCCCCGGCCTCATGCCCGAGGAGATCAACACCATGTCGCTCGGTCTCTCCCACTCGCTCTCCCGTCACAAGCTCAAGTTCAGCCCCGACAAGGTCGACACCATGATTATCCAGGCCATCGCTCTCCTCGATGACCTCGACAAGGAGCTCAACACATACGCCATGAGAGTAAAGGAGTGGTACGGCTGGCATTTCCCCGAGATGGCTCGCATCATCAACGACAACCTCGCCTTCGCACGTGTCATCCTCTCAATGGGTGTCCGCTCCAACGCTGCCACCACCGACCTGACCGACATCCTGCCCGAGGAGATTGAGGGTGCCGTCAAGGCCGCTGCTGAGGTGTCCATGGGTACCGAAATCACCGAAGAGGACCTCGAGAACATCCAGGCTCTGGCCGAGCAAGTCGTTGGCTTCACCGAGTACCGTCAACAGCTCTCTTCATACCTCACCGCTCGTATGCAAGCCATCGCACCCAACCTTACCGCACTCGTCGGTGAGCTCGTTGGTGCCCGCCTCATCGCCCACTCGGGCTCTCTTATGAACCTCGCCAAGTCTCCTGCTTCCACCATCCAGATTCTCGGTGCTGAGAAGGCTCTTTTCCGCGCTCTCAAGACTAAGCACGACACTCCCAAGTACGGTCTCATCTATCACGCGTCCCTCATCGGCCAAGCAACTGGCAAGAACAAGGGTAAGATTGCCCGCATGCTGGCCACCAAGGCTGCTCTTGGTCTCCGCGTCGACGCTCTCTCCGACTGGGGTACTTCCGGCGAGTCCACCAAGCCAGAACCTTCAGATGAGGAGAAGATGGCTGTCGGTGTCGAGGGTCGCCTTCTCGTCGAGAGAAGACTCCGTGGACTGGAAGGCAAGCCTCTCAAGAGCATGGGTGTCAACATTGGTCCCCAGGGCCAGACTCAACCCGGCAAATGGGACGTCAAGGAGGCTAGAAAGTACAACGCTGATGCCGACGGCATGTCCGCCGACGCCCCTACTGCAAACGGCACAAATGGTTTGATCCAAGAGGTCGACATGAAGGATGCCGAGTCATCCGACGATGCCGAAAGCAGTGCCGAGGACGTCTCGAAGAAGGACAAGAAGGCCGAAAAGGCCGCAAAGAAGGCCGAGAAGGCAGCGAAGAAGGCAGCAAAGGAGGCCAAGAAGGCCGCAAAGGAATCATCCGGCGACAAGGACTCGAGCAAGAAGAGGAAGAGAGACGGTGATGAGACTGCCGACAAGGCCGAGAAGAAGGAGAAGAAGAAGAGCAAGAAGAGCAAGTCCGAGTAGGGTTGTCGGTTTGACTCTTACTGTGTTTCTCTGAAAAGTCTTGCGGCTGCATCGTGTTGTTTCACTTCTCCAGGTTGATCCAACTTGGTGCACGTCGTCGTTCTTTGCTTGATCGATCTACCTTGTAAAGCATGTTGATGGCATTGATGGTCATGGTCTGGGGAGTTTAGGCGAAAGAAATCATGGTATAGCGCTATTTTGGGAAGCGCAAATTATGGACGGCTTTCAAATGTGGTGGCGTTCTTTTCAACTTGTTTTTTCTTCTCTACATACATCTCATCGCTTGTCGCGTCTTCTATAGAGCTACTACCACAAGCCATGTAAAGTGTTGTATACCAGGCACAAAAACATATTTCACAGTCTTCTGGCTCCTTTCTGTCAACCATGCACCGTGACCTTGACCGCGTTACCAACGTTGTGGTAAATCGTTTGACAAGCACACTTGTTGTTCTCGCTATGGAACTGTATAGTACCATCACATGCGAAGAAGGCGCTTAGTGTCGACGTCAGGAGACTTTACGGGTAAGTTTTGATCAGCTGCATGCTGGTCACGACAGGAGGACGCTTGTCCTTTGACCAAGGACAATAGTATGTGCCGTCAATGCAGATGCAATGTCCCTAAGGTACTACCTAGATGTCCTAGTACATGTTGACTGTATTTTGTCCTGCATCTGATTTACTCCGCTCATGCGTGCTCTGGTCCAGAGTACTAGAGTCTATGATATGCACTGTTCTCTGGTCAAGACACTCTTAGCTTATTGCCAATCGCAAAGTCGGAGACAGGGAACATGACAAACAGGCACATACACGACCTCACTTCACACAACTCAGAGGCTGCGCCACTAGCACTCGGATTGATCCGGCGTGCTCACTTCGTCCACCGTGGCGCACACTCTGATCCTTTCATTCAAACCAACTTCGTCCCTTTCATCTCAATCCACCGACAGTTCTATTCGTTCCTCCTTCGTCCCTGGACAACGATCTGAAACTCCTCGTGAGGGTAGCAAGCAGATATGCGTCTTTCCGCTTCACCGTTCTCGCTGCCTAGGCCATTGTTCTCGGGCACTCCTTTCGTCTTCTTCCTCCTAATGGTCACATGCTTGCCTCTCTTCACTGCCGCCGCAGGACTTGACAAGTCTACTACGACCAATAGTTCCTTCCCAAGCACCAACCACGGCCTAGGATGCCCTCCTTTAGCCCGCCGCGATCTCACTCTTGCGCAAGCAACTTCAATCCTTGACACTGCCATCGGTCTCGCCGCCTCTCTGGGGGTTGCGGAAAATGTCGCTGTGGTCGATACTGCGGGGTTCTTGTTGGTGTTTGCGAGGATGGATGAAGCGTTCTTAGGAGGAGTGGACTTGGCAATCAAGAAGGCAAGAGGAGCAGTGTTGTTCAACGGTTTGGCTTCTGCTGAGCTTTATGCTGGGTCATTGCCTGGGGGAAGGGGTTTTTGGTGAGTTTCGTTTTTCTCTTCCTTGGTTTCCTTGAAGTCCCGCTTGATGTGCTCCTGTCTTTTTGTCGAGTCTTCGAGGCGATTGCCACATTCATGAACTACGTGCGATGAGTGCTGGGCTGAAAGTCGATTGCTGCCCGGAGCGTGGACGTGTGGATCTTTTGATTTGCCCATGAACAAGGCGTGCTTATTGCCGTCAAAGGAAGCTGCTAATTCAAATATTAGGACTTCAAGAAACTAATGGAGGTCTCGTGTTCTTCCCGGGAGGTCTGCCACTTTACAACAATGGGATCCTGATGGGTGCCATTGGATGTAGTGGTGGCAGTCCAGACCAGGATCTCTTGATCGCAAAGGTGGGAGTAGAGTGTTTAGCCAATTCGACCGAGTCTCGGTGACCATTTCGGTCATGGCATTGTGGATAATCTCCGCATGATGGAACGGAGGAGTTCTGGTGAAGTGTGACTCGAGCTCTAAACGGCTTCGTGGGTGGATGTCAGCTAGGAGTATGCGCAGCTGCATTCGCTATAGACCCAACGGATTCAAAGATCTTCGTGAGCAATCGCAAAGCATTCTTTGATGACCATTTATTGCTCTATACTCTGTGTTCACGACTTCAATGAGATGGACAATCAATTGGGCGTGCAACGAGGTGGCAGCGACCTCTTCGAGCAAGAGTCTACCGTATCTTGCATTGTTACTGTATTCCCTCTCGCTTGCCGGTCCATGCGGAATATCTCAAAATGGTTGGAAAGACTAGATTAAAGCCAGTCAATGATGATAAGCGGTAACACACAACCTAAGAAATTAATCAAAATTTGGTACTTCCCAGCTCTTTACTCGAGACCTCGATATATTGTGTCACTTGCCAAGTCGTCTATATTCAACCGATATCAGTGATGTGTTTTATCAGTAATGTTTTGACGCTTTACTATGTTAAGCAAGCACGGCAAGATATAACAGCCTCCGTGCTCAAAAATTTCCGTTCATTTCGTCGTCTTTTCAAGGATGGCAATAGAGCACATCGACATACTAAAGATAAGATATTCAAAGTTCGCCGGCAAGTCCAACCATGAAGATTCATCAACAAGCGCTTATGGCTGAAGGAAGCTGTAAGCGACCTTGTGAGGAGGGCCTATTTTCTGATTTACATGCAGGTGCATACAAGCATGCGAGCTTTCCTTCGTTGATAAAGTACCTTAGATGTCGGGATTGTCGCCGCCGCGAAGACCCTTGCACAGGGGCCAAAGACTACGCCACGATCTCCTTGCTTTATGGCGGCTCTGCAGTCACCAATCCAACGTGACCGGGAGCTCCAGTAGCTTCAGTTCTTTCATACACGCGTTTATATTGCCCAGACCACTTTAATTCCAAACGCGCGCAAGGTACAGGCTGCACCAGAGTGCACATGCACTCAGCGAAGAAGCACATCCCTCTCAGGCTCCGTATCGACCACCATTCGACTACCCGAGCCTTGTTGCTGCCTTGTGTAACACTGGATGCTCCAGAGGAATCTTTGCGCATCATCGAAGCACATGGTGTATTGGCAAGGCGCAGGCGGATTCTGCCTCGGACATTGCGCCCCTTACGTGATGGCTTAGTGCTTGTTACTGTTCGCGCCTGGCATCGAACTCCGCGTTGGACCTATCTTATCTCGCACAAGCTCAATTCACATCCTATTGGACCAGTGGGTACGCGATAGCGAACCGGAATTCGCGCTATATATTGACTCAAAAAGCGCGGCGGCAAATGTGATTCCAGATCTTGTCAGAGAAATTCGACATGCCAAATGTAGTTTGGAGCATTAAGAAAGTGGCTTGCAGGACCCGCTCCCTCCGAACGACCTTGGCCTGCATGTCAGACATGCCGCGTGCTTTCTCTCATACGCCATTCGCACGACCAGGGTGTGACAGCTGCGGGCGCACAATCGTCTCACAGTTACCCAGCCAGATACTCATATTGCTGCAGGATGCTCTAGCTTGCAGCTTTGCTTGCCCTCAATCAGGGATCTCGAAGATGGTTTTCCCTCTTCCCTCCACTCAAGCCATCACCGCTACTTCCAGATTATACGTACACTTATTCCGAGTAAGCATATCATTCTGCCACTCACCCATTGAGTCATTCAGTATACTGCTTCGTCAATAATGCCATACGCGCCGGAAGATTGAGACAAATGGGAACAAGAACGGTTTTCCAGGTGCCTCCTACTGCAGCAACTATTGCGCTGAATGCGTACATCTTTGGGTATGCTGGCCATTCTCTGGTCACGCCGCATGTTGCACTGAAGCAGTTGTGGTGGACTGATGACAGGATTGAGAGAAGGGTCACGCGACACTTTGTCGTGTCGCAAATACGAGGAGAGGAAAGAGACTTCCTTGACAAACCGCTTGGTTTCGGCGAAGGACTCACTGATGAGACCTACATGGAATGGATTTTATCAAGGGCGCGACGACTCTTTCTCATTCTGGCCGAGATTGGGAAGCCAGAGCAAATCTTCGGACTTATTGACGATTCTTTAGATGACGAAGACCTTCCCTTGACTTACGAGACCATCGAGAAATTAGAGCTCTCTATTGAACCCGACGATAAATTGAATAGAAAATGCTACGATACTCAATTCCTTTTTCTACTGCGACAGCTGAAGAAAGGCTCACATATCGACTATGGCCCTACGGAGTTTATTCCGATGGAACCATTTTCCAAGTTACCGCCAGCCGTGCAGCTACAATGCTGGGACCGTATACACTTCCCCGGCAACCCAGACCGTATCTTCATGCGCCGAAAAATCATGTTTGGCTCTGATGATATGAGGGATGTTCGACGGTCTGAGTATGCATTGGACATTGAGAAAGCCAAATACCTGAGACACGAACACATCTGCCCAATCTGGGCATCGTATACGAAGGATGAAGCTGGTTATGTGCTCTCGGACTTTGTTCCAGAACATACACTTGGTAGCTTCATGGCACAGCGCATGCCATACCAATTCATGAGGATCCAGGCATCAGAAAGACCCGTTGTAGTCCTAGAGTGGTTGCACTGCCTGTGTGATGCAATTGCCTCTTTGCATCATAGAGGTACCTATCATGGAGCTATCAGACCCAACAATATTGTTATCGACCATGACAACCGCATTGCGCTTGCTGATGTTGGCACGTTAATGTCCTTCCAAAAAGGGAAGAAGGTCGACAAGAAAGAGCTTCTTGAACACGCCGCTCCTGAGGTGTACATCAAGCTTGCTACACCCCGTGGATCCAACACGGACGCTACAGGTACTGGTATGAACAGCGAAGACAGCAGCAGTAGTGGAGGGTCAGTACGCAGCACCTCCGTTTTCAGCTCCTCCACCACAAGCCCAGTTTCAAGTCCAGTCAATATCCCGGCGTCACTCAACGCCCCGACACCAAAGTTGTCGCGAGGTATGCGCAACTTCAGCCGACACCTCAGCCAGCAGTCGACCATCTCGGAGTGTGTTCCTCTCTCAGAGCCGATCAACGCGACGCCAGCTCTGCCACCACCAGAAGAGGCGAACGGACGTGTAACATCACTTGCTTCGATAATAGCCACAGCCACAGGAAACATCACAACCATTACCCCATCTTTACCACCACCCACTCCGGAGGAGCTTTCACCCCGCTCATTCACAACTCCCTGGGCCTCTGACAGGAACAGAAAAGGCAGTGACTCAGCCCACACAAGCCCAACTAAGGCGTCCTTCCAAAACGACTTCTCTCTTATGTACCCGCCTCCTCTATTCTCTTCAT
Organism: Dothideomycetes sp. NU200; assembly: GCA_027943355.1. Taxonomy (NCBI): domain Eukaryota; kingdom Fungi; phylum Ascomycota; class Dothideomycetes; species Dothideomycetes sp. NU200. The sequence goes on along the minus strand of BSCJ01000047.1, from coordinate 13,497 downwards.
CTCCGCCTCCATCTTCTAGCCCCTCTTTTCCTCTGGCGAGAGCCATCCGTTCTTTGTCCGCCTCTGCAAGACCTACAGCCTCCACCTTTTCCTTTCAAGCAGTCAACAGCAACCCCATGCAAGATGAAACATCCTCAACCTCTGCCCTCGAACTCGGCTCTGGCAACCCAGATGTCCTTGCCTCTTCCTCCTTGCCAGAGTACTCCCTAAACACGCTTCCTTTACACCCGGAAGCAGGCGATATATTCAGCCTCGGCTGCGTCTTTTTAGACGTCCTCACCTGGCTAGTCAAGGGCCGGCTGAATGAATTCCAGAGATTCAGAGCCGCACCGGCACCATCGTCAGAAACCACATCATCGTCCGCCGCATCCGTGCGGTCCACTCGCAGCACTATGTCCTTTCTCCCTTACAAGACGCTTACCGGGGCCTCCACCTTTGGCGTTTCGTCCTCGCCCAATAGCAGCGGCAGCGGCAGCAGTATATGCGGCACTGCCTCCACAAACAATAGCGGGGCCAGCGGCGGCAAAATGGACCCATCATACGCGGCGCAGCTCCCCACGGGCAAACTCGATACATGGATCAGCGAGCTGCGCTCCGACTCCCTGCGCAAACTCTCCGACCACAGAGGCTTGGCCTCGTCGAGCAATACCGTCAACGGGAGAGTGGAGAATGAGGCCGTCTGGGTGAACGGCGTGCCTGAGCTACTGAAATTAGTCCAAAGTATGCTCAAAACGGACCCGGAAGAGCGGCCTTGTGCGAGGGAGGTGAGGGATGCGGTGGAGACGGTGCTGGGAAAGGGGTGTTGTATGCGTGATTTGTGTTGTCAAGGGCGGGAGTGGGAGGGATGCGGCGATGACAAGAAGCAGAGGAGGAACCATCGTGGGAGTGTGGCGCAGCAAGAGGAAGGGGCCGAGGAAGTGGGCAAGAAGGATGGAGTAGGTGAAGAGATTCTGGATGTGGGTGTGGATCCAGATGAACTGCAGCAGCGTTTGCATGTCAGAAGTCTTAGGATCGATGAGTCGGTGGAGACAAAGCGGAGTGGAGGTGTGCCGGTCAGGAAGCGAGTCGTGAATCTGCCATGGCGGAAAAGGTGATGTCGCAGTTCATGTTTGTTTCCCGAGTTTGGGCAGGCGGTAAGAATACCCATGGTGGTAGCATTGGAGATGTCGTAGGCTATATTTTTCGGGCACTGGTCGACCATGACTGGTTCGGGAGCCTTTCATGTCTCAATTTGGAAAGAGGAGAAGTCAAAGAAGTCTCTATTAGTAGTCTAAGGTATCTATTATTTTCAGGTCATTCACACTTCCAACCTTGGTCGTACTGACACCCAGTATCGAAGTGATTGCGCATCGACATTGCGTGCGCATGTCTGCCGAATTGATCACATTGTGCGTTCCTGCTCTTCTTCCTCCTTCCAATCTGGCCTATTCCGTGCTGCGAGGCTCGTCAAATCCTGACTGCATTCAGCTCTTGAGAGCAGCCAGTCGAGCGTCTTGCTCTGCATTCATATGAGCCATACGCCATGAAGCCATACGCCCTAGTAACGTATGGCAAGCAAGATATAGGCAGTTCCAGCCTGTGCCGGCACGTGGACTGCTGAAGATGGTGCGAACATGGCGCTCAAGCTCAATCCTCGTCATGAATGATAATTCCAATCTCCTCTGAATTCTCCACCTCTTTGCTCTCTTCAGTTCTAGCTTTTTCGCCTCCGGTGATCCCACCCATGGTGATATTGGGTTTAAACCTGGCCTTCTCGGCTCCCTCTTTCTTGTCATCCTCGTCTTGCGGAAGATTGCCCTTTTTCTTCATCTGTCTCAGGCGAGCCTTCTCCCGTTTGGCCCGATTCCTAGCTGTCTTCTCGTCGTCCTTGGAGCGCATGTCCTCCTGCTTGGCCTTGAACTCTGCGTCTTGCTCCTCCTTTTCCTTTTCTTCATCCATGGCCCGTAGTCGCTCGTACTCGCGGCGACGACTGGCCTTGTAGACGTGGAATTCACCCGAGCCGGCGCCGGCGGAGGAACCCTGCACATTTGAAACTATCTCGGGGGGCGCAAGTGATGAAGGTTTGGCAAGGGCGTCGGAAGAGGGCGGTAGCTGAATTGGTTTGTTTGGGTTCGCGAAGAGGGCGTCTAGGTGGGCGGCTTGCTTAGAGGTGGGACTGAGGGCGCGGCGTTTGATAGGGCGGCGGGAACGCGGGTCCTGAGACGTGGGGATCGATTCGGGTATGTTCTCGGACATGACTTGGGATGTTTGGGGGAATCGTGAGGAGGAGACGATGCAGTGAGTTGGGACTGTATGCGGGGACCAAAGAATGGCGTTCCACAGATGTCGCTTGGACTATGGCGCTCAAGGACGGGCCAAAGGCTTGGTCCGAGGGCCAAGTTGCGGTGGTAGGCGCTCGAATGGCTTGTCGGATGTGCTAAAAGACAATCGAATGATTTCGCAAGCAGTCGTCGAGGATAGACAAGCTGAATTGGTATAACAGTAAAGAACGGTACCTTATGTACAACAGACTACAGCCTGCCCTGACTCACCAACCAATCGGAGTTCCAGACTAACGCTGACCCCGACCGTCTTACCGCCCTGCGTCATCGGGTGATTCTGCCGCCGGCCGACTCTGGAAATAAACACCATGTATCGCAGTGAGCACCCAACCAATATACTGTCGCTGTTCGCCAGCTCTAGTCACATTAGCACGTTGCTCTTCTCTGTCATATATCCTCCCCCAGTCTCAGGCCACAAGAGATAGCACAGCGACAAGTCAGCCGAAATGGGCAAGCCACGGGTATGCTAACACGACACTACCATGTCTTCCCCGCCACACAGCTGAATTCAAGAGGGTAGATGATCATTCTCATACGGCACGCCCAAAGCGAAGGCAACAAGAACAGAGACATCCACCAGATGATCCCGGACCACCGCGTCCAGCTCACAGATGAAGGAAAGCGCCAGGCCGAGGAGGCAGGCCACCGCCTCCGCGGTATGCTCAACCCAGACGACAACATCCAATTCTTCACATCGCCCTATCGCCGTGCCCGTGAAACTACCGAGGGCATACTCAGCACCCTCACAGCGTCCGACCCCGAGTACGGTCCCTCCCCCTTCCCCCGCCACACCATCAAGGTCTTTGAAGAGCCGCGTCTGCGTGAACAGGATTTTGGCAATTTCCAACCCTGCTCCGCCGAGATGGAGAGGATGTGGCAAGAACGGGCAGACTATGGTCACTTTTTCTATCGTATCCCGAATGGAGAGTCCGCTGCCGACGCCTACGACAGAGTCTCCGGCTTCAACGAGAGCTTGTGGAGGAGCTTCTCAGACCCCGATTTCCCCTCTGTTTGTGTGCTTGTGACTCATGGCCTGATGACGAGGGTTTTTCTGATGAAATGGTACGTCCTGCTGCTGACTCGCTGCCTGACTCGTATGCTGATACAACTTGATCCAGGTATCACTGGTCAGTCGAGTACTTTGAAGACCTCCGTAACGTGAACCACTGCGAGTTCGTCATCATGCGCCAACGAGAGAATGGCGGCAAGTACCTACTGGAGAACAAACTACGCACTTGGTCAGAGTTGAAACGACGATCTGCTGCTGCTACTGCCGCTGCCGCCGCCAGCGCTCATCCTTCCTCATCGACTCCTTCCACGAAACCGCTCATCACAAGTCCGGGCATTCCACCTATCAGGAAATGGGGAGGCTGTCAGGGCGGCTGTGATCACAAACACGCCGACTTCCCACGACGCAGAAATTCGCACATGCAAGACATAGCACTTCCACCAGCCGACTTGAATCCTCTTCCTACGGCAGACAAAGCAAATCACCCAAATGTACCCGAGGGTTCAGACGCTGCCGACGACAGCGACAAGAGACCCATATCCACCCCTAGAAGCACCGCACCCAGACTTCCGCCCTCCCATGCCGTAAGAAAGGCCAGCATCACTTCCACTGCATCCACCACAAGCCCCGTCCTTGGCCCCACGCCCTCAAACACAACAAACATCAACAAGCTACACCTACCTCTACACTCTCGTATCATATCTCCATACGGTCGCGATGCAGGTGGTTCCCTATCCGGTGCCGCCACTCCTGCCGACGGCCTATCAGACTTGGACTCGGACGGTGGCGGCGGCGGCAGCAGCAGTGTCAGTGCTAATCGCTCCGCATCACGAACTTCGTACTTTGAACGCCACTCGATGAACCCTTCCGGCTTTGACGGCACGAAAAACGCACCTACAGCAAGTGGAAGGGGCAGTGAGGCTGGCAGCGAAAGGAGTGTCCGGAAGGTCCTGAGGAAGAAACACACCGAGGATGAACTGGAGGAATGGGTGAGGCAAAGCGGCATGGGCGCCGGCACTCGCGCTGATGCCCTTGGAGACCGCGAGAATGAGCGTGACTGCGAGAACGAGGGAGATGAAGCGTCGTTGGCTGTTCAGATTGATGTCGACAAGGAGATGGAGGAAGATCGGAGTATTGGGGGAAGTGTTTATTGAATATCATGTCATCGCCTGTGGGAAGCGTTGGTTATTCTACCATGTATGAGGATCATGGATATGGACATGGACATTTTTGGTGCTGGCGTCAAAGATACCAATAGAGCGTCTGGCTTTGGTTTCCTTCTCTAGCTGGCTGATCTCAATTGTATGGAAAATGGAATGGCAAGTAATGAATCACGCTTTATTATTCCTCTTTGGTTGTGTGACCATTTACGACTGGATCTATGTCATATTCTCGCGAGTTGAAGAAGATGGGTGTGATGAAAAGTAGAGGGACAAAACACAAGGCTAAACCATGTCGCCTTCACCCTGCCTACTTCTCATGAAATCTTGGTTGCCACATCCATCTTTAGGCACACCATCAAACAGCGTCTCTCCACTCGCCTGCCTAGCCACGGCCATTTCCCCCTGCTCACCTTCCCCTTCCCTTTGCCTGCGGGGCCCAGCAGCAGTAGTGCCTTTCGCCCCAATCTCTCTTCCGTACAAAAACCAAAACACCAAGCCAGCAAACACGGCACCCCCAACCACATTCCCTAGCGTGACAGGAATCACGCTCTGATAGATGTATTTCCCCACGCCAACTTCAGCACCATAAAACATGCCGACAGGCACAAGGAAGAAATTAGCGATGCAATGCTGATAACCCAGCACGCAAAACGTAACCACCGGGATCCAGAGTCCGTAAATCTTGGACACGCCTTCACGAGCCGAGGTTGCGAAAAATACGGCCATACCCACTAGCCAATTACACCCGACCCCTCGCAGGAAGTTGACCTGCCACTCCTGATTCACTCGGTCGGCGGCTCCCGAGGCGGCGTAAGACTTCTCAGCGTCAGTGGAGAGGGCGTCGGCCCACCAGGTGAAGAAGCCGGCGAAGAAGAGGGCGCCTGCTAGATTGCCCACGTACGAGACTGTCCAGTTGCGGGCGAGATCGAGTAGGGTGGTGCGGCGCTGGAGCGTCGTGATTACCATGACCATCATATTGCTCGTGGCGAGCTCGACGTTGGTGACGACAATCATGGCGAAGCCGACTGGAAACACGGCGCCGGAGAGGAAAAGTGCGAGCGACGGGTTAGAGGCGCGAAGACTTGTCGCGCCGCCTGCGATGATGAGGTCGAACAGCGCGCCCATTGAGATGAAAATGCCGCCGAGCAGTGAGCGCAGTATGAGATCCGGCCATGTGAGCGCGGCTTTTGCCACCCCGGCTTGAGATATGAGGCGGGTGGTCTCGAAGGGCGTGTTTGCGTCGGCCTTCACGTGGATCTCTTGAGGTTCTGGGGTGTTCCTCGCACGGTATGTGTCCATTATGCCTACTCCAGTATAGCTTCTGGCAGCGAGTCTAGCTTGGGAGGCGGCCAGTGAAGATGTGAGAAGGCCAAAACAACATGCTGGGGATGAGATTCAGGTTTCTTATATGCGATCATTGTGACGACGCACACACGCATGGTTCGAGTACCATGTCGCAGTGAGCTTTGTACAACATCTGGGGGGTTCATACCCTTGGCCAGTGCGACCGACTCTTCTCCGGGTCTTGACCGAGCAAGCTAACTCCTGATCTTCGAAAAACGCATCAGCAGGAATCGAGGCAGATTGAGCTTTCAAAATAATGTACATATGAGAGTGGAAAGCCGGATTGGGGTGCCTTTTCTGCCAGAAGCCCGCAGAACTACTGTCTCCAGTGAAACTTACTATTCTCTTACCTGATCGGTTACACGAGCTCGGGGCCATGAATGACTAGGATGATTAGAGAGTTCCGTTGGTCCGATTGAAAACTTCAATGATGAATTTGGAGATTTTTTTCCGTGCTATTATACGAAAAGGAACTGGTGGGTGAGCTCTGGGGTGTAACCCGAATGGCTTTCGAAAGTGAACTTGATCGGCGAGCAGAGGCTCCACCAACCAAGATCAAGGCCAATTAAATTTCAAACTTAATGGCTACTAACCATAACAAAGTTGTATCAAATAGCTGACTTGCCGTCCATTAGCTGTCCGAATCCCGATATCATGGAGTTTTGAAAGCTGAAGCTGGTCATGGTATTTCAAGTGATCGCTCCACCGCCGCCGATCCGAGCGAGGTTGTACATGCTGAGAACTACGTACGGCACCGTACCTAAGTATTCGTGATAGAATGAACAATGACGATGAACCAAGGCCAAATAGTGCTTGATGACAAGGACTCCGCTAGATCCAGGTAGCTGAGGCACTTTTTTCAAAAATTGTAACCATGTATTATTGTGGGCAGCTAGGGTGAAGCCCGAAGAACATTCGTGGCAATGACAGCGGAAAACAACAGCACAGTCTGACTTATCCTCGATCCTCCGAAATCGCGACTGTCCGTTTCGCGGTTTTTTCTGTGCATTGTGACAATGGGCGAATGATGGCGATATCGGATGAATGATATGTTGTACTTCGCATAGAGCGATAACCACGATTATGACTGTGCGTTGTGCAAGCCAAGCACAGTGACTCCGTGCTCGAAGGTAACACTACGTGATGTGTTCAAGGAGAGAGCACACGGCATGGTACTCCTGAATGGCGGAGAATTGACAAAGGTCAGGATCCAATTCTCGGAGGTAGCATGCTGCGTTGTATACAGACAGAGCAGCCTCGATATTTTCCGTAAAAGGCAGTTTATCAAAGTTGCTACATGACCCGCGTAACGTTTGCGTTTCCAGGTGTAACAATCCTGTAATTCTTATGTCCTCAATTAAGGTATGCTCCAGAATTGGACGGGCTTATCAGTCGTTCTTGGATAGCTAGCTCGGTATGAACACATCCACAACAATGATTATGGTGCGATGTAGATTTTGCATCTTGATTTAAGCTATTCGTCCCACTCTTTTTATACATACAATGCTTTCGTGTCCAAAGACTGCACTGTTGGACACTGTACGCCTACCACTTAGCCAATGGTTGTTGCAGCAGTAAGCGCTCGTCTCTACTCTGCTCATCGATAGGACAGAAACGTGCCAGTATTCTGCGTTGATATACCAGGACGTTCTTGCCGTGTCGATGGAAGCGAAGTGGTTATTGAAGAAACGTTTTCCCTGGCCTGTGTGTCTTCAGTAGTGGTGAAGTCCGCGCCTTGGGTGAATTCATGTGCTTTGTCCGCATTCATAGCGCCGAGAGATCCTGGAGCGTTGTAGTGAATGACGTTTTCCATATCTGTGGGCGGCGCGTATACCTTTTTACCAATTGGCGGTCCTACCACAGCGGAGTTCTCGCTAAGCTGGCGCTTATATGTGTCTCGCGTAGGGTACGCGTGCTCAATGGCGTCTTGTACAGTGGTTGCTGTTCTCCCGCCCATCGCGATAGGGCCGTTTGTGGTCGCAGTGGTTACAGCGGCTGAAGACGGACTGACAGTGTTGGAGACTGGTCCTGCGAAGGTTTCGTTGGGAATAGTGCTGAGCGAGACGGCAGGTGTTGTGGTAGACTTCATATCACCTGTCCAGGCTGTAGGAGCGTCGACAATGGTGGTATTAGGTGGCAGATCTGCCTCCAGCATTGCCTTCGTCTTCCTCCGTTCCGCCTCAACGTCTGCAGCAAACGAGCGTCTAGGATCGAACTCCATCGACGCTCTGCCCTCTCCATCCATCGGCGGTAGAAAGCCAGCAGCAACTCCGGCGTCGTCCTTGTCCAGCCATCCTGACTTCAGAATATCTTGTGCGCTTGGTCTCTTCCGGGGATCGGCGCGCATGACCCAACGGAGGAAGTCGACCTCTCCTTCGGCCAACCCTCTGTTCCGCAGCTCTTGCCATTGGTCGCCATGATTCTTGCGTACGTCGTTTGGGGGCAGCGGCGAGTCTCGAAAGTAGGCGTCCGACTGCATATCGTAGTCGTTGGACATGGCGTTCTTGACGGCCTGCTCGCGCTCGCGCATAGTACCAGAGCCCGTGTCGAAGTCGTCGTAGAGGCCCGTCTTGGAGAAGCGCGTCTGCGCCTCAAGCAGGTGGCAATAGATAAGACCCCAGCTCCAGATGTCGGCCTTGGAGGTGATGGCGCCCTTGAAGTAGACCTCGGGCGCGCGGTATGACACAGGCTGGACCTTGCCCGTCGTTGGCGCCATAACGATACCCAGGTCGCCCAGCTTGGCCGAAATGTTGGAGGGGTCGCTTGGCTTGTCAGAATTGAAGCCGTCGACCATGATGTTGGGCATCTTCAGATCGGCATACACCTGGCCCTGGGCGTGCACGTCGCTAAGGCCATGCAGCGCGTCCTTCATGACCCTCTTGAGCTCCTGGCTGGACAGCGGGCGCTTGGTGCGCGCCTTCCACAACGTTGTCTCGAAGATCTCCAGCACCAGCATGGGCGGATCGCCATTCCTAGTGGGGGCGATGCGGTCTACCTGCTTGCGAATGCCCTCGCAATCCTTGAGCAGCTCGTGGATGACCATCTCGTTCTGGAAATTGGGCCATCCCGGTCTCGTATCGTCTTCTCCAGGCTCTTTGATGACGACAATGTTGGACGAGTCATTGCTGTCTACTGCAGCCCATACGTTGGCTTGGCCTAGAGGAGACACGGCGAGATATGTCTTTCCGGACTCGCCTAAGAGCTGCGCGCCTTCATAGAGCATTGTGTATGCTTGGCGTGCAACGAAGAACGATGGGGTGGTCGGCTGTTGCTTGTACAACCAGAGTTGTATGGAAGGACGATTGTTGCTCGTTCAGAGAGAAGCAATGGCGATTCTATCTACAAGACAGCTTTTTGTGATGAAGGGAGCGTTGAAGAAGAGGTGAGCTACTGCTGAGCAGGTTGAGGGTATGCGAAGCTGGTGGCAACGATGGTAGCGATGATGCTGCAAAGATTGGAGAGTATCCACTGCTACTGACAACGTGTTTGCGGATGTAATGTGTTTCTGGCTCAATTGACAGCGTCTCAAGGGTAGATCGCGTACGATGTTATCGATACAGAGAACGTCCTAAGGATATCGACCTACCTTTAGTACTTGTACCTTGTTTCGTGCCTGCACATCATCGCGCCATCTCCTCCCCAACGGTGGTGAACCGTGTAATGCCCTGAAGTTGGCCTGACGCTGCCCTGTGGTACGACTGCGCACATGACGACACACCCTTGTGACGTAGAAATTGCCCGCATGCCAAGCGCAGCTTCCGTCCGAACATACGAGAAATCACAGGCTTACCCCAGACAGCGTCCAGGTCGTTGTACGTGCATCGTATTTATAGATAGATGGTTGCCCATCTCATGACCAGTGTTACGAATACAACCTGGGCCTGGCCAGGTAACGTGAATGAGCTCCTCACCCTGTCAGAGCGCTATTGCTGGTTCAAGCTCACATCTTCCAGAGTTAGTCCTCCAAGTTTGTGTGTTTGTCCTTGCTGTTTGGTTTTCCTTGGTGATATACGCTTTCCTTGACTTGGACTCTTTAGTCAATCTTTTAGCTGTTACTATGTTCTGTTTTTCTAATTTTCTTATAGATAATATCATATTAATAGAAAGCCTTGTATTCAATATTATAAATATTACTTAGATTTAGTATTTAGAAGTACAATCTAGTAACATAAATTCTATATTTTATTTCATTTTATCTATTAGAATTATAACGATGGTTAGAGTCAAACTAATAACGTCTAAGATCATTGGAATTACTTTAGACTTAGCACTTAGCGCTTAGTATGTATATTTAGACTCGTACTTCTCTAACTCTCTTAAAAATCTCGAGTATAATATTTTGAATAAAATCATGTTACTGCTAGCTATTTAATTATCGTATAATAATGTTTCTTATTATTATTTTAGATTACAATATCTAATATAAGAAATAATTTAAATAGATTTATTATATATATATAATATATATAAATACTTTTAAAAAAATTAAATTTATAATAAAATAATCATTAAAAATATACTAATTATCACATGTACATTAAGGGGCATCCTAATGTAGTGGTGTGTGACAGTGCCAGGAAGAAAAGGCACGACACTGCCAAGCTCAGGCTATCATACCATGGCAGCGCATAGCCTATATATCGTTAGAACGTGCGTCACGCAAGCGAGGCGCATATAAAATGAAGTTTTATAATTATTCTAATTAAAGATAATAATTAGTCTTACTACGAGGTGATTCCTACTCTCGGAGGATACCATACGTTGTTACACCCCTCTTATATAGCCTAGCTATAACATGGTGAAAGTGATTGATTCTAGGATCTATCTAAAGTTTGGCCCAGAGTTGGACCTAGAGTCTAACTTAAGATTAGACCTTCCCGAAGTCTACTTATAAGTCCGATCTTAAGTCGGACTTAGGGTCCGACCGGTGACACTAATATAAGGTAGATACGAGAAATTGTCGCATTATTAGATAGTCTATCTAAAAGTTATAAAATATTTTCTAAATAAATCTATAATTATAAATATTCTAAATATAAAAATAATAAAAACCACTATGTAGTTAGTTTTATGAACTTTAGAAAATAGAGAGCTCGGCTATATCTTATAAGTAAGTACTAGCCGATATATATAAATTAAGATATTACACACTCTAGTTGAACTTCGAATTAGATAATCGACACTTAGACCTCTAGTTAGACAGTTACTAGTTTAATTAATAGTTAGACTTTAAAATAACTAATTGTTAGTTAGTAAACTAATAATTAGATTCATAATAAATAACCTTTAGATCAATTGCTTTTATATATATTACTAGTCCCTTTTTCTATATATACTATATATCTATATTTACTATACGCTAAATGCACGCGGAGCCACTATTATAAAGATATAAACTAAATTAAACTAATTATGTATTTACTTTTAAAACTAATAATGTTTAGAATTATTATAAAATAGTAGATCAAACAATTGGAATATATTATATAATATATTGAAATAACTTAAAAAGATAATAAAAAATAAAAAATAAAAGGATGAAAATAGAAATAAAAATATTAATATTAGTATTATGAATTATAACGACAATTAAAATCAAACTAGTAATAGCCGGGAATATTAAAGTTGCTTTAGGCTTAATACTTAACGTTTAATACTCCTATTTAGATTTAAATATCTCTAATTCTTTTAAAAACTTTAAGTGTAATAATTTAAATCAAATCATATTACTAAAAATATTAGAAAGGTTATTATAAAAATAAACTGAACTCTTACAACCCTTTCTTTAAAAAAAGGAAATGGCTGTTTAAGAACTATCTTTCTACGTTCTAGATCTTAACGTTAGCTAGATTTGTTGAGAAAACCTCCCCCATTGATTAACTCGCGAGAAAGGCGGGTTGTTGAAGGGGTTGGTGGTGTTTAAGGGAGTCATTTCACGGTCAACCGTGGATGACCTCTGTCTCACTTCCAGGGGATAGAGGACAGGGTCGCCGAAGCCGTCCACGCGGGACTTGGTTGGCAGAGGTCATGGCAGCTTGGGCTTTGAGGGCCTCCTAGGTCCGGCGGCCCTTACCTGGAGAGGTCGAGGACAGGGTCACCGGCGCAGCTTTCTTGGGGCCTTGGGGCGAGGCAGGGAGGCCCCTGGTGAGCATGGGGCGAATCGGGTCATCATGTATATCGGATAGAGTCACTAAGAGAGAGGAGAAAAGAAAAAAATCTTTTATCCATCCTATATAAAAAATGTTACGTTGGCGACCAGTTACCGCGCGCGGGCCGCTGCCGGGCGGTTGTTGATAATATAATGCTCGAAGAATTTATAAAAGAGTAATTTTAAAATTACTCGCTTTCGTAAAATTAGAGAGAATCGTTAAAGGACTAAGTTATAAGCTCTAACATATGACGCGGGATTTGTTCCTGTCTATGGTTGGCATCTTTTGACTTGAGATCTTAGTTTCGAAAAGATTTAGTATTAATTCTTTCGAGTATACTATTCATCGAGCTATACGCCTTGGCCGACAAGGGCCTTGCCTATCATTAATTAAATAGATAATGGCGAATTAAGGTTAGAATAAGATTGATTAGAAGATATTTGTAAATATTTTTCTATTGGTCTATAAGTTCGCAAAAACTAGAACAAAAAGAGCGAGCACGGCCGGACAGGGTCACTGCCGCGGTGTGTTTTGCTGCCTCCGTCTTCCCTTCTCCCTCCTTCTTCCTTCCTCCCCTTTCTCGCTCTTTTTCCTTTTTTTTTTCTCCCCTTTTTCTTTCTTCTTTTCCACTTTGGACTCCCCGTCCGTCTGTCTTGAAGACAGGGAGGCCCGACACGACATTGCTCGAGGACAGGGTCACATGAAGCCCGGTCGGTCAGGTCGGTCGGTCGGTCGGTCGGTCGGTCGCGGACAGGGTGGCCCCGGTCGGTCAGGTCGGTCAGGTCGGTCGGTCGGTCGGTCGGTCGGTCGCGGACAGGGTGGCCCCGGTCGGTCAGGTCGGTCGGTCGGTCGGGGACAGGGTGGCCCCGGTCGGTCAGGTCGGTCGGTCGGTCGCGGACAGGGTGGCCCCGGTCGGTCAGGTCGTGCTGAAGCATTGGTTGTCTGTTCATTTGAGAGGGGCTATAGCGAGGTCTGTCTATACATATTCTGAGCAACAGCTGTGTGCGCCGAAATTCGTACTGCACAAGAGTACTTAAGCATCGGCCACCGAATACTCTGAAAATCTGGTCGGTCGGTCGGTCGGTCGGTCGGTCGAGGACAGGGTGACCCCTGCTGCTCGTACATCGGGGTGCAATCCAGGGCAGTGGGCTCGCCTGTGCACGTTGGACAGGCGTGCCGTCGGCTGATATGAGATATGTAGATGGGAGTTATGGATTATAAGATTTAGAAGATAAGTCTAGATTAAGAATAAGATTACTAAAGCAAATAAATATTCTTATCTTAAATATTAAAGACGTTTCTCTCGTCAAATCATGGCCGTAGGACCCCCCGCCGGCCCGCCATCAAGCTACGCATGCCACGGCAGGTCTCCACAGGCACGAGACATGGGCCCAGGCGGCTCAGGTGGGCCGAGGGGTGGCTCCAGACAGGTGCAGAGGACAGGGGCGGTACCGGACAGGGTCGCCCTCTCACCCGGACAGGGTCACCTCGTGGGGGGGGGGGGGGGGGGG